>PVJL010000101.1:0-376856 GCA_004026885.1 Lyroderma lyra | reverse complement strand
TGGTGAAGAAACGGTGCCATTGAAACAGCTCTGAAACAACCCTGAAGCCCTTGCAAACCAACTTCAGTTTCCAAATGTAATAGTAAGACTTTCTTTTCGAAGACCTGGTGCTTTGACTTTGAGAGGAAACTAGACTCTTAATATTCACACAAACCTTGTTTACGAAGAACAGATTTGCTCTATGCATATTATCTATATTATTTCTTAAGTTAATGTTGCATTCTCCCTGTTATTCATTATGTGGATGAATCTCTCTTGTCCTTTTGAAGACTTTGGACAGTTCATTATTAACTAAAGAGGCCCATAGTCAAAGCAGTGTTTCTTTAGGATTTTTCTATAAAAGTTGTAATCATCTACAGGGTCCAGCAGAAGTAATGCCCTTTTTAAAGTAATTAAAATATTGTTATGTTATAGTTTGCATGCATATGATTTTGTAATAAAAGATTTGGTATAGTTTAACAGCTCATTACAAAGGGCGTTACTTCTGCCAGACCCTGTATTTAACTTGAGCTTCTGACTGCCGTAATATTATACCCCAGCAGCGCAGTGTTTCATCGAATCAGATGAGGGCTCAGTCCAAGTCCTGAGACCCACTGGTTTCCCTCACTATCTTGGTTCCTAGCTTGGAAGGCTCTCAAGACCGCCAGCTGTGTGGCCTGTTCAAGCACAAGGCTTGCGGCAGGAATGTGGGTTTACCCTATTAGTGTTGCAAAATCACTTCTTCTGTAGAGAGTCTTGCTTTTCTCCTGCCTCCTACTGTCTGGTTTTAGATTATTTTTCTTGTGGTTTTGGTTTGTGAGTGTGTACCTCATGGCTTTCATTTCCTTTCTTCCTTTCCCTTCCTTTCTACGGACAATGAAGAAGGGAATAATTAGGAGCTATTTTTGTATATGTTTACATTGTCAAGCTATATAGGCAACTTTTCTTTTGTCTTATAGAAAATAAACCCAGGATGGTTAAAATATATGAAATAATTAGTTCTAACTTATTTTCTGAACAATCTTTCATTATTTTGATTTAAATATAACCTGACAATATGGCTACAGTTTAGAAGATACGGACATGAAAGAATTTACCCACAATGGCATCATCCTTCCACAACCAATTTTGGTGTTTTAGTGTGTTTTCTTTTCAGTCTCTAAGAGGCTATTCTCTTTGTTTTGTTTTTTAAGTTCTTTTACTGGGGATAAAATTCGTAGATCAGAATTTTACCTCATTTTCTCAATACTTTCTTTTTCTTAGAGGTATTGAGTGCCCAAAGAAATAGCCAAAGAAGAAATCACAGATGGATGGATTTTTGTATTCTCAAGAAGCTGATGAACAACATTTATAATCAATTTCACATATCTGACTTGATTTCTCCAGGATATAATCAAGAAGGGTATGTGAATTACAATGCATTATCTTCCTTAGCACTCTGAAACTTAATTTACCTCCCAGTGTTTTATTGGACATGTTAGGGATTTAGAACATTTGAATAAATGAAAGGGCTGTGGTGTGTAGGAGTGAGTAGTGTCATTTTTGCCCTCCTTTTGGGTACAAGGAATGATAACTTGAAGGAAATGTATCCCGGAGACCATTGATTACAGACCAGACAGCATTTCTGTAGTCCGACTGAAGAGAACCCAGCAGTGGGAAATGGTTAAATTCTCAAAGGTAGAAGACATGTTACTGATTATAGAGCTGAGAAAGACCATGATCTTCATATATGCAACAGTACAATTTTGATATTCCAAAAAAAGAGCTTAACTATTGATGAAAAACAATTTCAGAATGCTTAAATGTCAGTCAGTCTTTTCCTTTATACTTTTAGAAAGTTCCCTTTTACCTTTAGGAAATAAATGCTGCTTGCTTCCATGTTTAAAGAGCCTTCCAGACCCTCACTTCCCAGTGTTGTACTCCCCAGGAGCTGAGGGTGCATAAGTGTTTCAGGGTGCTTGTCCTAGGTTGGCAGTTTGCAGAGTGCTGATTTCTGCAGTTACTTCCCCTATAGAGGGACTTTCTGTCATGGAGTTTGGGTAGTTTCATCTTTTGACTATGACCTTTCAATAAATGCTGTTTCCTGTTATTTTTTAAGTGGTGGTGGACCTGTGTTATTCCTTAATCTGGCACGTGGAGTCTAAACTCATTTTCACAAAGGTGGCGTTTGCTCCGCAGCTGAAAATAGGATAACTGTAGGTTGGTGAAGCATACTATACTTTGATACCTTTTTGTGAGTCTTTTTGTGGTATTCTGTGCTTTATTTTAAAATATGACTTGTTCATGTATTTGTGGACGAGGAAGTGGCTTTGAAATTTACTCTGTATCTGTGCAGTGTTTATGGCATGGTTACCAGTTAACTTCTAAATTCTAAAATGGATGTTAAGAGAGAGGGGAGACTTTCATAAACCTTTAAGGACGAGGAAGAAACGAAGTATCTAAAACCTCTACAAAGAGGGTCGGATATACAATGACGTGTTATATTATTAAGTTGTACACCTGAAATTTATGTAATGTTATTAACCAGTGTTATCCTGGCAAAATTTATTTTAAAAAAACCTTCTAGGTAACACTGCTTCCGTTCCTAAAATTTTTTTTCCTTATATACAACTTACTCTGCTGTAAGTTCTTTCATTTTTAAACAGAAAATTTGATTTGTGGATTACAGAAGCTTAAGTTTCACCTGTGTGAGGGGAAGGGGACGGGTGAGGTTTGAGACTAGAACCCACAATCTCTTATTTTCTCAAAATAGCTCTTTACGGTCCTCCATGTTACCAGTATTACCAGTGACGAGTCATACCTCTGCCTGCAGTGGTAAGTTATACCACTTTTAAAATACCATTACTAAAAACAGCTCAAGTGTCTAAGCTGCCTTACGTTTTAAAAAGCATTTGAAAGTATTTTTGGACTTGCTAAACATCGTTAGGTGAAGTTTAAAAAAAGTGTGTTTGGTTCATTTGTATTAAGGACTCGAACTTGTCTGGGGAAAGGGTTAGAAATGTCAGATTCCTTTGGTACTTAAATAAGTTCACCTAGTGTTATCAAATCATGAGCACAAGATAAATTCAGAATAGCTAGTAAGCCTTGGCCTGAGAGTTTACTATTTTATAAATAAGGCAGAGACCACACTTATATTAGGTACTTGCACGGTACTGTTGGGTTACCTGGGGCTCGATGATTAAATAATTTGACTTACCTACGCTTTATCTGTAAACATTTGTTCTCAGTTTTAGACACAGATCCCGATAATAGCTTAAGATTGTTTCAAATGTCAGTTCTCTAATGAACCGTTCCCCCCAGTTACCTGTCATCGCTGGTACCTGATCAAAGCACACTTTCATCTGAATTGTGGTCTCTTTTCAGATTCTTCAATATCAATTCTGGGTATTGGATTTAGCCTGACTCCTGGAGGAAACCTTTAATACAGTGTATTTGTGTCACCGAGAGTACACTTTAAGACTATGAAATTATATACCACAGTTCTCTATTCCAGCTTGCTATTGATTGTGCAGTACAATATTGGATTAGCAACTTTTCAGGAAAAAATAAAAATAAACCCTCATTAAATGTACAAATTATAAGATACTTCACCTTTTCAGAAAATATGAAAATATGTATGCTTGGAATGTAAGGAAAATCTATCATTTTTCTTTGCTTAAAATTATATAATAATTTTGTGTTTTATTGAGCAAATGATTATATTTTTAAAATTTACAGAAGCATTTTTCATGGTGGGTTCATTGGCACAAAAGTACTTTAGAATGTCAATAGGTATTATTTTTAAAAGTTTGAAATGTATATTGATCAACTTATTTGTGAAATGCTGCATTAAACTAAAAAGCATGTCAATTGTTAATCTATGAATATTCCAAAATTTATTTTACTACAGAGCCTTTCTGTCCAGGAATATACATTAATTTAGAAAACCTTGATATATGATAGCATTTAAACCACTGGGATTTTCTTATCCCAGGAATCTTGAAAATAATTTTGAGACATAGGCCTGAAACTGGGTTATCTTAGGGAATTTAAGACATATATCATCTCAATTTAAAGAAACAAGGTTACCATTTAAAAATTACACCAAACATTTTTTTTTCTATCTGGTATATAATTTATTTGTCATTGTTACAGATTTTTTTTTTTAATTCATTTTTATTGTTAGACTTATTGGGGTGACATCTGTTAGCAAGGATTACATAGGTTTCAGGCATACAATTCCACAGTGCATTGTCAACTTGATGCATAATAAGTTCACCATGTTACAGATTTAAAAGTGGCTTTTTCTGGAAATTTGAGCAGTGAGCTGGGAATCAGAAGACTGATTTCTAGGCTTTTTTGGGCTCAGTGACTTGAACTAAATCACGTAACCTTACTCACTGATCACTAATGCACGTAGGAGCTGCAGACTCTGTCTACCTCGTAGAATTGTAAAGATAAAGTAAGAGAAAAGTAGTCTATCTGTATAGTGAAACTTGTAAAGTGTTTAGGGAAATAATTAATTATGCCTTAATTAAGCAAATGGAAGATTTGGGTATCTTCAGACCCTATTTGTTTAGACTAATGGCCCTTTATTTGAGGACCGTAGAATTTTTAAGCGGTAAATTGGAATTTGGATGTAATTGTGCCACTCTCTTTTTGTCACTGAGGAAACTGAGGCCAAGAAATGGTGATTGTTCTTGAGTCTCATAGGGAGATTGAGGAAGACAGCCAGGGCTCCCGAGGCTCACTCTCATGCCATGCTGGCCCCAGAACAGTCTGGAAGAGAGGAACAGTTAGCTACTAGTTCAATCAGATGTTCTTGAGCAACTCCTTCCAGATATTGTTACTGTTTATAATGGAATGTGAATGTTATCATTTAAAGTTCCTAATTTTTCTCTTGTTCAGTATTCTGTTTTGACTTTTATAGTAAGTTTTAGATGAAGTATTAACAAACTATGTTTTAGCAATAATAACTTTTTTCTTTTACATCATGTTTTAAAAAAGAAATTTTGGCACATTACCATGTAATTGAAAGTATTAGAGAAAAGGCCATTTGGAATTTAGGTTACAGTTATATTGACACTTAACCTTTACTGTCAACATACCCTTACCCACCATACTTCTTTTAATGTTTCATGGAGAAAACGTGCCCTGTTTCTTCGTGACCGCTTTTGAAAATGTTATCCTTTTTTCTTTGCCACAAGTTATTTACTGAGGCAGAAAATAACGTTGCCTATTTTTGTTGGCCACATTTAAAATAACTGGGAAATAAATGTGTTATCAGTCAACACACATTTGCTAGGTACCTTCTGCAGAGGCGCTGTACTGGCTTACTGATGATTTGAAGACATACTGTGGTCTTCTGGCCAAGAGGCCATGCACATACTTATTTACTGGTTTATTCTTTTATGGGGAGATCAACCATTTTCCTGTATTTAAAAATACCTGGTAGAATAACTTTCTCTATTTGTGTTCTTTTCAGTTGCATATGAAATTTGAATAGAAAAATAACTGCAAATAGGAAAAAAGCGAATAATTTTAGAACCCTGAGAATAATATTATGAAAGGTTAAATTGTCTATGCTTTAATAAAAGGAGCAGTTAAAATTATTTTAGTCACTGGAATAGTGTGTTTGTTTAAACTGTAGCACACCTAGACAGAAATAAATCTTGTTAAAACAACAGCTTAACTACTGACCCTACTTGCTTTGCCCATTCTGGGTCCCAGAATCTTGACTGCAGTAAAGTAGAAAAGTTTGCCCAGCATATTTGTAATAATATCTTTAAACTGTTCTTTAACCTGATACTTTATAAAGAAGAAATAAAAAGGATTAGTTACGCATGCCCTGGGTTTATAGTCTGAAATGAGAACCTAAACATTTTATTATATACTGCAGTTAACCAAAGCATGTTTAGATACTACAAACTTCAAATGACCTTTTGTGGTATTTGGGTTCAGTCTTTACTTCCTTCTCCTAGAGGAGCTTAAACCCTGGGACATTCTGCATTTTTATTTGATCTGAATTGTTGATTGTTATTCTTGTGAAAAACATTGAAAGAAAGCACTATAATGCATAATACCTTCTACTCTGTAAGTTCCTTGAAGTCAGGGCGCTTTTTTTTTAACCATCTGTAGAGCCTGCATATATTCCTATTCACACACCCTGGTGTTACAAATATTTGTTGGATAATGAATGGATTTATATTTATCTTTATGCATCATAATCTTCTTTTGTATCTGATGCCAGTCTGGTTTATAGCTAGTCTGCTTGAGACATTTCTTTTTTGCTTTAACATCTTTATTACTATTCATGAAAAAGCCATTCGTTTTTATTTTGGTTATTTATTGCTTAAAACAACAACTTATTATATTAATAGCTCCTAATTCTGTGGGTGAAGAATTTGGGTGGGGCAGCACGGAGATGGCTTGTCTCTGCACCATGGTGTCTGGAGTCTCAGCTGAGATGACCAGGAACTGTTAGAAGCTCGGACATCGGGGACAGGGGGGCTGGCTGGGCATCTCATTGTCTTTTCCATGAGGCCTCTCCACATGGCCTAGACTGGGCTTCCTCATAGTATGGTGACTTCAGGGTAGTCAGATGTAATTAGTAGCTCAGGACTCTAATGAAGATCAAGGGATCCAGAGTCTGAGGCTGAATCTCCAAGGCTCAGAAGTCCCAGAATGTCACTTCTGCCAGTCTGCTGGTCAAGCCGATTACTGCAGCAACCCCAGTTTCAAGAGAAGGGCAATTATACTTTATTTCTCAATGGGAGGAATAGCAGCGAGTTTATTGCTGTCATTAGTCTTTCAGAGTTTCTGTTCTTTATATATTTATTACTTGTCTTTACTTTTTATTACAATCATTCATTCACCTATTCATTCAATTTTTAGGCTGTGAATTATTCTAGGGTGCTCTACAAAATGTCTACTTGTGAGTACCTAGGGACCAGATGACAGCCCCTGCCTTCCTGTCTCCAGGCTGAAGCACTCTTTGTTCTAGACCTGAGAGAGAGAGGGAGGGAGAGGTGGGGTGGGAGGGAGAGGTGGGAGGAGCGTTAAGTCACTTTGGGTAGAAACAAAAACTCATGCTCAAAAGAAATTTTCTCCATTTATGTCACGGGAATACGTAGATGTGTGTGTGTGTATCTACTTATCTACCTATCTATCTAGCTATTCCCATTTCATAACAGGCAGGCCAGTGGTACCTAGAAATTTTGATTTCATGTATTACTATTAAAATTTCCCCTCTAAATCTAGGGAACTGACACAGGATTGCCAGTTTTGAAATTTGTCAGATTATTCCGTGAAAAAAAAAAAAGTGACCATCTGCTACCACCACCGTTTCAGAAATTAAAAGGAAAATATAACCCCACCAAATAATAAGCTCACAATCTAATAATAAAGGAGAAACCGCAAATTTTATGAAATTTAGCTTCGTAGAAAAGTAAAGCACTACGTATTTTTCTCATTTAGGTTTAAATCTGGAAAGACTGTTCTTGAACTACACTCAGACACGTTTTGGAAACCACTGGTAGGGCCTTGTTTTGTTTTGTCAGAACTTTTTAAAAATAAAAGCTGTACGTGATTTTTAAATCCATATTTTACAGCTATATTTATTATGTAAATAATGGGGAAAATTAGCTGGTGTAATGGCCCTTTCGTTTCATTAGGACCTATAAGACAAAACCAACTTACTAACTAAACATGAAACTACCAAATGCGATTTAAGTTAATAGCATCATGCAGTGTTGCCTCGTCATGACAAAGTTGCTGTGTATAGTCTGCTGAGCTCAGGTCTCATTGAATGCAGCATTTACTACTGTTAACTGTGAGAAGATTTCAGATCTTCCCCGTTATTTTTCTTTTCTGGAACTTATAGAACGTTTGTCCCTCAAGATTTGATATCAAAAACATTAAAACACTGTTCATCTCTAATCCAATTGTAAGCACAAATGCAGGTTCCGAAATTAAATGTCAGTAAGTTATATCCATATGATTTAGCATATTCATATGTTAAGTAATTTTAGATTGTCATCAAAATGAAAATATATTAGAAAATTTCGTGAACATTTCTATACGGTCTCGGTCTTGAGACTCCCAAGTTCAGGAAAAGTTCAGCCACATTAGGTTGTTTTCCTAGCTTTGTCTCCCACCTTAGGTTTTATCATTGTTTTATCTTTTAAATGCAATTTCTTGTCTCATATAAGGTCCTCATTTTGTCACCGCCGTTTTTCCTTGACTGCTGTCTTTTATCCTACAACATCGTAGTATTCTATCTTCTTTGCTTACATAGTTGTAACAAGCCAATGATTGAATACTGTTGTTGGTCAAAGGTTTTAGGGTAACAACTCTCTAGGTGCCCTAAAAGGTCATATCTTAAGGTGAATTGATGCTTGTGGCTATTTTGTAATCGCTGGCTGTTAGAAAGCGTCGTCTTGACATCAGGCCCGTTTTTCTGGGGGAAATCAGGAGGTGGGTGGAGCAGGAAGTGCAGCGGGGAACCCTGCAGAAGGAACCGAGACGGGTGGGGCTGTTGAATTCAGGAAGACCGAGATTCCACTCTAGTTCTTCCTCGTGCTTTAACTTGGGTATTTCACTTAACTTCTCTTCAGTTTCCTCATCTGGGAAATGCAACTGGTAGGTGCCTGTTCATGGGAAATACTAAAAATAATGCCTGGAAATTTGTAACAGAGTAACCTGACACCGATAGGGATCAAAATGGAGCCCTCTTTGTTAGTGTATGTTTGGGATGGGAGAACACGTGTCTCCAGAGCCTTCAAGTTTTATTTGTAGGTCGTAGTATTAGATAGTTTATCTATAAATTCTAGATTCACAACTCAGTTACAAGCCTCTGTCATGCCTTTTTGTGTCCAGAATGCCTTTCTGTGATGGGAACGTTGACACATATTTGATGATGATTTCCATAGCAGTTAGTTAAGATCTGAGAGTAAAGCCTGCGTTGGGGACAACACTTGTTTCTGGGTTCCTAGGAACCCCGGTAGTCAGAGATGGCTGGGAGAAGTACTGTCAAAATCAGGAGGGGCACTCATCTCTATGAGCTTCTGTTTCTCATCTGCAAAACTGAGTAGTTAAAATAGATTATTTCCAAGTTTCTTCTGGATCTAAATTTTTACTCAAAAATATAGCTATTACCATAGGTTTCAATTTCTCCAGTATTTCTCAGTGTTTTTGTCGGCACCTGTAGACACATAATAAAATGGAAAATTGCATTTTAAATTTTCTAACAATGGACAACTGTCTAGGCCCACACACTGAGGTATCTTTTTGATACTCTTTCTCTGAGTGACACTTGGATCCATGGGATCACTTGGTGAAATCATACAGAGAGACAGTAAAAACTTTGACCAGGTACTAACCACCCTCCGGGGTTAAGCTCTCCTTTTCCCAGCACAGTAAGTTGCAAAGCTTCTCTTGTAGTCCAAGAGTCAGTTTGGAAATAACCACATTCTTTCTAGAACTCTGTAAATAATTGCCACACTTAATTACATCCTATGGAATTATAATTTTACTTAAAGAAAAAAAACTCTCTATGATATAAAATTACAGTCACAAATACATATTATATGTAAGGTGTTTCCAATTAAAAAACAACAACAACATTGTTTTGATGCTTGCTAGTTTTTTAAAATATTTTTTATTTTTAAAATTTGGGGGGGGTGACATTGATTAGTACAAAAATTTCTTTCTTTTCTTTCTTTTCGGTGGATTGGTGCATTGCGGTGGGCAATCAGAGTAGTAAGAACATAGGTCCTGGAGTCCGGCGGACATGGGTTTGACTTTCAGCTCCATCCAATGCTCTTTGATTTTAGACAAATTTTGTTACCTTTTCTTGGTTATAAAATGGGTATTATATAACATTTTCCTTTGTAAGAAGACACTCTCCTGCATTTTCTCATACTGTGTGCGTTTTTTAAAAACAGTGAGTGTTCTCTTATTATGTGGAAATGATGATTATCTTCATGTAGTCATACACTGTTGAAAGATGAAGCCTTCCTGTAGGAGGTGGGAATGGACATGACAGTCATTCTGGGAAGAGGCTGGTTCTCCGAGGGGAAGTAGGAACTCAGACGGGGCCCTTGGTGGACAGAATGTTTGCTGGTCCCTGTGAAGCTCGTTGTTGAGGACACTGCCACATATTGGGGCTTCAAGACTGCCCCTGTCTTGTGTAGGCATCAGATAGTCTCGATGTTACTTTTGGTTCACTGTCTTTTGCTGCCCAGTAGTCTTGAGGTAAGTATTAGGCAGGCTCGTCTGCATGGCGCTCGGACAAAAGGGAAGGAGTCTAGGCTCACGCCGCCTCTGTCCCAGAGGTCATCGCAGCATTATGTAGGAGAAAAACCTAAGGAGAAGGGGAGTTTCGGAGAGGCGTTCACAGTCCTATTCTCTCCCTACGTGAATTTTTTCTTTCCACTGTTAGTATTTGCAGGGTATATTATTTTATTTTATTTTATTTAAAAAGGTGGATATTTCCTCTCAGGCTGGGTTATTATGAAAAATAAACTGATAAATATATAGAAATTCTCTACTGTTCTGTGGATAACAACAGGCTTCACTAGGCATTCTCATTTCATGGAGACCGAAGGGAAACATGCAGGGCAAAAGTTACCCACTTAACTGGGAGAAAAATGGTTCAAGTTCTGCTCAGTCTTTTGGACTTCTATCAGGGGGATGGGGGGCTCATTGGTTCTCAGGTTGGCTTTTGCCCGTCTGGTGGGGAGTCATCCCTGAGCCTTTTATGTTTGTTTAAGACTCTCTGCTCAGTAAGTTATTTTTCTTTCCTCCCCTGTAATTCTATTAAAGACTATCATTATGTGAGTTTTTTGGCTGAGCACCCTAATTAAAGTCCCAGGACTACTGCAGAGTGTTGTTTAAATCACTACCCAGCAGCCCAGCGTCCTCTTAATCAGAGGTGGATGAAACCTTACCCCTGCCCTCAGGAAGCTCACAGTCCAGAGGGGAAGATACATTTTAGCATAAGGTCGTCATGATAGTGATCATTCGCACACGCTCTGACCAAATCCTCATTTCCTCTTCACTTACCAGCACTAACTTTTCTCCAGTCTGATTTCTATCTTTATCATTCCAGGGAAACTGCTCTTAGGAAGGGCATCAGCAATTTCTGGTTGCAGATCACGTAGAAACGGTTTACTTCCTCCAGCCGTGAACATGTTGACCACCTTCTCTCTCCTTGTTGGACCATCTCCTCTGGGATTCTGTAGCGCTTGTCTTTGTACTGGACCTCCTCCTGCCTCATGATGATTTCTTCTCATTCTCCTGGCCAGTCCCTTTTCTGTCTTATTTTTAAATGTAGGAGTTCCTTAGGGCTTAGTTCCAGACTCCCTGCTCTCCATTCTGTATTACTTCTCCCTAAGAGATTTTAACCATTTCTATGATTTAAATGCTGTCTTAAGGCTAGTGATTGCAATGTTAGTATCTCTAGTCCTCTTCCAAATTTGAGCCTTCTACATGCAACTGTATGTATGAGATTAATTTTTCTTCTAGGTCTGCCTCTGGGCAAGAATATTACTCTTTGGAGAGTTACTATTTTATGATAGCTGCTTTATTGTATTCTCTGACCATGGTAGGTGAGAGACAAAATGGAACAGAATGGTCTTATGAGCTCCGCGAATTTGATAGGTGTGTTATTTTTCACTGTATCACACATGTCAATTGTGTATGTGTACCTAGCCGTAGCTCAGGAATTCTTAAATTGGTGATTCATCCTTTTTTATGTGTATATTTTATTTATGGCTTGGGAACTTTTTTACATTTAGTATAGATGAAAAATTACTAAATTAAGTTAGAAATCTAAATTTCTACTTGTTTAACTTATGATTGATTGTACTTTTTAAAGCATTTTATTAAATTGAAGTAAAATAACAAAAGAACATCTTAAGATCGACTTTAAATGAACTTTAAGCACCAGTTCTAGAAAACTGAAGATTTCTCTGAGTGAATTAAGTTATATGTATAATAGACAGAATGAATAGTTGGAAGGAATAATTAGAAGGTTAGTTAATTAATGCTTATGCATAAGTTATAAGAGCTAATTGTCATTTTAAGGGGTTTTGACATGATACTGCTGACCTTCTTAAAAAAGACTTTCGAAAATGAAAATTACTTATTAAGGAGTTTGATTAGTTAAGAGTCAGTATCTGAAGTGGAGTCAGATACATAGAATAAGAAAGAATACATAAGCTTATCTGAAATGTGTGTGTGTGTGTGTATATATATGTATATATATACATATATACATATATATATGTATATATACATATATACATATATATACACACACATATATATATGGAAGTTAAATCAGTTATCTTGTAAGTTATTCTTCTGTGGTATAGATGTTATTTTTAACACCATCAACTTAATAATTGGAGAAGAATTTTACTTTGCAAATGTAGTACACATTCTTTACATTGTTCAGACTTTTGTACCACCACCACATTAGGATTTTAAAATTATAATATTTTACTAAAACTATATGAAAGCTATGTTTTAGGACATTTTTACATTATACAAAATATATATCAAATGGAAATACAGTGTCCTGTTCAATAACCTGAAGTAGTTCTCCTGGTTAAGTTGTTGTGAAAGTTTAACTTTCCTCTTGATGTTATATGATTTGAACCATGGTGAATTAAAGGTGTGTTTTATGTTCTTTTGTTTGAGAAGTTTTGTGCTTTTGAGCAAAAAAGGGGAGACATAATTATTGTACTAATCCTGCAATAATACAGTCCTGTGTGCTTGCAGTGGGGGTGTGTTCAGATATAGTCGGCTGGACTGTTGAAAACTCTCAGTTAATCTGAGCGGTACTGCCAGCTTTTTCTTCCTTTCCCCTTGGCTTCTTGAACAAGAAGGAGTACTTCGCGGTTAAGTTTCTGTTACCTGTAAAATGCTGATGATAGTACCTACCTCATAGGGTTGTTAGGAAGATGAATCGGGTAGCACATGTAAAGCCCTCTGCCCAGGGCTCTCACGAAATAAGCATTCAATAAATAATAGCTGTTATTTATCGTCGGTGGTGGTGGTGGTGGTGGTGGTAAACCCAAATCGTAAAATACACCCGTCTCCCATTCTCCTAGTCATACAACATGCTCTTCTAGCTGGTACCATAGGTGCCACTTCATTTTCTTCCCAACTTACTTTCTTGCCGGTGGCTCTGTTCCTAAGCATGCATTTAAAGAAATTCAATAATAATAAAATAAAATACTGTGCATATATCCTTTCAACCCTCCCCCACCTTTCAAAAATTGTTAACCTATAGCTCTAAGGCTGCCAGCAATGTTTTTATGTGTGATGCAGCCTGAGTCCTGATGTTTTGCCTCAAAGTTTACATCGTGTTCCTTGTGAAAGCTGCTAGTCGATGCTCTGGTGGGCGCTGCTGGAACTGGGAGCTGCAGCTATTCCTCAGAACGCAGGAACTTCAGCTGTCACAGGAAGAGCAGGGCGCAGGGCTACATTTACAAGACCCATTTCATTTTTTTTCTGGCATTCAAAAAATTGAGGTATAATTTACATACCCTAAGATGTACCCATTTTAAGTGTATTCAAGGATGGGTGTTAGTAAATTTATATAATTGTATGTGTCTCAGTTTTCTTATATCATTTTCTTTAGCGTCAATTGTGTCAGACCCCGAAGTTCACTTGTGTCAGTCCCCACATCCATTCCCCACCCAGGATACCGCCGGTCTGTTTTCTGTCTCTCTAGTTTTACTTTTTCTAGAAATTTCAAATAAATGGAATCATACAATATATTGTCTTGATATCTGGCTTCTTTCCTGTAGCACAGTGTCTTTAAGGTTCATTCATGTTCTCGCATATAACAGTAATTCATTGCTTTTCATTGCTGAGTGGTATTTCATTGTATGAATGTACTACCTTCTAAAAAAATACATTCCCCCATTGATAGACACGTGAATTGTTTCCAGTTTGGGCTGTTCTGAACATAACTGCTAGGAACATTCGTGAACAACTCCGTGTGGTCAGCTGTCCCCAGAGACATGAAAACACACCTTGGTGTGAAATTGTCAGGTTATATGATGAGAAGCTTCCAAACTGTTTTCCAAAATGGTTGTACCATTATACTTTCTCACCAGTAAGGGATATGGTACGAGGGTTCTTGTTTTTTAAGATCCTTGTCCACACTTTGGATATTTTCCTGAATGTCTAGAATATTTAATTTTGGATTCAATTTCCATCTTTCTAATGACTAATGGTGGCTAGTACTTTTTTGTGTACTTCATTGTATAACTTTTATGATTATATATGAAATATCTTCAAATATTTTGCCCATTTAAAAATTAAATTATTTGTTTTATTATTGAGTTGTGAGAGTGCTTTGTGTATTCTAGATAGACATATTTTAATCTGATAATTATTTAGCTCTTTATATAATTCTGAACACACGTACTTTATCAGATAATTACCGTATTTTGCCGTAATGCACAACCACATTTTGGCCAAATTTTCAGGGGGAAAAAACCCTTTCAATTTTTTTAATTTATGTTTTATTTGTTTATATTTAGGTACTAGTGTTTTATATTATAAAGCACTTATCATATTATATTCCAGGGCATTATTTTGCATATGGATATCATTATTGATTTCTAGAGTTACACTTTTAACTCATAAGCATAAATAAAAGAATTAAAAGCATTTATATAGATACAGAATTAGTACTACCCATGTATAATGTGCATTCTTATTTTTAAAATTTTTTCCTTTATTATTATTTTATTAAATTTATTGGGGTGACATTGTTTAGTAAAAATTACATAGGTTTCAGGTGTACAGTTACACAATACATCAGGTATGTGTTATGTGGTCATCACCCAGAGTCAGTTCTCTTTCCATCACTGTATGTTTGAGACCCTGTCCTTCTGCCACACCCCACTCCCCCTCAAACCCTTAGATGACCATAACCACTAAACTATTGACTGTGTCCATGACTTTTTGTTTCTTTGTTGCTTTCAGCGTTGTGTTCCACAAACGACTGAAGTCATATGGTCTTAGTTTTTTCTGTTTGGAATGTGCATCCTTATTTTTCCCTCACAAATTTTTGCAAAAGAGTATACATTATACATGGCAAAGTACAATACTTTGCCAATGTTTTCTCTCAATCTGTGACTTGTGTTTTTATTTTTACAATTATGTATTTTGAAGAGCAGAAGCTTTAATTTTAATGGAGTTCAATTTATTAATTTTGCATGGTCTTTTTTTATGTTGTTTCTTTTTTAATGAATCTTGTGTCATATCTAAAACCTTTTATGCTTAATCCACAATAATTTTTCTCCAAGTGCTTACTTCTACAAGCTTTGTACTTTTAGTTCTTACTTTGAGATCTGTGATCCTGTCCGTTTTGAGTTAATATTTGTACACGGTGCAAGGTAGAGGTTGAGGTTCTTTTTCTCCCCCTCCATACCTATAACCAGTTTTGGACACCATTGATTGAAAAGACTGTTTTTTCCTCATTGAATTACCTCGCCACCTTTGTTAAATATGAATTGATATAAGTCAGTGGCCCTATTTCTGTACTGTGTTTTCTTTTATTGTTTATCCTTGTGACAATACCTACTGTTTTGATTACTGTAACTTTATGGTAAGATTTGAAACCAGGTAGTATCTTTCTCCTTTTGATGTAGTAGTTTTAAAGTAGCCCCAGTTCAGAAATTTCCCACGTTTTTGTGTCCTTTTGGAGGGTTATGGGCAGTTAAAGCCATTTTGACATCCCAGGGAAAAATCAGCTCTGCTTGGGGTCAGGTAGGTCTGAAGTTCGTATTTTTCATCACTTTATTGAGTTACCTGTCTTAGCTAGCAGCATTCAACAGGCTCATACTTGGCAGGATCATAATTATAATGCCCACTATGTGCCAGGTGCTTTCATTTAATACTTTCAAGGTGTGCTGTGAAGAGGACATTATTATCCTCAATTTATAGTTGATTCCATAGTGACATTTCCTAGGTCGCATGCCTCAGCTGCTGCTAGTGACATAACAGCACTGGTATTGATGTGAAACAGCCAGACTTTGAAACCTCGTCCATCTAATGATGCTAAACCCTTGGTTCTTTCAGCTGTCCATGCTGTCCTCTATCAGTGACCTACGGCTTTTTGAAGAGAGGTGTATCTTTTTAGTTCATATGGTGGTAATAGTAGTGGTAGTAAGAGAGGAAAAGAAGACATGGATCCCTCTGCCTTTTCTTGAGAGATTCCTGTCTTTGCTTCTGTCGCTCTGCCTGGCCCAGGGCAGTCTTCTTCCCCTCTGCCTCCTGTGAAAACACATTCCTAAGGAGCTTTGTGAAAATGAGCACACCTTGACGGAAGGTAGTGGGATGTTGATTTATTAGAGTTGTTATTGCCTGTACTACAGCTTTAAATGGCTATTATTTTCCCTTAGAAACTTGTAAAACACTTTGCAGTTCTATGTTCAAGTATTTTATTAATTTCTTTTGTTTAAAATGTTACACCAATATATTATATCACATCCTGTGGAAATTATCCACATCTTCATGTGTCTTTTATCTTCATGTCTTCTGTATCTTTCTTTAGTATGGGTGCATCAGCATTTCCCCCTGGTATTATATTATAATAGCATATTAATAAAAATTCACCAAATAGCATAAATTAAGTAGGAATAGTTTAATATCATCATTTCTACTGATATCCCAAGTTTTAGCTCTCAATTGTTGCCTAATGTGATGTCCTTGAGCAAATTAGTTGTTGGTATAGAATTATAATAGGCTTAAGTAGGCCAGCACAATGAATACATTTACCCCAGCGGTGCTGGATAGAATTGATGACTCCTGTTACATAACACTGTATGGCACACGACTGACTGCCTGCCACTTGAGAAGAATCCATTCGTTTTACTTACTGTGATAACTTCTTATTTGCATACAGATTCCCTTTTGTTTTTCATGAGTCATCTCTGACTGATACCCTGGCTGCATTTCATTACATGCAACGATCTCCAGGCCTGTTAGGTCCTGGGAAAAATCAAAATGCAATTTTTTTCCTCTGTCTTTCTGCTTTAGACCTCTTAGATTATGAAATCAGATGTTTTCAGTGCCCTAGAAAAATGGTAATTTGGATATTAAATTACCATTTGCATTAGCTTTTTTCCTACAGTTAGTTTCTATTTATTATTCCAAAGAGTAAAGGCTCTTAAGAGGTTAATACTGTTTTAAGTTTGATAATTAATCAAAGTGTCATTTATTACTGATTGGTGTCACCCAAAGGAAAAAAAATCGGGTAGCTCAGTTCTAAAAACATTCATTGAAGCTGTTAAATTTAGTAATACACAATGATTAAAAAAAGAGTCTTGCTGCTACTGGTAGCATTCCAGCCATTTTTTCTTGGGTCTATAAAATACACTGAAATGGTAAACATTTGTACACATAGAATATCAGAAGCGCATATTTGTTGTGCTCGTACTCCTCACCATGCATCTGGGAAGCAAATTTCTTCCAAACTCTAGAAGTGATTCTTGCGTGAATCAGAGAAAGTACTGCCGGGTCCTTCATTATTAAGCTCTTTGTTCTCCAAGAGACACACCCAGAAGAAACTTGGGGAGCAGTTGTCCTCCTCACTGCGAATGTTCACTTCTTCCTTTTCTTATCCACCTTTGCTCTTGCAAATTCTTGATTGTCCTCTGTAGCATCATGTTTACATCATTTTGCTTGACCATATTCAGCCACTTTTGAACCTTCTTTCTTTAAACAATTATGACATAGATTTTTATTTCAGTAATTTGAAGCCTTTCAATTCCATATAGGTAAACTGCAGATCACAGTAAATGAAGATGACTGTGTGAGTTTATTTACTTCCTCGTTCGGCACACATCTCCTGCACACTGCAGTGTGGAGATGGGTAGCTCAGGTCCCCTCTGCTTCTGCCCAGCTCCCAGTGCTAGCGATGGGTCGAGCAGCTACGAGAAAGTGTGTGGAGCATCATGGCGGGTTCTCAGAATCTGTAGGGTAGACATTTCATAATTCACAATGAAGTGTGACCTTACATATTTTATATTACTGTGTACAAATAGAAATAATACAAGTCTACTTCTTGACTAACCATGCAATTTAATGGAACGATGTTATTAATGAGTGTTACTTAATGTTAGTTGTAAAAATCACATCCACTCTAAGGAGTAACCAGATTCTGCATTTTTTTTAATTCATTCATTCATGTTTGTTTGTTTATTTATATTGCAGATTTCTCCTGGATTTGGTTACAAATTTGTAGATCTTCTGCACTGTGTACAGGCACAGGTGAGTTAAAATTAAGCCTTTCTGTTGGAATATTTTGATGTTTAAGTAAAATCAAATATTTAAAACTTATACTGTTTCTAGTTTAGCAAAATAATATATAAATAAATATAAAAATATTTTCTATATTTCTGTTTTATTATGAAAAGTCTCTATGAATGCATATGTTGGAAATGACATTTGGAGGTAAAATGACCGTATCTGTTTACTAGTGTTTACTGTATAAAATTGGGAAGATTACTTACACCCATTAGATGAGCTGGATAATAATTTTATAGACTGGCAAAATGTTTACATTTATTTATAGTTGTAAGTAAAAGAGTAGCTGCTATAGATTTTGGCAGCAAATTTCAGTCTTATGGAGGTAGATGTTTTAAAGTTAATGAGCAAGCTTTTCTTGTCCATCCAGTCTGAAATAGCTTCTCAGTCACTCTGTATCACACAACTCTGATTTATTTTTATCATAATATTTTATCATTTATAGTCTCCCCTATAAGAATATAAGCTCTATAAATTCTGGAATCATTTTTGTCTTGTTAAAAACAGTATCCCTAACCATTAGGATAGTACCTAGTATATTGGAGGAAAGACTGAATAAATGTCTGTTGAAGTAATTATTGGGTAATAAATATTAAGAACATATTTATATTCAGGGTCACTGAACACTGCCTCTGTAAATACAAACCAGACATAGTTTCTTATACTTATTTCTAAATATGAAATTAATTTATATCCAGTACTAAAAGTATATAGCTCTTAAGCACTATGAGAAATGACCTGTGTATATTTTATGTATTCACATAGGCTCAAATAAGGGTTAGATGATAACGCCTCCAATTCTGTATTTATTTTGTCACTTCTCTAGAAGTTTCTTATGATCAAGTAACAGACAGACCGGAAGCAATTGTGGAACTTCTTACCATACTGGGTTATGCTACCATATTGGATATGTTTGGTGGTATTAAATCTTTATAGAGAACAGAGTGGGTTTGAAAATTGTCCAGTTTTCATCTTGGAAAACCAAATAAGTTAAAATTTTCCCACTACCTGTCACTGAATACAAAATGTAACTTAATTGGGAACATTTTTCTGTATTGATGTTTGACTTCATTATCAAAGACAGCTGCAGGCATGAGCAGAACACCCCTTTCCTGGGCCCTTGGCAGTTTCCTGTAAGTGTTCTTGGATATTGGTTGCTAGTTCTCGTCTCCTGTTTTCTTGTATGTTTTGTTTTTTTTTGATCTCTCTTACTGCCTTTAGGCATTGTTCTCTCCATGATGTGTCATTTATAGAAAGAACTAAATCTGACCTTTAGGTTTTTTGTTTTTTTAAGTAAAATTTTAGGAATTATACAGCCATTTTTCATTCACACCTAATTTACCAAGTGCATTTCCAGAGATTGCTTTGATAATACTAATAACAACAGCTATTACTTACTGCCCTCTTACTGTGTGCCAGGTATTATGTAAGTGCTTTTCGGTTATCTTCAGAATAACAAATAAGGAAATTGAAGCTTAGAGAGGTTAAGTGACTTTTCCAAGGTCACATCAAGTAAGTGGC
The DNA here is from genome assembly GCA_004026885.1 of Lyroderma lyra. Taxonomy (NCBI): domain Eukaryota; kingdom Metazoa; phylum Chordata; class Mammalia; order Chiroptera; family Megadermatidae; genus Lyroderma; species Lyroderma lyra. The sequence goes on along the minus strand of PVJL010000101.1, from coordinate 357,041 downwards.
AGTTTGCCACTCCAAAGACCTTTATCTTAACCACTGAGCTCCATTTTCTGCCCAAATAGCCTTGAACACAAGCATTTTTGCGGTAATAAGTGTAATGTAGGAAAATCATATTCATATTTGAGGACTTCAAAATTAATTTAAAAGTCAAACATTATTTGGCTTATATTCATCACCAGGTCTCAACTTTTAACCTTTATTTCGAACTATGAAACATGACGACCCATTTGAAATTTAATGACTACTTACACAATTTAAACTTCCACTCAGCCCTTTCATTTCATACTCAACTTGTTGCAGGGCAGGCCCACGGGGGACAGCCGTTTGGATTCCTTTTTCCATTGTAAATGTGGCGTGCTATGAATCAGCATTCTTTATCCCTTGCAGTATTAGAAATGTTAGGTTACAGGTGACAGCACTGGCTAGTCACACTTTTCCTAGAGAAAACAGGTTGTGTGATGTAAAGTGAGTATAGAATTGCTTAGAACACTTACCTTGGAAAGTGTGATAATTTGTATTTCTGGGGGAAGTTTTCTAGTTATTTAAGAAATGAAATGGCATAACTTTGGGGTAGAGCAGAGTTTGTTCCAAGAGAACTTCAACTTTCCGTATTTAGTTTACTTTCAAGACTGAATAGGACGTATTATATAAAAATATTTTGAGTCTTAAACATATAAAATTGTGGACAGAGTGTTCTTGAAGGCAACATTGTTGAATACATCTTAATTGTGTTTGTTTTTTTTGTTTTTTTTTTTTTTTTGGTTGGTTCCCTGAGCAGGGATCGAACCCAGGCCGCGGCAGTGAGAGCGCCGAAGCCTGGCCACTACACCACCAGGGAAGCCCCCTACATCTTAAATTTTTTATTAAAAAATATGATTAGTTGTACTTCCTCACACTTTTCAAAAGGATCATGTCTGAATGTAAATGCAAATTCCAGACTTGAGTACATGGAAAGGGAATTCTGTAGTTGGAATTAGAAAGAAAAAATGTATTTAACAGAGCAAACTTTGCATCTTAATCTATAGCTGGATCACTATTTCCATTCCAGTCTCACATTTTAAGCATTTTTAAAGTTAGCCAATAAACTTTTCTTAGAATTGATAGTCAAAACAGGAGCAAGCATTAGATAAATGTGTTTGACAATATATATAGCTTTGAAAGGTCATTTTCCCTTCGCTGTGGAAAATTGAACTCACCGTGGATTCCTATACACTGGATTTATTTTAAGTTTACATTCTCTGTGCTGGAGGGTTTGGAGTGGAATGAGTGGGTGAGGAATTGTCCACAGATCCCAGATAGAGCCCAGTTCTTCAGTACTAACAAGGAGAGAGTAGTTCTCCAAAGTACAGTGAAGCATGACATACTTCTTGTGATACTAGAACACTTTGTTGTTATATACTTGATGCTAAATACTAAAAATTACATTTAAGCATATTAAGACATCATAAAAATTGTGGCAATTATTCGATATGACATAATCGAAGCATATTTTAAATAAATATTTATTACATCTTGAATTCCCTGTTTGTTCATAGATATGAAAAGATTTGTACTTAGATGTCTGATTTAACTGAAATGGGTAAATTACCGTGAGGATGGGCAGCTTGATTTGAGTCATACATCTGAGACTCTGAGCACTATCAGCCGAAAATCAGTTATTAATCTAAACAGAAGTGTAGACTATTTAAATAGGTGTCTTTTGCTTAAGCTAAAATCTGCTGACATTTAATTGTATTACTACTTTTCCTTCAAATACCAGCAGGAGAGACAGTGTGATCTGGAAAGTAACAAATGTTTTAGCAGCTGTCAAAATGCCCTCAGTTACCCAAACTGGTATCCTAATCCTAGCCCCCGGGTAGGCTGCTCTGATCTTAGTAGGTGGAATGGACTACTGAATACAAAATAGGCTTGTTGGTTGTTGAAGTTATTTTCCAGTGGGTGTTACTGACACAAAACCTTCATCAGTTGGAAACTATTTATATGACCGTGACCGGCCAGTTTTTAAAACATTCTCGCTATTTCCACTTTCCTCCCATTTTTTGCATATGTTAATGTAAACAGATTGGCCTAATTTTCCCCATAAAACTAGGTAACATTGAGTACCATCAGCCCTCCTTTCTCTCCAACCACTTTCCTTTTACCTTCAGGCCATTCCCACCCTCTCTCTGACTCTCCTTTTCAGAAGTAGTTATTAATTCTATTGTGCTAGCCTATGCTAAGTAGTATGGGAAATATAGGAATAATTACCAAAAATTATTAAACTAGAAAAGGAATATCAGTGCAAGTTTAACTCTATTTCCTGCTCAGTATTTTTATATTGAATTTAGATTTTCTGATTTTTTTTAAAGATAAAAACTGAGCATTGGTTTTTGAATTACACATCATTCCCAATGAAAGTCCTAATCTATCCTTATGCGTAGAGATTAAGGCAGTAGCAACAACACAAGCTGTCTCTCATCCGTAGAGCTTTGTTTGTAAGGAGTTAACAGTGGTTGCAGAGTGTGCTCCTGGCGGGGTCCACACCTCATGACGTAGGCGTGTTGTGCTTGGTGAGGTAGAGGCAGTCAGAGTCCAGGTATCTCCATCTAGAATGCGGGCCTTGCTATTTCCGTGGGTACAAAGGAGCAAAGCGGAGTTAGTAAGCACAGTGCATTGCTGAAAACATAAGAGAACCTGAGTTTTGGGTAAATCCCAATACTGGAATAGCAAAATTTAGAATTACAGACTGCAATGTGAAAGCATTTTAAAATAAAATCCATCAGGGTATTTCCGGGATTACGAGAGTTGAGTTCCAGTGGAGAGCTATTTCGCTGTGGGAGTACCCTTTGTTTTTTTAATTGCAAGTTTCTGAGTGCAGCTTCGTGGAGCATAGCTGATACTCTTTGGAAATAGTTAAAGTTAAAAGTATGACCAGCCTGTACCTTGCCTAGGTTGTTTGAGTGCGTGTCTGAGAGGAAGGAGGCAGCCCTGGAGGCTGACCCCGCTGAGGTTAATGAGGGCTCTGACCACCCCCTGAGCTGGGCTTCTCTGTGCCAGCTGAGTGTCTGGGCGTGGTTAGCAGATTGTTAAGGAAATGTGCATCCCCCTGCCTTTTTTGTTCCTGGCCTTTAGATTTTAATTCACACTTGTGTATTTTACTTATCTGGATATTAGAGTTGTTCCTGCTAAGGATAAGGTCTTTGATGAGCGGAATTTCACTTACGTGCTACCCTTAGTAACTCCAGAAAAAAAATACCGAGCATTTGACTTGGGATCAGTTAGTGGGATTTTTAACTTTGCAGTTCATGTTCACTTTGGAAGGAAAGTGACAGATACATGTTATTTTCTAGGCAGGTGTTGAATTTGAGTCAGCTGACCTTGCCAGAATCCCCTTAAAATTAAAATAGCAAATAAAATCAGGCTGCTTTCATTAAACATCTCGTAGTTTATTTTTGAAGCTCAAATCATTTGTCAGTCTGCACTGTTTACACCATCTGAATGAAAGGGATAAATTAAGCATTCATAAAATTATTCATAAGAGTAATTAAGTGGGTTCTGTGTGTGTGTGTGTGTGTGTGTGTGTGTGTGTGTCATTCTTTGACATTAGGATATAGATACTGCCATTGGCACTTTTGTTTCTTCTTGAAATGCAGAAAAAAACTGGAGAAAACTGGAGAAGTTAACAGTAAATTTTGCAAATTGTGATTTTAACCTAATTCCATGCATTAGGTTGTCTAAACACTGTTTGCTACTTCATGAATGATTCATGGGTGTCTACAATCAATGGAAATGTGTTTTTTGGCCTAGTCACAGTTACACCTCTGCCTTCCCATCCAAAAAGAACACGGGGAGAGTAAGGAGTGTGTAGCATCTTAATAATGGCCAAACGGAATTTAACCACATACTCTACGTTGTGTGTAGTTTAATTCCATGAGAGGATGGTTCTGTGGTGCCTGGTCTTAGGTATATTCAAAAATACTGAATTGATTTAGAATTCATTAATTTGAGGACCGTGCTTTCTTTAAACCAACAGTTTTGGCCTTTTTGGTGCCAGCTACATAAATTTCATTCTTGGAATTTTGTGGTCTGAACGTAAAGGGCCAAAAATTTGTTACCTATCAATATCACAGAATTGGTGCACAGTTCTTTCTATTTGTAGTCCCTCCTTGAGAAGTGACAAGGACTGAAAAAGCAGGAGTGTGCTAGGCCAGGGGTGAGCTTCAGCGAAAGAGGGGTGCGGAAGCTTGTAAAAGACCCACCAGTGCCTAGATTCATATACTGAGACCGTTAAGTCTTTACCTAAACAATAAAGGAAATCTTTAAAGGAAACAACTGTATCGTAATTATTGAACCGGTGGTTTAAATTAGCATAGACAGAGCAGGGGCCAGAGAGAAACAGTTGATCTTTCAGTTTCTTTCAATTCTTTGTCATTAAAAAAGCTATTTGATCTAGATTTCTGATTCTTTTATATGACAGTTTTATTACAGTCCAGAAACGACTTCTATTTCCTAGGTTAGAAGAATGAGTGTAAAAATAGAAGAGAGTTTTGAACTAATGTATTTTGGGAACCATATGGTGGTTATTCATGCTATTACATTTGAATAGAATAAAAATGTAAAATTCCTTTGATTTAAATTAGACAAATTATGTTGGTTTCACGAGACTTATTAATATCCAATAGTAGATTTTGTTTTATTAACCCAGTGGAATCTAGATTTTAGATTTTCTTTGAAACTAGATGCTTTCTCTAATGTGGAAGTTAGGTGTTTAATGTTGCTGCTGCTTCAAAATATCCACAATGTTTCATAAAATCTTTATTGTCTTACATGAAAGTTATTACTTCTTTGAACTTGTTCACTGGCATATTTATATTATATGTCAAGATCAAGTTCAAACTTTCTTTTTACAGTATCTTCTGAAAATATAAAAGTGATAGCCTTTTGTAAAATAATGCTATCTTTTAAATTTATTTTTATTTTAACATATCCTGAATGCCAATGCATGTTGCTTTAAACCCGATTGTGTGCTCACTGTATTTGTCTATTTCTTATCTTAATTTTTTCCAACCTTACTTTTAAAAGAAAAAAATTAAAGAAAACAAAAATAAACAAAATCCTTTCTCCTCTCATGCCCTGTGGCTCACCTCTAAAGCTGTTCAACCCAGACCCCAATGCTGCGGGCAGGGTCCCCATAGACATTGTGCCCAGGTGGCCGTCCTTGCGTCCCTGTGGAGTCTGGGACATTGGGAGCCAGACATCTACCTACCTCTTGGCCTGTTCTCATTTCAGGTTGGGAAATAAGAGGCATTTATTTGTTATTTATTTATTCCAATGAATTTTATACCTTTGGCTTATTGTGATATTTCAATTTCATTGTTCCTTTTAATTAAATCATCATTTTTACTGAGGTCTCTATTGATTAAGGGTTCTAATTCCTACTAAGTTTCAGGAGATGATTATGAAAATAACATACCCGATCATTTGTTTACATGCCACAGTGAGGTTTCATGAGGTAAAGTTTTCACAATGTTTTGAAGCACAGATAAATGTAGGTTAGCCTGAGGAGCAGAGAGAGAAAAGGAAAAACAGACATTTGCTATTACTTTTGGCAGGACGTGGTCTTGGCCTTTATATGTGTTGTATCAGTTTTAAACTGAATAAATTCTTTGTGTCAGAATGAAAAGTTGGTTCTGATGGTATCTAAATTCTCTTTGATTTGAAGTCGAGAATAAACCATTTTTTTATTCTCAAAGCATTCAAATGTTATATCCTGGGCCATAATGTATATATATAAATAGTGGGATAGAATTTTGTGTCTTTGAACTCATCTGCTTTTAATTGAATCTTGTAACAATTGCAGAAACATTTTGTGCCGCCTTCTTTACTAGTTAAGTGGGAAAAATGATTCTGATCTCAGAAAAGGAAAGGGTTGATTAACTGATCCCATCAGATACTACAAAATGAGCTTTGTCAGAAGAAAGTTCTCAAAAGATGTAAATCAAGGATGTGAAGGAAATTGAGTTAGAACCATCATACTTCATTAAAAAAATTTTTTTTTCATTATAAAGCAACATGTCAGTTAACGTTTTGTTTTTCCATTGTTTTATCCACAGAACATTTTTAACATTATAGCTGCCCATATATGCACAGGTAACTTCTCTGCATCAGTGTCTTTAACTATATACATTTGTTTTATTTCAAGTAACATTACTGTATTACCAAAGATTAATAATCACTATGGGACCCCAAATAGGTAGAAAGTAGGACATGAACATAAATTAAGACATAGACATCTGTAAGTCATCTATTTAATGAAATGTACTGTTTACTTATATTGATTAAATTTCATAATTATAAGCCAATCAGCAGTGTGGTTTCAATACAGAGACATGAGTGTGCAACCAAGTATTATGAACACAGATCCTGTTTCAGTCATAGTACAAATGGAATAGGAAGTTCTTGGAACTGAAAGATCATTGGTAATTGCTGGCATGCATATTGTGCTTATCGTATTCTAAGCTCTTCTCATCGAAATGCACCTAACCCTCAAAATAAACCTATTAAGTAGCTGCTATTATGATCTCAGTTTTGAAATGGGGAAAGGAGGGCACTGGAAGTTTCGATGACTTGCCCAGTGATGTACACCTAATTTAATTATTATAGCTAGTTAGAGACAGAATTGGGATGAAAACCCAGTCTGTCACAGGCAGTGTTTGGCCTGTGAAAGTTTGTTCTCTTTTAAAAACAAACAAACAACCCCCAAAGCCCCCAAAACCCAGACCATTCAAAGCCCCCCAGATATTTTTTAGTGATATCAAAATGACATGTCAAGCTAACCTTCTAAGCGAGGGTAAGCATGTGACAAGGCTTTAGCATTGTTTGCCAGCCCCTCCCTCCCAGCAAAACTGAAAGCTGGTCGTTGTGAAACTGTATCTCCCAGCAGGAGTGACTATCTGCCTGATGCGTGAATAACGGAAAAGGCAGGTCAAGGAAATGATGGTCTGTTCTTTGGCTTCAAATGTGGTTGCTGGATGGATAGTTCATTCAGTGGGATTTGTGTTTGGCTGTTCTAGTACCCTTAGTTACGTGGTCTTGAAGGATGACACAGAGGCCGAGCCTGCTTGCTTTCTCGTGTTCCTCTCTTTAAAAATAACCTTGGAAGTTTTCCTCAATTTAAAAAAAAAAATCTTTAAAAGGAACTTCCTGGAATTCCCATAGTAAGAAATCCTATGATACTTTCACACAAAGGAAAGAAAATGCTCAATTCAGAAGCAAATTTTATTTTTTATTTAACAAAAAAGATTATATGTCTATATTTCTACGAGTGACTAGTGAATCCTTTTGTTTTAAAAAGCTTAATTTATATTGAAGTACAATTGGTATTTCATGTTGACTGGATTTCATTTCAGATAAATATGATCTAAATGAACAGACAAAATGTTAAAAACTAGGCCACCCTGCCTCTCCCATTTTCCCTTTTTTTACATAGGGGAGATGACAGCTGCTTTGCAGGATCAGTTCATAGTGTTCTTAGTTGCTTACGAGTTTTTGCAGTGTAATTAACAATACACATCATAAACACAAAAAGTGTTTAATTACTATGCACAGCTGCCATGTTTCTTTTAAAGCTGTTTTTAAGCATATACATAGTAAAGTTATTATTTAATTAATGCTGTGAAATATGCCTTCAGTGTTTCAGTAATACATATTGCTCTTAAATCACTGGTTAAATCCAGCTCTAAAATTTTTACTTTGAGTATTTACATGCCAACTCACGGTCATTTAATCTCTTAAAAAGTTTGTTTCATGTGCCCTCTACTAACAACTCAACCACATTCTTTTAAAATAAAGTGTGGAAATAATATTATTATCAATCAAAATATGAAGGAGTTGTCAGAAGGTAACTCTTCTTACATACCTACATTCTTTTAGTTCTTAATATGCGTTTTATTTTATCAGAGTCTTAACATCAGCTTGGGAGAGAATTATCCCCATTTTATAGATGGGAACACGGAGGCTCATACAGATTAATCAAAGTCATATAGTGAGGTAGATTGCAGCTATATGTTTCCTAAGTCTGTTCTCTTTCTAGTATTAACAAAGCGCCTCCTCTAGTGATGCAAAAATGGGAATTCTTAGTTAGGAGACAGCCCTGATTTATTCTTCATTCCCAGACAACTCAGAGGCTTTTTCAGTGTTGTCTGCATTCATTTTTGGAGCCCTATTGCACACACAGTGTGTAAGGTGTACAGAAGCAATATGCAATGCCTTTGTTCTACCCACATCTCATGGTGTAGTCAGAGAAATGGCAGATAAACATTAAGTTACATAAATGGGATTATAAAGAAATGTAAAATAACGTACTGTAGCAGATGCACAGTGTGGGAAGGGTAATGGACACTGGGCCTACTGCTGTCCATCTCTTGACACTCTTGACCTTTTGTGATTATCTTGCTGTGCAGTCTGTAGTCCTACTGTGTATTCTAGGTCATTACAACAGGAATAGCTAGAAATGCAACACAGAAATGAGTGATATCTTTTGTGAGTGGGATTCAGGTGCCACAAATACAGAAAAAGAACTGCTGGTTACAATTTTGGCAGAAAAGTGTCTTGAGAATGTGGGCTGTTAATGGTGACTGCTACATTCTAAACCTAGCCAACTAGAAATTTCCCTGCTAAGTGACAGGGAGGAATCCTTACCACTTGGGTTTATGTAAGATACTAAGTAAATTCTTAATTATTTTAATTTACCTACTAGAGTTTAATAAATTGTATGTGGTATATTCTCTAATTGAAGAATACTTCTGACTGAAGGGGTATAAAAGGTGGTTAAGCTTGATATATAAAAATTATTGCATATATAAGGATGTTATAAGAATATGTCCTTTTTACAAGTAATCTGTTGCAGGTACATCAGATAAAAAAAAATAGAGAAGGTACAGTTTTATGAACATCTGATGTAAAGAGTACCTAGACACCCCTTTATTCCTGATACCATCTTGAGCCCAGTCTATTCTTCTGCTTCAACTTCTATTTTCCTACCTCCCTAAGAGATCTTTTCTTTTTCTACTTTGCGGTTTTCTTGTATTGAGATAATTCATATAAAGCCCTTCAAGCAATGCCTGTCACTTAGAAAATTGTTTTTAAAAATCGGCTTTTATATCCCTCATTCACTTCCCTTTCTCATCATTTGCTTCTGGTCCTCATATCCAGTTCCTCTTCCTCGTTGGAGTTGAGTTGCATTTCTGAAAATTTCAGGTCAGCAACTCAGCAGCAGTTTCCAGCTGGGCTCCACCTACTGCCCAGGCCATAAACTCTACACTTTCTGTCTCTTTTTTTAACCTGGTATTTCTCATCCATTTTGTGCCTTAAAAAGTCTTAACTTACATGGCCAGAGGGTAGAGCAAGGCTTCTTTTTATAAGTAGTTGAAATCATCTTTATCCCACACATACACACATCCACCTACACTTACACACACACACACACACACACACACATGCACGCATACACATGCACATGCCTGCACACACACAGCACATGCGTATTTGAGGAAACCAGGACACTGGGATCACTCTGGATAGTCACTGCACGTCCAAAGCGGACCCCATCACTTAGGTTTTAATATTATACCAGGCCCAGTACCACCACTTGCACTACTATTAGTGATATTGAAAGAATTATGGTATTTATGAGAGGGACATTTTTACAGTGGCTGAAAAACAGACCCAATAACCTGCCGAATTTCATGTGACTAGTGAGGAATGAAGATGAGATCCGGAATAGAATTATCCTGTCACCGTGTAGCTCTTGTATGGACACTTGCTTTTGTAGTAGTTGATATATGCCTGATGGCATGCCTTTCTGAGTCTTTATTGCCAATATGTATTCACCTAGTTAGATATAGTGAACTAGGGTTAACATGAACCCCATACTGAAATGCTGAATTAAGTAATATTTCCCCTTAAAGTTTCATTATTTTGTGTTGGTGTCAGATATTCAGAAGGAAGTCCTAAGGGCTTTATGATCTGAAATAACAGAAAAGGATGAAATAATCTGTAGAATGTTACAGTTACTAAAATAGAAGATATGGCCATATATTTTTAGGAGGACGTGGAAAAACAGTGAACCAAATTTGGTGGTGGGGTGACCTCTTGTCATCTCACAGGCGTTCTGATTAATAGTGGTTTTATTTTATAATCTCCATTTTGCAGATGTGAAAACCTGAAATTCTAAAGCTTAATGCTCTCTCAAAATAGACACCGTGAGTAGCTATGGACTGCACCCCGTGTCCAAGCCACCTGGTCCCGAGCTTTGCCCGTGTCGTTAAGGCCGGACTGGGGCCACACTGCTTTTCGCTCTGAGGCCTCCGACTCTGTTTGGGGGGGGGGGTTACTTTTGCAGCTCCCATCCAGGAAAACCTGGGACGGGGTGAAGAGCGTCCTCGACTGGAGGCCTTTCTGCAAGCACGCCCCAGCCACTTGTCGTGAACTTACCTTTCCCCCGATCTGCTGCAGGCCACACTGTAATGTTTTGTGTCACCACTGCTCCTGCTTCCTGTGTGAAACAGTGATTTCAGTTACTACAGCTCCAGACACGTCTTTCATTCCTGGGATTTCTGATGTATTTTCTTCTGCTTTAATGACTGTCACATGATGCTCAGTGAGCATCTTCCTTAGACAGCTCTGTAGCCAGGATGACTGGTGAATATGCCACCCCTTTCCTCCCATATGCAGTGGGCAGCCACCACCACTGCAAAACCATTTTTTAGGACAAAGCCTGGTAGGTCGCCTAGTGTGACCACCAGCACTCAAAACCCGATTTCCTGATTTTTCCTTGTCATGTTCATTCTGCTATACCAGTCACTGAGGATAAAAATATGTCATAGTTTCAGTATCTTTCCCAGCCTCCAAGAAATAGCTTAGATGAACTCTCAGTTTTGTAACATTCTATAAATACTTTATTCAGAAAACCTGCTCCACCCTTCTTCCTTCACTCATAGGGAAGTAGGTGGTGGACTGAGCATCCTGCACGAAACTGGGAGGAATTCTGCGTAACCAAACCTGATCCCTAGAAAACAAATGAATTTTGATGCCTCGTTACAGGATAACACAGATGGTTCCTGATGTGTTGTCGGGACTCTTTTGACTGCCCTGAAGAAATCCAACACAAACCAGATTGAGCAAAACTGGAATTTATTTCCTCGTATAAGGGGGAAGTTTAAGGCTACAACTGGCTGTGGGCACATCAGGATGGGAGGATTTGAATGGTGTCACCAGAATCTTCTCTCCTTCTGTCTTCACTTGCCTGTGTGCTGACTTCTTACTTGATGGCAGTGGAGGTCCTCAGCAGCCCTGGCTTACACAATTTTAACAGCCAGGTTTCCCTGTAAGGAGAGCACTTCCTCTCTGGTAGCTCCAGCAGAAATCACAGCCCTGATTCACTGGCCTGAATTATATTACCCGCCCATTTCTGAACCAGTCCTGCCCAGGGAGCCAGGGTAGGACAAGCATTCTGGCTCATCCCTGCTCAGACGAGGGGCTGTGTGGAAGGGTGAACGTCACTTCCATTGGGAACCGTATAATCTGACAGTGGAAGGGCGCTTGGCTCTGTCGGAGAGAAGAAGAAAGAAAATCTTGGAACCATAGAAAAGGCAAGGGATAATAGTGATGACGAGGAAGAGCAAAAGTGCTGCAAGGTGGAAAGCATGCCATAACTAGGAAAGAAAAATGTCAGCAGGTCACTCTGTAGGGTTGCAGAGGCAATTGGGCTGGTGACGTCTGTCATTTACACTTCATTACAAAACTCTGCAAACCTTTGGGCCCTTTCGCCTCATTTTGTTTTTATATGATCCAATCAGGAAAAAACAAAAGCAGATTTCTCTGTTTTAATAAGGAAACCGAGGACATGAGCCTGTACAAAGATTGCCCCTGGTTGACATTGGGGAATGATGTGTAAAACAAAAAGTGGGGAAACCTTCTACGTTCTGCCCAGAGAGAACCTTAGAAATTGTTTTAAGACAGAGCATTTTGGCATACTTATATTTTATCATTATTTTTTTGTTACCGATTATAAAATTATTTTACTTATAAAATGGGGCAGCAGAATTGAAGGTGGAATGTCAGTGACTAAGAAAAAAATGAACCATTATGAGAACTTTTTATTTGCCATGTATATGTGGATGATGTCTTTTCTTAAAAAAGGTTGTGTATCAGCATTGCAGATAATTGTTTTGAGACTAGTAGGTGTACTTAGAATTTGGCACTCAGAAATCTTGGCTGCGGCCATTTTTGAATTTGCTTCTTAAATCCCATGAATTTGCTACCCTTTAATGTTAATCTCTTTTGTTTTCTCCTCCAAGAGCAAGTCCCTCATCTAAGAGGCTGGAGGATTTATTTCTCTTTCCTGAGAGTTTCCTTCCGTTTCTCTTTAATTGCAGTGCTGTTATGGGTCCTGTCCCAAATTTCTTTCTTAATTTCTCTTTTCATTTAATTTAGGGATATCCATTTCACATAAGTGATGTGCCCCCTTTTTATCTGGGAAGAAGAAGCTGGTATTCTCTGAGGTATTGTAAAATTCTCCGATTTAAATTAATGGCAAACACTGAGCTCTGTCTCTGGTAACGAGGGAATCCTTAATAGAAAGAGGAGCAATTCTAGATACTTTCAAAAGTCTTTTCAGGTAACACGTTACCTTATATCTAAGTTGACAGAAAGCTGTTTGCAAAGTTTAATGTTATTTTGAGCTGCATGAGCTTATTTTTTGGCCAAAATATTTCTGCCATACTGCTGGCTACGTAGCCTTTATAATTTTCCAAAGCGTTCTTTTTTAAGCACAGGAAGCACCGTCTATCTATATCTATAGCCACCATGTATCTAGAACACAGAACTTTCGTTGCAGTTATTTTCATTGGAAAACATGTCTTCGGCTGTTTGTCACTCTGTCCCATTCTAGTTCTCTGAAAGAATTGCCACTTAGAGTGTGGTTCTTTGTGTGATGTTCTAATTCATCAGGAAAGGAAAATTTGCCTTTAAGTCTGTGTGAAAGTTCTTGCTAATTAGAAACATTGATTCAAAATTTCTTTCATATTTTCTTTGCTTAACTTGTTCCTCTTCAGTCAGCTGTTTGTTTTTAATTAGAGTAATATATGGATTTGACTTGTTTTAATATATCAGATTCCTACATATAAAATAGTTTTTAGAAGTCAGTCATTTGTACTGCTAGCTTATTCACTTTAAAATAGGACTTAGAGTGGTTTTTAAAAATATTCTTATATATTGAAAATGAAATTCAAATTTACATGACTTTATGTAGTATTTGTACAATTCTTTTATAAGCTAAGCTGCAGGCATATGTTAGTGCTTTCTTATTTGTTTTTCAGGACCATTGGGGTCCTGAGTATGAAGGGTTTTTTTTAATGTGAATTATTGAATTACAAGCCATTAGTGGTGTTTTGTAAAGGAACCTTAGGGTTAGAATAGTAGTTATAGTCTAAAAGCAGTGTCTTTGGGAGAATTATTTTGGGTAGATTCAATCCCTCTGCTAAATATAGAAATAATGTTAATTGCCTAACCATTATGGACTGTATCTGTAATGGCATTGTAAAATAGATTTGGGGATGGGGTTTGTGGTAAACTTATGATTGAGTAGTACCAAAATTGTTCAGGGAATTGTTCAAAAGTGACATAACGTAAAAGAATTTTGTGATTGCTGATGAGTGGAAAAATATACTGTAAACTTTTGACCCTACTTAAAAAAAAAAAACTGGGGTTGTGTAAAGCACCTACAGATGGGAAGATTTAGCATCAAGATTTAGTCACCTCTCACCCTTCACAGCAATTATGATCAGGTTACACCCTGCACTCTTTGAGAACTTCAGTGTTTTAATGGGGTTAAGTTGGATCTGAATTGCATTTCAGTTACTTGTATATATTAGAGAACTGTCAAGCACATTTAACCTGAAAAATTCAGCATTTTACAAGTTTTTATTGTTGCTTTAGTTAAATGTTTCCTTGACATACAGTTCTTTGGCATAAAGTTATACATTAAAACCATTTAGACTGAAATTTCTGAGGTGTTTGCTAACTGCCTTAGGCTACTCTTATCATCATTTAAAAAAAAAATCAGAGGTATATTTTGGCAGTACCTAAATAGGTACTGATTAATTTTTTTCCACTACACTAATCTTAGAAGATTTACAGACAATTACTAAAAGCAGTCACACATATACAAAAAAACCTATGCTCTCAACCAACCCACTTTTAATGTTCTTACTGTCATTGTAACTACCAGAGATCATGTATAATAAGGTTTTTAATAAAAGAGTATTACTAAAAGCCCCCCCCCTCAAAAAAAAGCAGTCACAGGTCTGTTTTTAAAATTTAAAATATCAAAGATAACATTATTTATCTAGTAAAATGATAAGTAGCTACATAGTGATTGTGTAAATTGGTTTGTAATTAATGTGTTTCACTGTTAATATTTCTGGTGGCAGTAGAAATGAGAAGAACTGGGGAGGAAAATATTTTCTTCATTGAAATAACTATTTATACGTGTTTAACAAATCTCTATGGATTGAACAGTAAAAGGATTATTATTTTACATTTTCAAAGAAGATTTCTATTTAGGAAATTAGAAAGTTTTTTTAAAAAAAACATTAAACATTCAATGTAGTATTATTTCTAAAATGATGTTCCTTTGTATGATTGTATCAAATAAAGAATCGAAACTTTATTATGGTTTCTACTGATGACCTCACTACAGACCACTAGGTTTTCCTTTTCCTTGTGTTCCCTCTTCACTTACACACCCCTTGACCCCCTATTTGGGTTGATATGTAATCTGACTCTTGGGACAGATGTTGGGAGGTGGAGCAAAGGCATTCTCTGCTTTTAGACCAATCGGTGAAGAGTCTGCTGTATTAAATCTGTGGTCAGAAAAAGAGTTCTTATAAAATTCCTGCTATCAAAGGAGAAGCACATGGTAATATAAACCAAAAATGACAGAGAAAAATTAAGGGGGGAGAGGCAGAGACACGAAGCCGAGCTAGACAGCGAGGACGTTTGAGAGGAGGGTGCAGGGCGTTCATGTTGCAGCATGTGCTTTGCTTTGACTGAATCTGGCTTCATTTCTGTAAACATCCCTCCTTTTAGGATGAATCAATGCATTTAGCCATGTCTGTACCTGTAGCAGAATACTGGTGATGAAATTTTATAGGCAATTTAAAGATGGGAGAAGAAAAGCGAAAAGCTTGATGTTTCAGAGAGCCCAGAAATTCAGCCAAGTTTGAACACATTCTGAAGTCCAAAAAAAAAAAAACAAAAAACAAAAAAAAACAGGTGTGTGCTTTCAGAACTCTTAGTTTTCAAGTATCTGTAGGTAAATTTCAGTAAGTTGGAAATCAGTTGACTCAAAATTGGTACTTTTTAGTATTTTCTTTCTTTGGGTAATTATGTACGTGTGCAGAATCCCAGCAATTTTCCAGTCTCCTTATCCAGTTTACTAGAATCCCTATAAAATTTTTCCTGTGGAAAGTATTTGCCATGGAGAGTGAAAGGGTTTTAGTGAGGAACTCCCTTCATCAGGCATTGTGATTCAGGAGCAGGGGAGTCGTGGTCTGATGGTCTAACATGTGGAAGCCAGGTTGTGAGTAAGTGTGCAAGACACGTGTGATCAGAAGCACCAGACCCTTGGTCACTCCTTTGCTGCCACATGTCTGTCCCTCCCAAGAGGGGCAGGGTCTGGCCATACCGTGCTGTTGTTGCCCACGCTCTCTAAAGCTTGGCAGGGCAGGGCGCTGACCAGATTCTGGTTTTCCCTTTTCGATGTCGAAAGCACTAACAACGCGTAAGCTCTGGAAAACATTTAAATCGCTGTAGTTTCCCCAGAGTCAAGGCCAGTGAGAGCAGGTTTTAGTAATTTATAGCTGAAGAAGTTGAATATTTGTTCTCCTAAAAAATCTTACTTTATTAAAAGCATTTTAATTTAAAAAGGGGAAAGAGCTTCTCTGTTTTCCCCTTAGAGAACACAAAAGAACGTGCATAATGACTGCTTATTACACAATCCTCACATAAGCATAGCCGTTTAAATTTACAACCAGGGTACCAATTACAGGTACATTTAGTCATCTGAAGCATGTAGAAAATTAATATTAATAAGCTCAGTCTCCTTGACAGTACTCTGGTGCTTAACTTTGCTCCCATTGCTTGGAGCTTATTATTTTCTGTTAACTAAAAAAAAAAGGATGGCAAGTCTGTCATTTACTGTATCTTGTATGTAATCGGGACCAGAAATGAATGTTTACTGTTTGAAAGATGGAGAAAGAACTCCTCTTTGCTTTAAAAAAAAAAAAAAAAGCAGATGCCCCTGTTGCTTCTTTTAATGGAATAAGATGTATTTTCAACATATATCTTCCTTTTTACTGCATATTACAAACGAAACATTAACAAAATTGGCATTCTCAAGCACGTTCATAGGTTTTTAGTTGCTAAGTTAATGCTTAGAGAAATCCTACCAGGCAGTCCTTTATTTTAATAAATGTGAGGTAGATAATTTTTCATTGTTGTCTTTATCTTTAAGCTATTTGCTCATAGGTATGTGATCAAAATAATTGAATTCAAACATGATTACATATGACATTCTTTTTTATTACAGTGTAAGCATATTTGAACAGACAGTATCCATGTCTATTGATCAGGCAGGTTTCAAAATAGGTTTCCTCGTGCACCAGAAAAGTAAATGCAAGCTGCTTCAATGAGAGTAACTCCAGAGATTTAATTTCTATTTTGTTATTGTTGTTAAAAGGTGTAGGGGGACCTGGGTGGCAAAGACTAAAGCAGAATTTTTATTTTTATTTTTGTTTTTTTGCTCATAAAGAAAACGGACCATTTACATAACGACGAAACACTGGCTCTCTGGGAGAGTACTGAACATCCAGGTGTTAGGATGTGAAGCTCATCCGTAAGAGCTACCTGAGCTACAGGAGTAAGAGATTTGCATGTCCGTTGGTAGTACCATAATCATCTTTATTTTAGAGCTGGAAGAGGCCCTAGGATTGTGTAATTCCTTTAAAGTTAAGTCCTATAGTTAGTAAAGGGTTTGCTGGCTGTTGTGGGTCATGAGTCCAGGTTCTCACCTTCCCAGTTCAATACCTCATGTTATCAAACTACATGCTTCCCTAATTGCTTTTGTAAATGTAACTTTTTCACAGTTGCTGTTAGTCACAATGATGTAGTAGTATATACAGAGAACTTTGTTGGTTGCCAGAGGGGAAAGAATTAGCGGGTGGGTGAAATGGGTGAAGAGGTACAAACTTGCAGTTATAAAATAAGGTATGGGGATGTGATGTGCACAAAAAAAAAAAGTACTAGGGATTTCGTGTACACCATGGCTACATGCTGTATAATATATAGGAAAGTTGTTAAGGGAATACATAGATCCCAAGAGTTCTTTTCACAAGGAGAAAAAAATTTTTTCTTTTTATTGTATCTATGTGAGATAATGGATGTTAAATAATCCTGTTGTGGTAATCATTTCACAACATACGTAAATTCAGCAGAGTGGTTTATGTTGAATCTGGCCAAATCAGTAATTGGGGTTTTAGTGCATATGTATATATATGCATTTTTAAAACCTCCCCATTAACTTAAGCTATTAGATTTAAGATTAAAGTTTCAACATTGGCACATCTATAAATTTTATTTTTATTGTGGATGAATTTAGATTGAATTGTTTTCAATCAGAGTGTAAAATGTGTGGTTGTATATTGATTGAAGTTGTTAATTGGTTTGTCTTTTTTCTAATGAAAAATTGGAAATACTCTTATGAAAATTAACATTTAAGTTGAAGCCACAACAACTTAAATATTTTCCTTGTCTCACATTTATTAGTTTGATGCTACAGTTGTTGTTTTTGGCTATCCTAAACATTAGGGTGATGCCAGTATTTGTGGTACGGAAGATAATCAACCCCCCATAAATGTAAGTCCTGATAAGTGTGCGTAAATGTGAAGGTGAGAATCAGTGGTGTGATTGCAGTTGTTACAACATGAACTCAACTTGGAATATTATGGTGCCATTAAAAATTATATATTTCTATTTTGGGTGGATTTTGGGTGGTTCCTTGGCTGGGAATTGAACCCTGGGCCACAGTGTTGAGAGCACTAAAGCCTAGCCACTACCCTCCCCCCACCCCCAATTATATTTTCAAAGGCTAAAATAAGTAAAAACACTTTTGTGGTGCTATTAGGTAGAAATGGTAGAGTTCAATTTTATACAACTGATTTTTAAAAATTGTTAAGTTTCTGTAAATAAATACATCACAACATCGAATAGCATTTTCAGATTAGTGGAAATGTGTTTCTTTCTTTCTTTACTTTTCCCAGTAAACATTTTCCTTATAAAATGAATAAACCCTAAAGGAATACAATTATAAATAGTCATTCTTACAGATAAGCCGAGGAGATAGCTGGTAATGTTATATTTATAATTTTTTAAGCTTAAGAGGGCCTGCTCACCAGAAAGGTACTTGCTGAACCTTACTGTTTAAGCATTGGAACTATACTGAACAGCTTATTTCTCCAATAACTGGGATGACTTCCTATTAAAATACAGAATTTGTACAGAGTTCACATCAGGTGCTGCTGTGTTTGGCTTGCGCTGACTCGTTTACTACTCCAGCCCTTCGGGGTGCGGTGGTTGCCCTTTCGTAGGAGAGGAGGAACCTGGGGCGTGGAGAGAGGAAGTAACTTTTCTAAGGTAACGGCACACCCAGTAACCAGTGCAGCCACCCATAATATTCAGTATTACAGAGTAATTAGCTACATTTTGCCCTGTGGTATAGAAAATGTGACCTAGGAAGTGAGGATATAGGAAAAAATGGTGAAACTGTGCCTAATACAAGAGTTTGCCAATAAGCTGAATGGTGAATGCACAGATGTCTGTCTGTTGCCACATCATGTAAAAATAGCAAGCTTGAGTATCATTAAATTTAGAGGGTACATCATAGGCGAGATGGTCGCTACTAGAAATTGTCGTTCTGAGATGGGTCTCAGAGCTTCCCAAGTAGCTTCACTGAGGGAACAAGGAGAAATCTGTGGCACTGCCAAATGGGACGGATGGGTCCTGGGTATTAAGACAGTGATGACGGGGAGCAAATGGTCATTTAAAGAATGAGCTCCAGAAGATGACAGGGCAGACTCCAAATTGTAGAAATTGATTTCAAGATCAGCTGCTTCTCATAAGGGCATCTCTACCCAGCAGGAACAGCGGGGATTTGTAACAGAGGTTAATAATTCTTCTGAAAAACCAGGTCGGCCAGCTAGTCAATCATTAATGAATTCCCGTGACTTCTGCTTCAAACAGGAAGTCAAATGTGAAATGATTTCGTGTAAAAGGAAGTAAAAAGTTTATTGAGATCATATTTATTCTAATGAGCAATTTTATAATTTCTCTATTCTTTTCCAAACACCATTTTCATTGGTGCTTTAGCATGGTTATGAATAACTAGTTTGTACTTTACCTTATCTTATAAATAGAATGAAGAAGACATTTTAAAAATAGAATAATTTTATGGCCTTAAGAGATTATTGTTTAAAATATTTTATTGTCTATTGTCTATTTCTGTAGGTTTTTCTTTCTTTTTTTTTTTTTTTTTTTTTTTTTTTTTTTTTTTTTTTTTTTTTTTTTTTTTTTTTTTTTTTTTTTGTATATTAGTCAAAGACGTCATTCCTATCACCTAGCAGAAAGGGAATGGATCTTTATAAACTCTTTTAGAAAGTGAGACTATTGGCATCTTTTGAGAATAACCTAGAGAATGTCAGCTGGACTAATGAATGAGTAGTAGACATGCTTCTAGAATACCCTAGATCTTTTCCTAATTTAGTTATTCCTCCTAGAGTCCTAGAAGTCTTCTCAGACAGGTGTGAGTATTTTCATTTCGTGGAGATTAATGAGACTGAGAATTATATGGCCAGGGCTGCTAAGTTGTAGAACCTCAGTTCACATTCAGACCTTCTGACTCCAAGTCCATTGTTCTTGTTGTGTAGTCATGTATATAACAAAATGCTGTAATTATTCAAAGCTCCAAGGATTAATTATTTTTGGTAAAGAAAAAAAAAACTTAGATGGTATAACTACATCATTTCAAAATTCATTTCACAAGAGAACATTTACTGAACCCTGACCACTACAGAGACCCTTAGTTGCTCTGTGGGATATTGTGAACCTCTTGTTGTTATAAAGCTGATAGTATTGTTAAGGTTGACATACACATTCACAAAAAGACCGAAAAGGTTTTAATTCATGTGTAGTATACATAGACACCCTGTATGCGCCCCCCCCCCCCAGACCATGTCTCCTGACACATGCCTGCATCCAACAAATATTTTAGTGAATGAGTCTAAATTTGGGTAAATTGGGTAGGGAGGGATTTATGGGGGAGAGAAGGCTCTTGGCAAAAGCTAGGAGGAAAATTAAAATGTGGATGCCTGAGGAGAGGTGGTGTTGTGGGGGCGGGCGCGCAGGGACACGGCGCGGCAGCAAGGAAGAAGCCCGAGGAGCAGCTCCTGTGCAGGGCTGTGAAAGAGCCCTGGCCGGGGAGAGCCCTGTGTGCAGGCAGAGGAGCAGTAGAGGGCACTGTCCCAAGGACAGCCTTGAGCCGGGCTTTGATGCCTCTAAATGCTGGATTTCAGTGTTTGCCTTTTATTCTCTGGGCAGTAGCTGCCATCCAAGATTTAAATTCCTGCATGTGATGAGTGACATTACCAAAGTGACATCTTATGCTGATCGATTTGCTCTTGGTACACGGGGTGTATTTGGGGTTGAAAAGGAGAGGCATAGGCCAGAGGCGAGGAGAGCAGTGAGAGGTGAAGTCTTGGTCTGGAACAGTGGGCATGGTGTCCCAGCTGGACTGAGGGTCCTGCCATCAAGAGGAGGGCCTGTCTCAGAACCTGGAGAAATTCTGTGCAACAAAATGCAATTACACATAGAATAATAGTCTTAACTTTATCTGCAGACCAGTGTCATCTTGTAGTGGGCTCCGATGGAGAACTGCCCAGGTATGGCTTTCTCTTGGTCTGGATTTAAAATGAGTGTTCTTCTTTACTGAATAAAAATTATAGTACTTTTTCAACGCCCCTCCCTTTTTTTTATAATTTTTTATGTTGCTGCTGCTTTTCCCAGAATTGCTACCTTGAATTTGTTGCTTAGTGTACCCAAGCTTTTTATTTTTGCTTTTTTCTTTTACTCTTTGTGTATTTAATTGTTTATAATATTTGGTATCATTTTCTATGTTTTAAAGCTTAATTAAATAGTATCACATCGTTCTGCAACTTAGCCTCTTTCCTACAACGTGTGCATATGAGATAATACCCATGTCTTTGCAGATCAATCAAATGTGCAATACTCCATTAAATGAACATACCACAATTTGTCTGTTTACCTTTTGATAACATTTAGGTGGTTTCTCGTTTTTTTTTTTTTTTTTGTAATTACAATAACCAGTGTTTTTGTGCATGTTGCCTTAACTCACATGTACGTATGAGAGTTTCTCTGGGGTACTACCTAGGAGGGTAACTGCTGGGTTGTAGGATATGTGATTTAAGATTTAATTTTTAATGATATTAAGGGTGTGAAATGGTATTTTATTTTAGTTTTAACATGCATTCTGTGATTACTATTGAGTTTACATCTTGGCCATTTTGGTTCTTCCTTTTGAGTTGCCTGTTATTGTATTTTGCCCATTGTTCTTCTGGGATATGTTTTTCATAGTGATTTAGTTATAGATATATTCCAGATACTTCAGGTTGGCTTTTTAAAAAACTTACTTCTCATTATAGTTGGCATACAATATTATATTAGTTTCAGATATACAACATAGTGGTTAGACATTTATATCGCACAGCGATCACCATGATTAGTCTGGTATCCATCCAGGTGGCACCAAGCATAGTTATTGCAATATTATTGGTTATATTCCCTAAGGTTGACATTTTTAACCTTTAGTTAACTCTGTAACTCTATTCCTTTGGGAATCTGATAAGACTATATGTCAAGTATGATTCTAGGCAGTGTTACAAATACAAGGGCTGTCTGGAAAGTATCCAGCCGTGTAATATGAAAAGTAGAGGCATTTATGGCTGGATTTTTTCCAGACAGCCCTCTATATGACAAAAATGGCTCAATTGATAAACTGCATTTCGAATAGGAGGATAAATGAAATATAAACAAGCATTTCCCTTGTGGGGATCTTGGAAGCTTTGCCTATGAGCTTGTTAAAAGAGATACTGACTTTTATGAGTCAGGAAACTTTTAAAGAGGCAGCTCCTGCACACGCCCAGTGTGGACAGACACGCGGTTCTGTAGAAGCGCCTGCTTGCTGGCCAGCGGGGCTCCTGGACCCTTCTCCGGAGGTCTTGCCTAAGATAATTTTGTGAGCCTGAAAATTCAGGTGAACTTAAGGAAACCCTTTGGTGAGTGCTGTAGCAAAGGCGGAACACTTAAAATGATCTGAAAGCTAGTTAAAGAATTATCTTCTCATAACATATTATACATCAACCAAATATGTTTTATTTTCTCCTATTATCTTCAAATGAATTTTCAAGTATCATTTCTACGTCCTGATGATGCATTTCTGCCCCCAAGTAATGTGGTCTTTTGAGGAAAAGGGGAGGATCATAACTATGTCTGTATTGGTTTGCCGAGTGAGTTTGAACTCTCCAAACTGGAGAGAGGTCCGCTAACGAGGCACCGGTACTTCTCCTGCCGAGCTCTGGTAATTTCTGAGTACCTGGGACTCTTAGAAGTGACCTACTTAGACCAGTAGGGCTCAGTAGTGGCTGACAGACCCTGTTGGAATGTTCACTTTTTAGGCATGTCATCAGATCTCTCCAGATTTTTAGTTCAGCCCATCAATATGATTTTTCTTTTTTATTGAAGCACCTTTCTCCGATATTACATAATTCAGTAGGAAAATTGTATTTGATATGTGAAAGACATCTTATGTACATTTTAGGAACATTTCTTTTGAGGTAAAGGAATGTGTATTATGTCCGATTCCATCTGAAAATACAAACATAAATATATTTTCAGTTACAAAAGTTATTCAATTTGACTTATTTGTAGATGTCTATGTATCTTTGTATTATTTTTAATAAATCATTTCAAAATTCCAGAACTTTAATTAATCCTTGGCAGTCTCATGTGTAGTTGACAGCCCTGGTTTAAAAATAAGAATTTGAGTAATCCTTGATTTTTTTTTTTTTTCTTTAAAGAGCTAAAGGAAAATGCTACAACTAGTGGTAGAAACTGTAGGCTTACCTTAAATAGTGCTACAAAAATAGAAAAGAGGCCTAAACACGGCTCTTTGTTTTTTTCTAAAAATGATCATACGGTATATGTGGGAATGAATAATGTGCTTGCTCACTACTTCACTTCCTTAAAGACCAAGGAAGTAGTCTCTTAGAGGAAGGCGAAAATTAAGGGAGACTTCTCAGGCCTTCCTCCCACTTCCCACGTTTACTACGGTCCTGTAGCTAGACGGCGCTGTGTCCACCGGCCACTCGCCCTCCTGCCTCCCCACGCTCGTGGGAACCAGCTAAAAGTTGCACAGTCACCATAGTGAGAGACCAAGGACGGCTGGTAGTGCCCGTGGACCCTTCCCTGAGCAGTCCCAGCCATGCCCCTACCTGGGCTGTGAGTCAAGGACCTGCAGTGAGTCACTCTGGTTATCTTTTTCCACGTCGGGAACTAATGATCGATACCTTGCCTCTCCGCTCTCCTCCATGTAGAAGTACTGGAACATACAAAGATTTGAGCAATCTGTGTTACTCCCGAATGACGACAGGATTGGGCATATTAATTATCCTGTGTATGTGCTTGATCATTAAATTTACATGAAAGTTAATAGTTATCTACTATTGTACATTAAAGAATCATATGTTAGTACATATGGGTTAACACAGTGTATATTCATGCAGTATATATTAAGGAGGTCGTTAAAGAGCCAAATCAAGTTCTGGGTGTGAATCCAAGCTTTGACACTCTAAAATGGGGATGATAGAAATAACTGCTTCACAGGGTTCTTAAATGAGATAGTGAGTGTAAAGTGCTTATTTAACACTAGGCTTAGCACTTACTAAGCACTCAGTAAATATTAGCTGTTAAAATTACTTTAACTTGGAGCTTTGATATTAAGATATTAAAGTTTGGGGTATTTGCTGATTTACTATAATTATTTCATAATATCTGCTATATAGACTGAAGCCTTTTCACCTTACGTCTTTTACTAAACTAAGACTTAAGTTTTACTGCAGTGTTTTGCCGTCACGTCACATTCATTTTGTCATTTCTTCATTTTTTTCTGCTAACACATATTGTCATGTATGTAAGCTTTGGAGTGTCACTTTTTATGTAACGTGCCACTTTACCTTTATCATGACCTGTTGGAGGCATCGAGATAGTGTGGCTTTTCCCAGTAAAAGTGCTCAGCAATTCATGTTTCAGTAATTACAGTGATGCTTCTCTTTTTTTGGTAAGCTCTTTGTAAATATTTTTAGTTGTGAATCATTTTTTAACTAGGAACTTACGTTTTTTTAAGGAATTGATTTCAAATTAAGTGATACTGGTTATACGTTGAAGGAAAACGAATTGGTAGCCTTTGCTATCTTAAAAGTGGGAGATGGATGTCAGTAATTTTTTTAGTTACTACTGGAAGCTGAATGTTTAGACTGTTGATTTGGTCTTCATTATTCTGTTCAAAGCAAATGAGTAGGCATGGTGCCTACCTCAGTACCAAGCGTAAGTAGGCTCGTCATCCTCGTTAATGAACTCTACCTTGTTGATAGAGAATTCAAACTCTTTGGAATTATTTGGGCCAAGAAATACTATTTTTGAAATGTTAACATTATTTCTACTCTCTGAGCATATATTCATATTTTGTTTTACATAATTTTGTGAAGGAAGGCTATGGTTGCAACTTTTTTCTTGTATAGGTGTTGACTACGAAAGGGGGGTGAGTTAGAGGAGTTGTCTTTTGTCAGATTTTCTTCACGCTTTATTTTTAGCTTACCCTCTGACTAATACGCCTTGTGTTTAACACCCGAATCAGGGACCCAGTGCAGTGAATTTGTTCTTTATTGAGTCATTTAAATTTCTCATTTACACATGGCATAAGACTTATATGGGAAATTTCCCCTCAATAACGAAACACAGAAGTTTGTAATAAAAGTCAGTATAAGGATTGACAGTTTTATTGAGTGTGTCTTACACTTATTTATTCATTGCTTTGACATCTTTAGATGCTGACATTTGGGGATCAGTGTGTGAGACTCTAAATTCGAATCCTAGTGTTATATTTAAATCATGGAAGAATTTCAGGCACCTAATTGCTGTTTAATACTTAGTTTTTCATTTAAAATTTTATAAATGATAGTAATGTTTTATGTTTCAGTTACAGTGACATAATAATATATTAGTGTCAGGTATACAACATACTGATTCGACATTTATAGACCTTATGAGGTGATCACCCCCATAAGTCTAGTACCATCTGACATCATACATAGTTATTACAATGTTATTGACTATATTCCCTACGATGTACTTTACATCCCCATGACTATTTTGTAACTGGAACCCACCCCGCCTCCCATCCGGCAATCATCAATTTGTTCTTTATGTCTATGAGTTTGTTTCTGTTTTGTTTGTTCCTTTATTTTGTTTTGTAGATTCCATAGTAAGTGAAATTACATGGTACTTGTCTTTCTCTGCCTGGCTTATTTCACTTAGCATAGTACTCTCTAGGTCCACTTATGTTGTTGCAAATGGCAAGATTTCCTTCTTTTTTATGGTTGAGTAATATTTTGTTGTATATATGTACTACCTCTTCTTTATCGACTCATCTGTTGATGGACGCTTCGGTTGCTTCCATTTCTTGGCTACTGTAAATAATGCTGCAAAGAGCATAGGAGTGTATGTACCACTTCCTGCTATGTTGCTTGGCACATATCAAGTGATCAGTATTTAAAAACTGACTGAAAGGTGCTGTCAGATTAGTTCAATGGTTTCTGAGGATTGGGAGAGGAGCAAGGTCTCTCATATGAAAGATTCACAGGAGACTTAGTGAGGAGGAAGCTACTGAGATGAAAACCTTGGGGGTGTGGGAAGATGTAGGTAGTCAGAGAATGTCTGGGGAGAGGTCACTCCCCCATCGGAGGGATGGAAACTTGAGCAACAGTGTGCTCACCTGCAAGTGCCAGGCCATGTCTAAGAACAGGACCCTTCTGCTTGTCCGGAACTGCGACCCTAGAGCTGGGGGAACATTTGGTGGACAAACCCAGAACATTAGGGTGGTTGCACAGGCCCCTGAAGACCAAGTCCCTATTGGCGATGACAGAGCATTCCATAAGGGGGAAGGAAAGAGGAAAGAACTATTTATTGAGTTCCTGCGAGGAGTCGAACTGTGATAGATGGTTATTATAATGATCACGCTTCACCCTCATCTCAGCGCCGTGGGGTAGCTTCCATTCCCATGTCAAACATGGCAGAACTGTGACGCCAGGTAGAATTTGATAGTGACTGCAGGCTGAGTTGAGTAAGGGAGCAGCCTGACAGGGGAGAGGCTCCTGGGGAAGACCGCTGAAGAGACGAGGAAAGTGGGGACTGCGAGGGGTTGGAGAAGAGGACGATACGATCAGGAGAAGGTGTGAAAGTAGAGTCTCAGCATCCTAGGAATTGGTTGGGTTTGAAGATTGAGAGAGAGGAGTGTTAAAGAGCACTTACTGGGTGCAGGAAAGCGAGAAGCAGCAGATGTAGGGAGAGGGGTTTCCTCGGTTTGGGACCCACGTAGGCACAGATGTCCGTCCATGAGAGGCTGCGAGCGGGGCACCGCAGCTAGGGCGATGCTGTGCTGCCAGCAGTGTCAGCTGGGTTCCCGCTCTACAGAGAGAGGGTCGGTCGTTGATGTGGCATCAGCCGATATCATCTGCAGCAAGAGGCAAAACCAAGGATGTCGGTCAGTTAATGCCCACAGGTTTTTGCTTTTGTTTTTTTGACTTGGTGGCAGAGAGAAGTGGACTTGGACTCACCCTTGGTCAGGTAGGAAGAGAAGCATGATAGTGCAGTGTCATCGAAAAAAGTGTCTGGTAGAGGCCAGGCTGTACAAGACTTGAAGGCGATGGTGAGAAATTAGGTTTACCTGTGGTTCTCAGGATGGCCGTGTGCGGAGAAGTAAGGGGGCACTTGGGGCCGTGGTGTGACTGGGGGCGTGCTGCTTGTCTGAAGGCCCAACAGAGCGTCAGTGAGGCCCTGGCTGCCCGACCTGCAGTGTCCACAGTCTACCCCTTTCCCATCCCCCTGCATTATCTCTCATTTTCTCCTTAGCGTGTATCCCTGTTTTACTTATTGCTTCTTTTATTTATTTATTTTATTTATTGTCCCTGTCTGGATTGTAAGGCCAGGAAAGCAGAGCTTCATATCGGATTGGTTCGCTGCTGTATCCACAGCGCCCCACGGGCAGTCAGGACCTCAGGAAATAGTTGATGCATAGACATATGGAGAGGGCAGTGATTTGCATAGCCGCCCTTCTCCCTCTTTGTCCTCTCCACTTACTGAGTGGAGTGGAATCATTGTGCCCCTAATGACGCCCTGCGTGGTGTAGTTGGCATATAATTGTTTGTTTGTTTGTTTGTTTGTTTGAAGAGCAGTATCAGAAGGGGAAAAACCAGGGATTTGGGACTCGGCTGGTCTGAGTTTGGATTTTTGTTCTTACTAATCGGACTGTAAACTACAAACCTCTCTCCAAGCCTCATCTCCCTTAGTTGTAAAGGGGATAAATTAGCACCTGTGTTACAGGAGCTCTGTTGAGAGGACTAAAGAGAGAATGCGTGCCAGAGCGGCTGGCACGTACTCTGCACCCAGTAAAGCACCGGTGTTGTGCAGGCTTTCTATTGTGTAACCTTGAATAAGTGACAGAGCCTCCGTGTTTCCATCTTGAAAAGGGGAACATTAAACCAGTGTCAGGTGGTATTTGGAGGAACCAGTGAGACCCCCCAGCAGAGCACCGTGCTGACATCATGCTGGCATAGTGCCTAATGCCTGCCCACTCTTTCTGTGGGTGGTCTGGTGGGTAAGTACACAGACTCTGCCATCACTCCTGGCCTTTCTGCTTCCTGCCTTTACTGGACATCTCTGCACCTCGGTTTCCCGTGAATTGTGAGAAATAATAGTGCTAATCTCATGGAATTGTTATAGAAAATATATATGGTGATCAATACAAAGCTTAGACCTGTGCCTGGCACTTGGTAAGCACTAAATATGTTTGATTTAAAGTAATGTGTCTTTATTGCTGTATTTTCTCTCTTTAATCTGTTAAATAGTTTTAATTTGATTTAATCTGTGTAGGATGCCTTGCTTGTAGAGACTGGGGCTTCTTTAGAATGAAATTGGCCATGTCCAAGGGGGAAATACACAACCTCAAAGGCAGTGAAACTCTCTCTTCCTGGTTTGACCTCACTGGGTAGCAGCATGCTGTGGCCTTGACTCCTTTACGTACAGCAATGAGAAAGGGACACCTTGGCTCCCATCTTGGTGAGGTTCCCCTCAGTAGCAGCGGCAGGCTGGTGTAGATCTTACCTTTGAAAAACTTTTTTTGTCACTTGTACACTGGCCCCCATTTCTCTGCCCTCCTCTTCTGCCAGCTGGTTTCTAGGAATGGTTGGGAATGTGGTTTTAATAGCACCGGGGAGGAAGCAGCAAAATTGGAGGAACAGGTAGAGTAGCTGGAAACCTTCCCCTCCCACTGGGGAAGGCTTTCTTTACTCTTACAGCAAGTCATTTTCTTCTAACAAAACTCCAAGAGCGTATCCCTAATTGTGCTCCTGGATTCTTCAGTCCTATCAAGGATTTAAAACTCTGTCTTCGGAGAACCACAGAGTTCATCTTATCGGACCACTGAGGGCTTGGCTGGATCTTTATTCACGCCGGACACAGGCTTAAATTAAGACAGGTAGCTATCTCATATCAACAGGCTCCGTTTCCAGTCACGTGGCAAGCGACTGTTGCAAATCTGTTGTCGTAGGGACATCCTCTCTCCACCAGCAGAGTTTCTTGTGGATTCATGGCCACCCCAGATCTCTCTCCCACTTCACCCTGGTGCTGGGAATGCAGGCTGACTTGAACTCTGGTGCCAACTCCTATTGATTATAGTGATTGCCTGGAGTACTGTGTTGACAAGAATTGGGAGGCCACACAGGCTCAGAAGTGATTAATTAGCAATGTCTGCTGTGCAGAGGGAGAAGGTGGCTACTGCGTGTGTGCTGTGCATGTGCCAGATCTCGTGGATTCCATGATAAGGTTCAACCTTAAGAGAATCCGAGTCTCATTTTGTGCTCAGTGTTTTCATCTTTGAATTAGTGTATGGCAGTTACTTTATTATAGTAAAACAAAAACAAACTAGGATCATCTGTCAGCCTAGATTATATAGTTACCCATGTGTGCTTTTTATTGCTTGCTTAAGGAAGATCTTAGAGACCCAAGCTATTCTCGGTTCTCTTCTGAAATAAGTAAATTGTTCTCTACTTTTTACTGAGGTTCTCTTGCTTGATTGACAATTGGTTTTATCTTCTGTTTTGTAAGTTTGGCAGACATGACTCCTAAATTTGGGGGTAATTATACTTGTTGGGCTACTGATAATTAACATGAATCACTTGAAACCTTGGCTCACAGCAGGTGCCTATAGCAGACTTGGAGGATGTAATCATTATTGACCAGACCAGACATCTCATTTCTAAAGGAATGATCATGTGTGTGTGTTGTTCTTTGATTTCCTGTATTAGAGGCCATACATAGTTCTTGTTCTGAGGTCTATAAGTATCACTTCTATTTTGTTTTATTTTCTTCTTATGAATCAAAGGAAATCTTCCCTGTTTTGGCAGCTGATGAAGAACACTCACAGAGGCAGTAATGACAGTATTGAAAATATAAGCAAAACTCTAAATATAAGGACATTTTGGACATTTTATACCTAAATTATGGATATTTAGACTTTTTAAAAATTGTGGTAAAATACACATACATTTACTGTTTTAACCACTTTTAATGTCATGGCGCCGTGGCTTTACGTGTGTTCACTTTGCTGTACACCCGTCAGCAGTTTCCACCCCCAAAACGATGTCATCCCCTCCTCACTGGTTCATCACCAACTCCCCATCCCTCCCCACCGCACCCCACAGGCCCCTGGGGCGGAAGCTCCTGGAGGAGGTTCTGATCTTGCTGTGACCGCCTTCTCCCTCTCTGCCTGCGTGTCCCCTTCCTGGTGCACTTGGTGCCACCCCGCTTGTCCTGCCATTCTCTGCAGCCTGCCCGGGCCCCTCCCTTTCAAAGTCAGCCGCCTGCCTCTTTGCTCTGACACAGCCCCGACCTTGACATGGCGTTTCTCATCGGGTTTTGTGTAAGTTTTTTACTCCTCTCTTTGCCCTTCGTGAAAATGCGACAGGAGTTTGGTCCTGTTCAGCGCTGCATTCCTAACACCTGACTTAGTGCCTCACATAGCATTGGTACTGAATAAATATTTGTTGAATGCAATGAATTAATCTAAAGCTAAAAAAGAAAAAGGGAGCAAGAGAGAAGTGAAAGGCATCAGGTCAGATAGCACAAGCGGATTTCCTTTACCGTAAACCATTGCGGCGGCCTGTGGAGCCTTCCAGAAGTCGTTCCATTTTCCTCTAAAGGCATTTCCCCTCTTGTCCCATGCTTGCTGCTGTGATACAATTATTATTACCCTCTTTCAAACAAGGATAAATAACCTTCGCGATATTTTGAAAGGAAGAAAGGAGAGAGCAGAAAAGGAGGGGAGAGCGGAGGAATCGCGGGCCTTCAGGAGCCTGTGACGAGGGATGGAATGAGCCGGCTCGGTCTGGGGGCGAGGGTGCAGTCACTTACGCTCACACACACAGAACACGCTCCTGTGTCCCCAGGGCCTCCTGTGCCCGTGCACATCCGAATGGATGCATATTAAGTATTTGCCTCGGAATACAGCGTCTCCTCCAAGAGAAGCATTTTGTCTAACTTGGATGATACCGTTTACGCGGCCGAGTTTGTGAGTAAGTGCAAACTTCCGTCAGCTCTTAGTTGAAACAGGCTGTCTGGAAGGAGCGTAAAAGCCTTACTGTCACTTACCTGCGCGGTGAGTCAGGCTCTCCGGGTCCTCCATGCTGGCATTGCCACTCCCGGGGGGCTCTCTTGGGAGACGTCAATAGAACACGCAGGGGACCCCGAGAGTGGCAGAGTCGGGAGAGCGAATCTGGTTAACCCACTGAGTTAGGAGTGACGGGAAGGTGTGTGGCCCCTTGGCCGTCCCTGTCAGGCCAGTGACAGCTCTGGTTTTATCCCAGAGCCTCGATCCTCTCTAACATTTGGAAGATGCACTGTGGTCTCTGCCTCTGGTTACTTTTTGACCTCTTAATCACCTTTTGGGAAGTTTTCTCCATAATTATCATGTTAATAATTCTGAACTGAGGTGTTTGAAAAAGTCTGGGAATTTGCAATGGGCGACCTGCCAGGTCCCGGGACAGGATGCGCTCACGTTGTTTTTAGCCCTGGGATTTTACACTTCTGAATGGTCATTGATCCTGTCAGATTCTGAGGGGATAATGTCCATCTCTGAGGACGAGGTGAATCAGTGAATCGTGAATCAAATTCTTGGGGTACATAATCTGCTCCCTGAGCCTTAGGCATTTTTTGGAAGCCTGAGGTTTAACAGTTATAAACCCGGATAGGCCACTAGGTTCCTCACTAATTCTGGCTGACAGATCCCTTAAGAATTTCGGCTGTAACCCAGTGGTTCTCCAGTGACTTCAGCGAGTAAGCGCACCTCCTGACGGTGACCTCCTGTAGAGGAGCTTCCATTGCACTGATTGGGAAGACTGCTCAGTAGCTGACGCCCCCGAAATCCTTGGATGCGGTGCGGGTGTGAGATGGCAGAGTGCGCACTAGTCGTGCATTAGTTCATGAAGTGGTAACTTGGCAGAATCTCGCTTGGAAGTGGTTGCACCCTCCGGTGCGTCTCCTGGGCTCTCTTTTGTGAGGGTGTAACCTGCTGCAGCGGTACCAGAGACATTCGTGCGGCGCTGTTTGCATCCTTTGACTGGAAATAACCCGACTAAATAGCACTCACTGTGGCGGGGCTCCAGCCTGCATCTTCTACACGTCAGCAGCACGAAATCTTCAGGTAACCGTTGGTAGGAGCGCGTCCACAGAGGTCTACTCCTAATGGGCCTTTCCTCTGTCCCAGGCACCTGTTGTGGCCGAAGGGCAGAGATCCAAGTGACAAAATTCTGTGGCCACGTGTGCCACATGAAAGCAGCCAGTTCTTATCTTACTGCTCATGAAACTTACTCATTTTATTAAAAATATACTTAACAGATGGATTAACTATTCTGTGATATTTTATCAGGTTTTAAAAATCTGATATTTAAGCTGTAATATGGAATTACAATGCTAATAATGGGTTTTTGAATGAATAGTAGAAACAGCTTAAAGTTTCTTCACAGCCCGCAGCTTGTTAGATACCCACCCCACTAGTTTGTCTTATTTTTATTCATGCGTATAAATAAAATAGATGGTCAGACTGTGTCAGGAAATCTTTATAAATGTCTGCCATTTTTGTACAGTGTCCTCAGATTATTTTCTGAAATTAGTATTGTGGAAATCTAGAATGGTATAATAAACCCCCATGTACCCTTTGCCCAGCTTTAGAAGTTGTCAACATTTTCTCATAATATAAAATTATGAAAACAGTATTACTGAAGGTTTGGAAATAAGAATGAAAATCACCTAGGGTCTCATGCACCTAACCGACTCTTATCATTGAGTGTATTCTCCTTCATTCTTTCCTTAAAGTTATAACAGACATATATCGTTTCCTTCTTCTTTTTGCTGAACATCCTATCAGACTAAGAGCTAATAATAGCTGTTGTCCATTGATGTCCTCCTGTGCCTGGCCCTGAGCTCCTTGCTGCTCGTGTAATTCGTGGAGCCTCCACAATAACAACGCAGTACAGGCACCCCTGCCGCATTGACAGGGGAGGAACCCACGACTCAGAGGTTAAACTGCATGCTTGAGTCATACGTATTTCTAGTGCATGGGTTCAAACGAAAGTGTAACTCCAAGGCCTTGATCTTCCCTCACTATAAAGGGGCCTCTTCAAAAGCATGTTTTAATGTTGCTAATTACGTTTTTAAGGAAAAAGAAATGGCGGTACATATGTGTAGAAGTAGCACTAGGATGGATGATGTTGAGAACCTAGAGAGATAGAAGGTATGAACCCTGCCCCTCAGTGTCCGTGATCCAGCACAAAGGAACCTGACCCCTAGAGACACATGCACAGGATATAAAATTGGCCTTAATGTGGTGGTGTTATAAAACTCTACGGAGGAGATAGATGAGGATTGCGTCCCATGTGTGGAGAATGCTGCCAACAGATTTTCACCTAAAACTAAGAAGACTGACAGCCACATGCTGGTGAGGATGTGGGACACCCAGAGCTTTCACACGTGGCTGGTGGTAGGGTGAAATGGTAAAGCTGCTTCTGAAAACAGTTTGACGATTTCTTACAAGAATACACTTACCTATGAGTCCGCAGTCCCACTCCTAGATATTTACCTATGAGAAATGAAAGCTTATGCCTATTAAAGGACTTGTGCATGTGTATTGTAACAGCTTGTATAATATAACCCCATATTAGTTTTCTTTTGCTGAGTAACAAATTACACATCTATAAGATACCAAAGGTTTGATGTCGTGAGCAGAAAAAGGACAAAGTTAGGTAGAAAAAGGACACAGTTAGGTAGGTGGATTTCCCAAAACTGCCATCTGCTGTTTTCATACTATTCTTTTAAAAAGTTTTCTCTCATATTTACTATGAGATCAGTTTTTCTACAATATATTAGTTGTGTGTGATTCCCTGGCTGACTACTGACTTTAGATTTTACGTGCATAATGAGAATATTCCTGTGACTATTAAAATCATTAAAACTTTAACAATTAGTTTAGCTATCTGAAACAATTCTGAATTGTGCTTTGGCTTTTTTTCTGGTGAGGTATTATCATATGCTAGTCTTTAAAATTTTTAAATTTATTTTCTTAGTTTCTGAAATATTTTATTTTCAACAGAGTATATTTGCTCAGGTCCTCATGGAAGCTATTGTTCACTGGCACCGATAATCCTTTTGGGCTCTGTTAGCTAGTGGGGTAGTCTTCAGAGTGGTTTAGGGTTGCTTTCAGTTGACTTACAGAGATCTCGTAAACACCCACTCCACCCTACCCAAGTTATTTATGTGTTGAGTGGTTAATATAATTAGAGTAAACGGAGAGTTTTGGAATTAGAATTGTCAAATTCTTTGAGTTCTGAGAAATTACAGGTTTTT
Source organism: Lyroderma lyra (assembly GCA_004026885.1). Taxonomy (NCBI): domain Eukaryota; kingdom Metazoa; phylum Chordata; class Mammalia; order Chiroptera; family Megadermatidae; genus Lyroderma; species Lyroderma lyra. Next base: position 322,646 of record PVJL010000101.1, on the reverse strand, counting down.
TATTTTGTATAGATAACTCATACGAAAATAATCCCTTCTGTGTAATTATATCTATAACAATTCTTGGTTTTCCTTTATTAAAGAATATAATTTTGGCTTGCTTTACTTATGAATAATTCAGTTTATGTAAAATGATTTTGTGAGATGAAAACTCTTTGTCTTGATGTACAGGTATTAAAATAATTACCTTTAAAATACCTACACACAAAAAGACAAGCACTGATGTTTCCACTTACAAGAGGTATCTAAAGTACCTTAAATTCATAAAAACGGAAAGTCGATGGTGGTTGTCAGGACTGGGGGTGTCGGGGGAACGGGGTTGTTTAATGGTTGCAGAGTTTCAGTTTTGCAAGGTGCAAAAGTTCAGCAGAGCTGTTGCAAAACAGTGTGAATATACTTACCACTGCTGAACTGTACACTTTAAAATGGTATGTTATGTGTATTTTACCAGAAATGAAAGTAAAAACAATTAGTAAAATGCCTACTATGTTGTCCATTTTTGAGATGGGAAAATCAAGGCAATAATTACAGCCAGAATGTGGCAGGTGTTGCTCCACCTGGTTGACTTCAGTGTCACAGACGCTTGTGTCTCCTCCAGCCCTGTGGTGCGCAGCGGCTGGCAGTGTGTGTTGAGCTGTGTGGCTTTCTTCGGGGGCAGCTCCTCGCCCCATCCTTCTCTTCAGTTTTACTCTTAAACTCCTTCCCAAAGTTGCTTGATGGGTAGATTTAAAATTTTTTATATGAAATAAACCGTAACTGAAACGTGAATCTGCTTCTCCTACCATAACACTTTAACCTGTTACTAGGAACACGTTAAAAAAATATGTTAGGGAGCAACCACTGCGTGTCTGGCACTGTGCTAGCATTTTCACATGCGTGTTTTGAGATTTAATTATTTATCAGACATAGGTCAAATTGACCAGACTTGAAGGAACTTTTGAGTATTATTTTATAAGATTGTTTTGGCTATGGGAATATTTTTCTGCTTGAAGCAACTTCCAAATTACTTAATGAGTCCTAATAAGAGTCCATTTTGGTGTTAAAAAGTATGCCTACATGTGTTTCACTGATAGAAAAAGCTTATTTCCTGTGTGTGGATAGCTATAACATCTCCAAAGTGTTTGTTATGCCAGATTAATCCAATTTATGTCATTGAGAGCAAAGCTCAAGAGAACAAGACAGTGCACATTTTCTTCTAACTGTCCCACGTCATATTCCTGCTCGAAGGGGCTGTTCGTGGCCAGCGTGCTGCACCCTCCAGGAGGGAGGGAGGCTACGCACCAGGATGTTCGCTTTGAGCAGTTATTTTTAGCAGCAGATCTAGAAATTGTCAGCATTTTCATTTTAGGGTTATACTTTTTTATTTGTTATGATAATTCCAAGAAGAGTGAATAATTTTAGATTTGTGTATGTGAGTACATGTGTGCATTATGCATGTGTGTGTGTGTGTGTGTGAGAGAGAGGGAGAGAGAGAGAGAGAGAGAGGGAGGGAGAGAGAGAGAGAGAGAGCCGAGCGAGACCGACAGACATCCCCTTAATAACAGGAGGGGGTAGAGGCTTACTCAGTCTATTATCATAAAGCTCTGCTAATGTAGCTTCTGAGTCATGTGACTGCAGAAAGGCTATTATCTCAATGAAAAGGAAACTCATTTTTAGATCAAGCAATAGAATAGAAGCAGGAAGAATTTTCGAGTATTCCACCATGCTGGATTGTCCAAGGAGGAATCTGTCTGATCAGCAGCTAAAAAAGGATTTGTGAGGCTAGTTTGTCAGCTATCGTTAGAAACAAATGATAACGGAGATAAGCGGCAGGGGGCTCAGCATGTGCTTAGGTTTACATCAAGGCGTAATGTTGGTTTGGGTTAATAGAGGAGATTTATCTCTGAGGCAATAAATTTATTGCTAATTGCAGGGTCTTTTTTTATTTTTATTTTTGAAGAGTGGTGTATGGTGTTTTTATTTACATCACTGGTGAAGATAAAGACAAGCTGCTGAGCTCTGGTTTGAACTGCAGAGGCTGTGGACAATTACAAGGTGTGTTTCACCAGTGCTCTGACTTAATATTTGGTAATGTTCTGGGAATTCTGTGTGCTTGTGGATTGGATGTGTGTGTTGTCAGAAAGAGAACTGAGCATGACAGCCAGGCAGGGGGTGGTAATGTTCTCAGGAACAAATAGATACAGTGTGATCCAAATTGATTCCTTCCTTGTCCTTAGTGTGTGTGTGTGTGTGTGTGTGTGTGTGTGTGTGTGTGTTTAAGCATTTGAAGGTTTCTTGGCAGTTTCTTTATGTGGCCAAATAGTCTCATGCTTGTTTTAGAAAATTTTTTGGTAAGCATTTTCTTAAAAGTCGAAAGAATCCAATGCAAATCTTAATCATTAAAAAATAAATATAAGCTTTATATTTCTGTCTCTTTTTTTAAAATATCTTTTTGTAATTCAAGCTTAAAAGGGAGCTTTGCAATGACTTTGAAATTAGTTAATTTTTGGTTAGGTAATAAGTCAAGCTGTTTTATTGGCTGAGACTTGGAATGAATGACCTTTTTGAGATACACACACACATGCACATACACATATATAGTACCTAACTTTTTCTGATTTATTATATCCCATGTTGCTATATTCAGAAAGCTAAAAACATTCAGTTAATCTTTAGACTGTGCTTGTCCACTTTTGCTCATACTAATGCTATTAATTCTCTTAGCAGTCTGCACCTTTCTCTTAACCTTGGAAGGTGTAGTACTTAAAAACCTGAGATTGGTGAAAGATAATCATAAGCTTTATCAGAAAAGGGTTAACTATTATACAATATGTACCTGAGGAATGAATTCATTATATATTTTTCTTTTAACTTTTAGACCAGATATGCCCAATTTGGGGTGTGCGTAGGTTTTCAAATTACATGTTTTGAAACTAAACTATGCTGTTTACATCTCCCTTTTGAAATTGACATTGGAGGAGATAAGAAATCTCTGAGGCTATTATGTATAGACAGTTTACAAATACTTCTTTTATCTTTTCTAATAAGCAATGATGAGAGTAGTTCTAAAATAATTTTTAATTATACTAAGTACAAGGTAATCTCTTTCTTATAAAATCTGTAAACCTTGTCTTAGCACAATGTAGTTTTTAAAATCATTAATCTTATAGTGGGATTTTCTTTTAAAAAATAAAAAAAGAACACTGGCACCTCCATTTAATCTAGCTGTATAGAAAGACACCTTGGTTCAAATAAACAGTTACTTAGCTGCTTTTGACTGTTTGGAAGTTTTCTTTTTAATTGTAGGACTTTCCCACATTTCTGACAATGGGCTGTAAGACAGGGTTACATATTGGTTTGAGCCCAAAAGTCACCAGCATTGTATATTAAAATTTTTGAGTAATAAAATTTTTATAGCCAGGCTGTTTGGGATTTCTTTGTTTTTCTTTGTTTTTGCTTTTAAATTTTAATTTTGTTGCTTTATCCAAAGCCTTTGAAGTAAGCCAAGGATTTTGGAATAATTCAAATGTGTTTTCATTGAGCACTTAACAATACTATTATTAAAAGATACTGTGAAACACTAAGAGAAAACAAGGGCAAATCAGGTATTTAAACCAACATAATTTATAACTGGCACTGGAACCCAGCCTCAATAAATGTAATTATCCTGTATAGAAGGTCCTCAAATAATGTCATTTTGTTTGGTTGCTTTGTTTTAACGTTGATGAGAAAAACATTTTTTTGATTCCAGCAGGAGCCACCGTGTGGGCTTTGCTCATCCCCCCCATGTCTGTGGGTTTTCTCCAGGTTCTCCGGGTTCCTCCCACATCCCAAAGACATGCACGTGAGCTGACTGGTGTGTCTCCACTGTCCCTGTCTGAGTGAATGTGGGTGTGAGACCCTGAGATGGAAGGACATCCTGTCCAGGGTGGGACCCACCTTGTGCCCTGAGCTGCCAGCACAGGCTCCAGCTACCTGCAGCCCTGAACTGGAATAAGCAGGGTGGGAAGTAGTTATTTGTTTCTATGACAGTGTTTAGTATTAGAAGAGTTTTGGGTCTTTAGACATGTGGTGGTGTTTTTGTGACAGACCTGTGCCGTAGGAACTTAACTGTTGTTTATAATCACTTAGTCCGTGGTAAACTTGGTTTCATTACATGTCATTTCACTTAAAGTTGAAGTTTCCAAGAACCATCAAGGACATTAGTGAGAGCTTATTGTATCTCATAGGAATTTTAAGTCATTAAAAGAAATTTTTGGTAAATCATGTGTGGCCAGTCCTGATGACTTCGTGATTGACTTCTCACACAAGCAGGTTTGAATGGTAGTTTTAACTGGTCTCCATCCCTGATCGTTCATATTTCCTTTGTATCATAAGAGAAATAAGTTCATTTTATTTAGTCTCTTAAAACTAGAATAGTTTTTGTTCCTAATCATGTTGTTTTTCTCCTAAGACATCAAATATCAGAGTTTTACATTTAAAAATACTTTTATATTATGTCATCTAAAAATATCTTTACTTCGGGAGTTTGGGGAGTGAGGAACCCCAATCTTGTTATTAGAGTTAGAAGACACGAGCTTTGACATCAGGGTAGTGTCTAAACAAGCCAGATGACTAGCTTGCAAATCCTGCTGCACTTCAGAATTCCAACCACAATAATTAACCACAAATATTACAACCAGGTCTGATCTTGTCAGGCTGAGAGGGGTTTGCTTCTTGGAGCGATTTTTAATTTGTAAAGAAGATAGGGTAAGAAAAGATGGAATTCAAAGTGATCTTAGGATGTGCACTATTGTAAAACTTAATGAAATATGTGCATAGGAATTTTTTTTGTTTGCGAAAGTAAGTGTTTGGGAAGATTTAGTCAGGATTAAGGTACTGGGCTCTATTTCAGACTTAATTTTCTCTGGAAGCCATGGGGATTAAAATTCATGAAGTGAAAAAGTTTGTGCACTAGCCAGCAAATTGTTCCCGGGTACCTCTTACAAGGTTTATTCTAAAAATTATCACTCAGAAATGCCGAGAAAAGTTTTAACTTACCCATTCCTATGAAGTGTTGTAGTTCTTACATTAAAGAGGTAAGCCTTAGCATTTTCTTGTATGTATGTTAGTTGTAGCAATGACTCTGTTTTCACCAAGCTCCTAGCGTGTGCAGGGTTATAGCTTGTGATGTGATGGTCACTAGTACAGTATAACATAAGCATACATTTGCTTTAACTTTAATTATTACTGGCTTAATTATTACTGTTTTTTAAAGGTTTTGTGAGAAACACCAAATCTTGTCATCTTGCTTTGAATAAATTGTTTCCTTCTAAAAACCAGTCAAGTTGAGATATATATGGGCATACCTCAGAGAGGTTACAAGTTCTGTTTCAGACCTCCACAGTAAAAAGAATATTGCAACAGAGCAAGTCACACATTTTTTTGGTTTCCCAGGCATATAAAAGTTATATTTATACTACTCTGTAGTCTATTAAGTGTGCAGTAGGGTTATACCTTTAAAAATGTGCATACCTTAATTAAAAAGTACTTGATTGTTAAGAAATGCCGACCATCATCTGAACCTTCAGCAAGTCGTGATCGTTTTGCTGGTGGAGGGTCTTGCCTTGTGGATGGTTGAGGGCTGGCGATTGATCCCAGTGGTAGTTGCTGCAGGTTGGGTGACTAAGGAGACTTTGCAAAATAAGACAGCAATGAAGTTTGCTGGGGTTGACTCTTCCTTTCACAAACAATTTCTATGTAGCATGTGATGCTGGTTAATGACATTTTCCTCAGTATAACGTCTTTCAAAATTTGTAGAATTTCTTTAGGATTTGGATTCAAGCCTCTCAGACCCTGCCACTGCTGTATCAGCTAAGTTTATGTAATATTCTAAACCCTTTGTTGTCATTTTAACAGTCTCCACAACATCTTCACCAGAACTAGATTCCATCTGAAGAAACCACTTTCTTTGATCATCCATCAGCAGCAATGCCTCATCTGTTAAAGTTCTGTCATGAGCTTGCAGCAGTTCAGTCATATCTTCAGGCCCTACTTCTTATTTTTGCTGGTTCGCCACATCTGCAGTGACTCCCTTCACTGAAGTCTTGAGCCCCTCAAAGTCATCCGTGAGAATTAGACTCAACTTCTTCCAAACTGCTGTTGATGTTGGTATTTTGACCTTTTCCCATGATTCACGAATGTTCTTAATGGCAGCTAGAATGGTGAATCCTTTCCAGAAGGTTTTCATTTGACTCTGCCCAGGTCCATCAGAGGAATCACTGCCTATGGCAAGTATAGCTTTACAAAATATTAAATAACAAGACTTGAAAGTCAAAATTACTCCTTGATCTTTGGACTGCAAAATAGATGTTGTGTTAGCAGACATGACAAGAACATTAAACTCATTGTCCACCTCCATCAGAGCTCTTGGGTAGCCAGGTGTATTGTCAGTAAGCAGTAAGGAATTAAATCTTTTTTTCCTTGAATATTAGGTCTCAATAGTGATCTTAAAATATTCAGTAAACCATCATGTAAACAGATGTGCTGTCATCTAGGCTTTGATGTTCCATGTACAGAGCACAGGCAGAGTAGATTTAGTATAAGTCTTATGGAACCTAACAATTTTCAGAATTGTAAATGAATATTAGCTTCACTTTAAGTCTTTAGCTGCATTAGCCTCTAACAAGAGAGTCGGCCTGTCCTTTGAAGCTTTGAAGCCGGGCATTGGCTTCTTTTTTGTAACTATCTAAGTCCTGGATGGCATCTTCTTCCAATAGAAGGCTGTTTCATCTACACTGAAAATCTGTTGTTTAGTGCAGCCACCTTCGTGAATCATTTTCTGGATAATTGGTGGCTTCTCCATCAGCACTTCCTGCTTCACCTGCACTTTTATGTTATGGAGATGGTTTCTTTCCTTAAACTTCATGAACTAACCTCTCCTAGCTTCAGGCTTCTCTTTTGCAGCATCCTCACCTCTCTCAGGCCTCGTAGAATTGAACAGAGTTAGGGCTTTGCTCTGGATTGGGCTTTCACTTAAGGGAATGTTATGGCTGGTTTGATCTATCCAAACCACTAAAACTTGCTGCATGTCAGCAATAAGATTCTCTTCACTTTCTTACCATTCATGTGTTTGCTGGAGGAGCACTTCTAATTTCCTTCAAGAACTTTTCCTTTGCATCTGCAATTTGGCTAACTGTCGGGTGCAAGAGTCCCAGCTTCTGGCATATCTGGGCTCTCAACATGCCAACCTCACTAAGCTTAATCATTTCTAGCTTTTGATTTAAAATGAGAGACGTGTGACGCTTCCTTTCACTTGAACACTTAGAGGCCATTGTCAGGTTATTAATTGGTCTAATGTCAATATTTTGTGTCTCAGGGAATAGGAAGGTCCAAAGAGAGAGAGAGAGACCATAGAATGGCCAGTCATTGGAACAATCAAAACACACGTGGTTATTGCCTAAGTTTGCCCAAACAATTACAGTAGTGGCATCAAAGATTGCTGATTACAAATCACCATAACAAGTGTAATAATAGTGAAAAAGTTTGAAATATTTTGAGATTTACCAAAATGTGACACAGAGAGAGGAAGTGAGCAAACGCTTTTGGACAAATGGCGCCTGTAGGCTCGCTCAACTCAGGGTCACCAGAAACCTTCTGTTTGTAAAAAAAACAAAGTATCTCCAAAGCACAGTCAAACATAGTACAATAAAGAGAGTTGTGCCTGTGTTGAGGCAGAAGCTAGATACTTGGTTTCATCATTTGAGATGTTAAATAAAATTACGAGTACATTTAATGCTAAATGAATGGGCTGGACTAAAGGATTGTAAAAACCTTTTTTGAGGTTTCTATTTAAAATTTATGTTTTGTTTCTGTAAATCCTTAAACTGGTCAAAATGAATGATAAATGTTATGTTGAAACTTCATCGGTTAACAAGAACTCAAACATTTTTTAATTGTTTTTAATTTGGCCTTTCCAAATTTTGCATTACTGTTTTAGAATTTTAAATGAGAAAATGTCCCATTTTAAATGGTATTTTTATTTATGCATATTAATGGTAACATTTTTGGGGCTTTGCTTTTACTTTCCCTCTTTTGATAAGGGAAAATGACATTGGCACACAGCCATGCTTTTATTAACCATAAAGCTAGTATTTATGTAGGACTTATGCACCATACACTGTTCTAAGGACCTCACAGATATTCACTTAGTCCTTACAACAACACGGGTTGTTCTATCCTGTATCTGTCTTACAGCTGAGGAAACGGGCACAGAGAGGTAAGGTAACTTGCCCAAGCTCACACAGCGAGTAAATAGCAGAGTAGGCATCAAAGCCAGGAAGTTTTGCCACCAGCGTCTGTGCTCTAAATTACCCTGTATGATGGGTGCCAATGGTGCTGTTATTGGAGTTGCTGGTTCATTCTGGAATGAGAACAGGATGAACATAGGGGAAGGATAGAACTATATTAAGGTTGAAGTGATTTTGTCTTTTAATGTTTGTTTTTTCAATAAACTTTACTGCTATTTTACTTCAAATACATTAAGACTAAAGCATTGTTTAAATCAGGGGAGTCCAACCTTTTGGCTTCCCTGGGCCACATTGGAAGAAGGATTGTCTTGGGCCACACATATAATACACTAACACTAACGATAGCTGATGAGCTTAAAAAAAAAAGTCCATGTATAATATTTGTAATGTAAGAAAGTTTACAAACTTGTGTTGGGCCGCATTCAAAGCCGTGCTGGGCTGCATGTGGCCTGCAGGCCACATGTTGGACAAGCATGGTTTAAATGGTGTTTGGTTTGCACTAGAAAGGAACATTCATGAAAAGTAACTGACAGCTAATTCAGAACTCAGCTTTAGAGGAAGACGGTATGAGGGAGCACATTATCGTGAGATAGCAGAGGTTGGTACAGGAAGTGGACTGTGAATTACCGTGAAATTAGTTCTGAAGTTGAAGGTGTGTGCTCCAGATTTTCTTACGTAGCTACCTCTCCTTTTCTTGGCAAGCGGAGACCTTTCCAAGGTTGTTTAGCTCACAGCAATGCTATGACGGAGCACTCAGGTATAAAAATCAGAGAACCCAAGGGAAGATCCTTGTTTTCAGACATAGAGAGCTCCCCAGAGCATGCAGCACTGACTTAGGATTCGTTTTAAGTCATTTTATGTCCATGCAAATTCCCGAGAGAGGAGTTTGTCTGGGTAGTCTTTCACAGACGGATCACTTATACTTCGTCGAACTGTAATACTTAACAGGCATATTTATTCCTAGGTGACGTCACGCTTTCTCATCAGGATTCACAGTGCAAAAGGTTTTACCTCACTTAATCCTTGTAACTGGATCCTTGGAAATGAGTGGGAGAGTGAAGTACGGCTATAGCTTTATCTTTTGTCTTTGGTCTCCCTTGATGTTCCCCCTGATGGTTGATTTCTAAAATGTAAAAAAACAGCCAATTTCATTCTTGCACTTCTACCCTCCTGTCTTCTATTTAACAGCTATTTATTTTAAGATTTTTGCCATATCCTTCATTAGTACGGGAGAAAAGTAACTGACTGTCGTTGGGGTTGGGGAGAGGATGGATCAGGTGACACTGAGTGAAAGTTGAGCTAATTCTGAGGAGGACGGTGGGTGACAGCTACCAGGCTAGAGGATGTACAGGACATTCCAGGGCTTGTGATCATTTGAAATGTTGGCTGAGCTACATTGAGTGCATATGTATTCGTAAATGTCATTTCACCTGCTTCTTTTGACTGTCAATGTGGCTGCTGGACCGTTGGTGCCTCCCAGGATTCTCTGCTGTCAGTGCCGCTCTAGCCAAGAGGACAGTGTGGGTAAAAGGGAGGCCGTGTTCACATGTCTTGTAGATGATACATCTGTGCCAGACACAAGGAGTGCACCAAGGACAGGAAGGTACAGACCCTTCCCAAGCCCAGAGGCTTCCAATCAGTAACCAGATTAGAAACAACTTGAAGCCCATATTTCTCGATAGGACATAAAAGGCCCATTCATGACCGGGCTCTAGCCTGCTAGTTTTGGGCCCCAAACATTCTCACCTACTCCCACATTGGGCCTTTAGTGAACTACAGTCGATTCTTATTATTTGCAGGAGTTCTGTAAAGTCGTGGCAAACACTGAATTAGTGAATACCGAGCCATTGCTTCTAGCGGAAATGCAGAGCTAGGTTCCTTCAACTCTGGTCACACCTGTATAACTTCATCTTAAGTGCTTTTCTGTTTAAAGGCACCTTATTTCATGTATGGTTGATTCAGTGGCATCAAACTCTTGGCCAGTAGCACTGTGACTCCCCCCTGAGTGACGTTCATCTCACAGACGTGTGTTTTCTCCTGAGGCACACACACAGCCTCTGCGCTTGGGGGCCGTTGGGAACTGGGAGATCAACACCCAGCACCAGCGTCTGGAAAATGTGGCCCTAAATGTGCCGCAGAAAGCTCACTTGGTTCGAGTGCGGAGTGTTGTTTGGGAGTGCCTCTGAGGAGCTAGATATTTCAGACAAATGATGGTGTTCGTGATGGCAGCTAACGCACGTGAGGTGACTTCTATATATCAGGCTGTGCACTTTACTCATTTAATAATTAGGAATATTCCAGACATGGAAACGGAGGCTCAGAAAGGTTAAGCACCTTTTCCGAGGTTGCACAGCTAGGAAATGGGGAACGCAAGAGCTGAGGTTCCCGTCTTCAGTGGGGAAGGGTCACAAATTCCCCCACTTCAAAAGCTTCCCTATCTATTTGACAGCCTAACTATTGAAATCTGGAAGACTTGAGTGTGTGATACGATTTACTGAGGAAAGGTGGAAAACGGCTATGTATTTGTTGACTGTGGTGCCAGACATGCTCTGTCTGCCTCACCTGCTTCTGCTCCACCAGCCAATCAGCCTTTTCATTCTCAACACATGTATCTCTGCTTTATAACTTTGACCCATCCATTGCTCCTTGTGCCTTTATTATCTTGTAACTTCTTTCTGTGTATCTTTTCAACTTACTCTCTTTGCCTACAGAACAGTTCTGCCTTAAATGTTTCCTAGACTGACGACCTGCTGGACATGACCATTGTCTCTGTCTGGATAGAACTTTTGTGCCAGGCCACTCCCGTGAACCGTGGGGAAGCCTGTGGGTTGCATACCCACCTGCAGTGCCAGGGGAGCGGAGGCTCGTGAGAGCGTGACCGAGTTTTCTCCATGAGGACCTGGATTAAAACTGTCTCATAATAGCCCCTCGAGGGTCTGCAGGACGGGCTGTGGCCATGGGCTGTTCAGTTCAGAACAGGTGCCAGAGGGCCTGGGACTCTGAGACACTTAGCGAGCTGTGTAGGACTCTGGGTCTTGTGTCTTCCCATCTAAGGTTAGAAGACCATGTCAATTCCCTGCCTTTCCTGCCTGGTTGTTTGTAGAGCTTCATCTTCCATTTGGATAATAAACTGGGACACATGTTGATCAGAGTTAACCATTGTTTAGTTACACATGAGGGCTGTCCAGAAACAATCCAGCCATAAATGCCTCTTATTTTCATATTGCACGGCTGGATACTTTCTGGACAGCTCTTGTCTATCTATGTGTACCTCTCCCAGGTTTCACGTTGAATTCCTATAATGACCCCTTCTACAGGCTCCTTCTGGTCTCCTTGGCTGTCTCTCCTGTCACCTCTATGTTATTTCAGGTCCCAGGGAACCTCAGGACAGTTGGAATTAGATTCTGGGATATAATTCTCTAATGTACTTGGTTGGAAATGTTATCAGGGCACCTGGGATTAAGTAAGGAAGAGACAAGGTAACAGATGTATGTGGGAAGTTGTTTCTTATACAAGGGTTACCATGAGCAGAATATACCAGAGTAAGGGAAATCGACCCAATTATTGCTCCCCACACACAAACAAACAGATGTTTCACTGATACAGAGGGTCTGGGCTGCAGGTATGGAGATCAGTGGGGGTACAGTTGAGTTTATGGGGGGCCTGGTCCAACCCTAAATGTCTAAATTGCCTAAGTTCAGTGTAATTTCGTGGTACAGGCAAGTAGTGCACTTTTGTCACTGTTGGTTACAGTTGCTACCTAGCAGTTGTGGGACCAGTCTGAGAACTGGAAACTGATAGGCACAAACATACCATGTGACTGAGAACTCAAAAGGAAATTCCAGCATAGGGAAAGTTCATGCTTCCTTAGTGATGCTGAGAGAACAGAAAATCTGGTGTGTTAATATCACACCACTGTAAGGTCATCAGCTTTCGGTTCCTCTGTTGAATGTTCAGTTCACGTGAAAAGGTCAACAGTTTGCTGCATGTGGCAATGTGGTCCCTCCCTCTCAGGATGTTACAGCTGAAGATCCTCAGGGATGGACATTCCACAATGTCAAGGGCAGTTTCATGTTTTCTGATGAAGTTTGCCCAGACCGTTCCTTGTACCCATCATTGACAACTCTCCTGTTACGTATTTTGAGGTAGTTACTAAATGACTTCTATTAGAGAGAGTGAGGAATTGTGAGAAGGGCATGGATTCGCAGTGAGAGCTTGGTTGGAAGCCTAGAGCCAGGACTTAACAAGCTTTGAGACGTTGGACACATCAGTTAACGTCTTTGAATCTCTTTTTTCTCTGTAAAACGAGGGATGGAATCTACTTTGTGGAGCTCTGAGAATTAAATAATGCAGTGTCTAGTACTGTGTCCCACACTTAATAATCACCAAACACCTAAGACATCTGTTCTCTGTGAAATATCCCTTCAGCACTCTTAGGGTGTTCTCTCAGCTATGTCTGTTTCATCTCCCCAAGTAGTTAAACACACACACACACACACACACACACACACACACTCATATCTCTCTTATTTAAGTAAGTTTTTTAAGTTAGTATCTGTACATTGACTAAATTCTCCATGCACCTGTTGTTTCTATCTTCTGGAGCAACGTGGAATCGCATGTTACTTATCTGAATTGCAGATTTTTAAGTTTGCATTTATTCTTGCAATCTAAGAGTACATTTAGTATTTTATTTTTAGCATCAAGTCATTTGGTCGATTCGGTTTAAGCTGGCAATCCTGGTTCTTATCATCTAAGTGACCATCATCTTGGTTTCTGCTATTTAGAACTTCACATAGTTCATTTTTTGTTTTTTTTCAATCTCATCGCCACGTTCTCCCTTTGTCCTCGTGGGTAGTTATGCTGGTTACGAAGAGTACATAGTAACTTTTAAAGGATACAAAGCTGTGAGTTAAGATTCCAAAGCACAGAGGAAAAAACGGGGATGAAATACACCTACTGGAGGAGGTGAGAGAGGTGCACAGCTAAGGAGACCTGCGTGTTCACCGGGTAAGAAGGAAGTATGCTGGAGGGGAGGGCGCATGCCCCAGAGGATCTGACTTCTACCCCCTATTGGCTTTGTTAGACCGTAGACGTGGTAGTTGATTTTTTTGGTACTTCCAGGACTGATAATAATCACTTAATAAGGTTTCTGTGAGTGTCAGTTAAAATAATACAGGTATAGCATAGCAAATGGTCAGTGGTGTTACCTGTTTTGGTGTGAAATAGCTTTAGGCCCTGGCCGTTTATAAAGCAGTTTATTCAGTGAACATTAATTAAGTGCTTGCACATCAGACATTCCAATAAGGGCCTAGGATAGAAAGATGAAACTTAGTTTCTGCTCCTCAAGGAACTTAAAATTTGGTAGGGAAAATGAATAATGATCATCTATGCGGTTAATGGTAGAGTTGTCTATAGGCTATTAAAAGACACAGGAAGAAAATTTAATCTTGTAGAGCGTGTCATTTGAGCTAGGTCTTAAAAGATGAGTAGAAGTTAGCTTGTTCTGTGTATAACAAGCACAAGAAAAGAGGTGAGAAGGAGTACATAGTAGGTGAGGGACCGTGCCCAGTTCACATTGCCAGAGCAGTCAGTAAATGGGGCAGGGCATGAGCCTGGAGAAATCGATCTGAAGGCACCTTATGCGACATTTGAGGCAGTGTAGACTTGCTCTTGGAGGGAGTGAAATCTAGTATGAATTTTAAGCAGGGACATTATCTGCCAGTGAGGAAACTCATGTTGGATGATCCAGGTAGGACATTATGAAGACCCGAACCAGAAGCAGTTGTGAGAGGCCGGGCCACGTTGTTGATGATTCAATGGGGAGAAGATGGAAGTTTAAGGATGATGTTAAGTGGATGGGTGCTCTTTCAGGTGGGTCATTTTGGAGATGCAGAGAAGGAATGGATGAGCTCAATATTATGAGGTGACCCCTAGCTGGATTTTTGAGGTGGAACCTTTGAGAGGTGAAGCCTGGAAAGGAAGATTTGGGAAACCACGCAAGCAAGTGATACCACCAGGGAGGTGGAAAGCAGCAGTTCTTAACCCTGTTTGAACATTTGAACCACCCGGAGATCTTCTACGCAAAATACTGATGGTCAGCCCCCTCCTCCAAAATCTCTGATTTAGTGGGCGTCCTGGTCATCTGTTGTGTTTTACTTTGTTTTTGTCCATAGGTACCTTTAAAGATTATGCTAAAACACACATAACGGAATTTACCACTTTAACTGTTTTTAAGTGTACAGCTCTATAACATTAAGCACATTCATAATGTTGTCTGTTTCCAGAAGTTTTTAATCATTTCAAACAGAAACTCTGCCCCCATTACATAATAACGCCCATTTTCCCTTCTCCCCAGCCCACCTCTCTTCTACTTCAGGTCTCTATAAAACCGACGGTTCTCAGTTCCTGATGTAAGTGGAATCATAACGTATGGTCGTTTGTGTCTGACTTCTTTCATTTAGCATGTTTTCAGGGTTCGTTCATGTCGTATGTGTACCGTTACCTCCCCCGCCTGTGAGGGAAATGTTCCAAGACGCCCCGGTAGGTGCCTGAAACTGCGGGTGTCCCTGAACCCCGTACGGACGTCGTTTTCTTACCGCACGCGCATGCCTATGATAAAATGTAATTTGTAAGTTAGGCTGAACTGTACTGCGGTGAATATGGGTGTGTATATGTACAGTGGGACCTTGGTACTCATCGTTAATTGGTTCCAGGAGTGCGACAAGTACCAAACAAGTAACAAGTACCGGGACAAAATTTTCACATCAACGTGCGTCAGGTACCACATTTGATGATTTTCAAAGGGGTTGAGTTCCAAGGTGTGACTGTATCAGTTCTCAAGTTCCTGCTTTCAGTTCTTTTCAGTATATATCCAGTGATGTTGTATTTTAAAAAACTCCCCAGGTGATCTCTAAATATGCAGCCATAGTTTAGAACTGGTGGTACAGAGCCAAGTGCTTAATCTGGCAGATCCATAACTGATGGCCTTGGTGGGGTAGTGACTTCTCAGAGCTGTCTGACTTTATTTTGTGTATATGTGGTTTCGCTTTATGGCTTTGATCGGATTCTCAGAGCAGGTCATAACTCCATAGTGGTGCTAAGGATCACTGCAGAACATAATTTTAAAACAGACAAAGATTTGAATAGACATTTCTTCAAAGAGGATATGTGGTGGCCAAATAAGCACATGGAAAGATGCCCAACATCATTAGTTATTAGGGAAATGCAGATCAAACCAACGAGATGCCATTTCGTATCCATCAGGATGGTTGGAATTAAGAAACAAAAAGGAAAATAACAAGCGTTGACGAGGATATGGAGAAATTGGAACCCTTGGATGTTGTTAGTGGGAAAATAAAATGATATATCAGGCTTTTGAAAGCAGTTTGGCAGGTCGTCAAAAAGTTAAAGCGTGGAGTTACCATCTGACTCACCAATTCCATTCCGAGGTATATATGCAAGAGAATTGAAACCATATATCTGTGCAAAAACCTATACACAGATAGATGTTGATAGCAACATTATTCCTAATAACCAAAAAGCAGAAACAATCCAAATGTTCATAACTCATGAGTAGATAACCAAAATGTAGTGTATCCATACATTGGAATATTTCACCATTAAAAGGAATGAAATACTGATATATGCTACAGTATTGCTGAACGTTGAAAACATTCTACTTGAAACAAGTGAGCACAAACGGCTATGTATTATGTGAGTCCATTTATGTAAACTATTAGGCACATCTATAGAGTCAGAGAGAGGGCCCTGTTTGCCAGGGTGTGGGGAATAGTTGCATAGTGGGTATGGGGGTTCCTTTGGGGTGATGGTGTGGAATTAGGTGTGGTGATGGTTGCACATTTCTGTGATTAGACCACCACCACTAAAATGTATAGGTTTAAAGGTGGAATTTTACAGGTTGTGAATAATGCCCCAGTAAAGCTTTTAAAAATAAATGTTAAAAAGAAGATAACTGAGGTGGGTATTCGGCTAAGAATCGCTGCAGAACATAATTTTGAAATGGAGATGGAGGCCCGGATAACTCCAAGGAAGAAGTTCCAGTAAAAGAGATGGGAAAAGAGTCATTAAGCAATTTAGAGACGGGCCTGTAAGAAAGCTGTGGTGGGGAAACTCGGAGTTGGAGGGACTTGGGGAGGAGTCACTGTGGAGACATGGCCACGAGCGACAAACACAGCAGAAGGGCTCAGACAGTGTGCCAGAATGTCTCTAGGAAGACGTGGGGGTGAGGGCAGGTTTGTGGGGTGATGGTGGAAGAGACGTCATTTTGGATCATGGAGGGACTAGAAGCGAAGAACAAACTACAGGTCTATGTCCCCTTCTTTGAATCTCAAAATTCAACAAACTCTGACAATGGAAAGCTGTTTAGAACTCATTTGGCAGTAAAACCTGACCTGAATGGATGCGAGATGATTTATAACTGTCATCTGTCCCTCTTATGTGAATATTCATACATTTCACCGCACAAATAATGTTGAATTCGATTACAGAATGTTTGTACAGGTCCCTGTGGGGGCGTTACGAAATACGGTTCATGCCACGTACCCTCTTCCTAAAATTAAAATACATCTGTCTGCCTGAATTCTAAGTGCCGGGCCCCCAGGGGCGCTGGGCAGGCCGAGCAGCCTTGGGCAGGTGCGGGTGCGAAGGGGGTGTGAAACCCCTGGCTGCGGGACAAGGTTCGGACCCAGGGCCGTTTTTCTTAAGGACGGAAGGGACCTGGGAATGCTGGGGTTGAGCAGAGGCAAGAGGTTGAGCTGTGGATAAAGAGAAGCTTCGTGGGCGTCTCTGAGGAGTGGGAGGGACCTAGGAAACGGGGTCGGCCCGGCTGTGCATCCGGAGGAGGGAGCACGGAGCCCCCAGAAGTGATGGGCGTCTGTCAGTAAGAGGAAGAGGGGACGTTTGCTGGGGGGGGGGGGCTGCAAATAATTCGGGGTGACTAGAAGGAGCGGGCTTGAGGGCAACGGAAAAGGCGTGGCGGGCAGGACCAGGGGTCTGAGGCAGGTTAGAAACCTTGACGTGTCTGCGGCCGTGCTGTCCCTTCACTGTGTGACTGTCTCCGTCAGTGCTGAGCCTCCACCTTCCAGAATGGACACGTCTTAGGAGTGGGTTGTACGGAACGAATTCTGTTGGAGGAGATTGGGAAAGGGGGCCGAGAGGGCACCCGGGGGCTGGTGGTGGGTCTCACTAGGTGGGGAAGGGAATGAGAGCAATGACAGGGGACAGGGGGCCGTAGTCCTGATGCCCTCCACACCCGGTATCAGGAGAAGGCCATAGGAAGTCAGTGTGCTAGAAGGTCGCAGGCAACACATGACGTTCTGGTGGCAGCAGTTCTGGGTGACAACGAGGCGCAGGGTCTGATGGCAGGAGGCAGTGGTGGAAGCGAAGGGGTTGCATTGGGATTGAGGCCACTGAGCCCGTGAGAAGAGGGCTGCGCCCATCCTCGCAGACTGAGATCACTCGGGCGCCGACACTCGGACGCCTGAGTGCGTGTGCAGGGGTCAGTGGGCGCTGGTGAATTTCAGGCCAGAGCGTGGGCAGGGGGCGTTTCTGTGCATGGGTTTCGGTGGAGCTGCGCTAGGGCCTGGCCGAGCCGCTCTGAGGGACGCAGGGTGTGACCCCGCTCCTGTCCCTCGTGTTCCAGCAGCTTCCACTGAAATGGACCGGACCGCGGGGGAGGCCTGGCTGGAGAGCCAGGAAGGTGTGACACTCTGTTACCAGGCTCAGGCAGGGGGGACTTGCTTACTGTAGAGGAAGGGCTTGCGGAGGCGCAGGGAGGCAGGGAGGCAGGGAGGCAGGATTGTTAGGGGAGAAGCCCAAGACAGAATGGGAACAACGGTGGTGGCCCAATGCGAGGGAAGTTTTCTCTGTCCCCAACCCTTAATACTGAATACCCTCCAATAAAAAGGTGGTGGTGGGGTCTCTCCTGTTCTTAATACGTTTTTGTAGGTGTCCACATTATTTTAATAACACATAGATACTGAGTAAGTAATGCCATTGTGTGGTTTGGACCCCTTATTCTGGACTGCTCCTATGAAGATTTTCAGAATCTTAATCTTGTTGTCACTGTCATGGCTATGCTTTGTGTCTTCTGCCTGTCTGACAGGAGATAGTTCTTTCCAAGTCACTGATTAAAAAAATACCCAACTGGAGAACTTCTCTTTGTTTATAGTAATCAGGTAGTTACCACGAAGAAGGTGACTTCCCCGGCCTTGACTAATTGCGATTGCGGCCGCGTGCAGCCCGGTGATTCTAGATGCCGCCCTTCCTTTCCTATCAGTGCTGGGCAGGCCCCAGCCCATCACCTGGGGTGGAGCCAGGAAGTGCATATTTTTAAAAACTTAGGTCATTCATTAAAAGTCAAATTCAGGAACCACCAGTGGGGCCCACATTTTGCTTTCATTTCTGCAGTAACATTGTGTCAGATGCCTAGGTGACTTGAACACACAAGTGCTTATAAATGTGTCAGAGATGTTCCATTGTCAGTAATCAGTTTGAATGGTAGAATAATGTCATGTTATAATCTTCAGATTAGCAAAGTATTTAAAACATGGTAATACCTGTTACTGCTGTGAATTCTGGTGAGGTGACTGTAAATGAATACAGCTTTTTTTGTAAAATGACTTTATAATATGTATAAACAGACTTTGATCAGGGTCACACCCTTTGATTTAGTAATTACATTTCGGAGATCATTGTATTGAGACTCGATTATTGTTAATGAGAAATGTGGATCAGTATTTTATGTAAAAGATATTCACCACAGTTGAATTTATAGTAGTAAAAATGGAAGCAGTCTAAATAATTACCTATAGAAAATGGTTAAACATATGATGGTATCCTCATCTGATGGAATATTATAGAGATATTAAAAATTACATTTATGAAGACATTTAACATCATGGGAAGTTTTAGTGCGTAACAAAAAACATCTATAAAATTGTTTACAGTCATGTGCCTCATGACATTTTAATCCACAGCAGACCACATATATGATAATGGTCCCCTAAGATTATAATGAAGCTAAAGAATTCCTGTCGCTTAGTGATGTCACGGTGAGGCACTCCATGCTGTGCTGATGCTGGTGTAAGCCAACCTACTGCGAGTGTAACACATACAATTATGTGCAGTACATCGTGCTTGCTGATGGCACTGGTTTATGCACCTACTGTGCTATGTATTTTTGACCATTATTTAGAGTGTACTCTATCTACTTAGAAAAGTTTGCTATAAAATAGTGTGCTGTGTTACAGCAGCGGCAGACTCGTACTTCTCGTGTTTCCCGTGCCACCTGATGGCATCATTTTCTCTTGTGCTTGATTTCATCTCGTGGCGTTCTGCACAGTGACAGGCTGTACAGGCCGGTAGCCCGGGCGCAGCAGGCTGTACCATGCGCCCGCGTGAGCAGTGGGCTGCTCCATCCGGGTTTGTGTGAGCGCGCTCTCCGCTGTGCGCACGACGAAATCACCTAACAGTGTCTTTCTGGGAACATATCATATCCTCATCGTTAAGTGGTACATGACTATATACAGTTTGTGCTTAACTGTATGTGTACTTACAATATATTTTATCATACTGAGCAGATAATGTTTTTAGAGTTAATGGTGATTCTCTGGGTGGTAAGAATATGTGCAGTTTTTATTCCTTAGCATTTCGTATTTTCTAAGTTTCCTAACTTGGTCATGTATTACTTTTATTAAGCAAAAATAAAACACTTCTTACTCTAATATGTAAGCAGGAAGAATAAGGAAAATTCATTTGGGACGCATTGTTAGAGAAGTCATTGCTGCTCATAATAATCGCCGGTGTTTTCTTAGCACTTGCGAGCCCTTCGTTGATCTGCTCGCCGTTTTGCTGAGTTGTCAGCATCAGGCTTAACAGCTTGTGGGGCTTTTTGTTGTTGTTTTCTGTTGTGTGTTTTTTTTATAACAGTTTCTTGAATGCATATTCATGAAATGTAAAATGCACCCTTTGGAAGGTTTTAGTTTCTTGACAGGTTGTGCAGCCACCACCACTCTAGCTGCAGAACATTTTCATCACCCCGAAAAGAAACCTGTCCTCACTAGCAGTCGCTCCCCATTTCCCTTTCCCCTTAACCCCTGGCAGCCACACGTCTGCTTTCTGTTTCCATGGATTTGCTTACTGTGGGCATTGCATATCAATGCAGTCATACATATGTGGCCTTGGTAGTACCCCATGAGCTGGCCATCGGCCCCCCCTTCCTGCACTGCCGGAAGTGCCCTTTGTACCACTGCCATGCCCACCTTTCTAGCCCAGCTGAGTTTACCCCCTCTGGCTCACAAATTTCCATTGTGCCCATGGTTTGTCAAGCCAATAGGAACTCCTACTCATTCTAGCATTTAAGGCCTTCTGTATTCTGACTCTACAAAGTAGGTGCTCACTTAAGTATCTTGTGAGTGAATGAAGTCAGTGAATAAAATGTGTGCTGCCTTATCTCCCCCGCCTTCTCTCTCACAGAAGAAGATAATTACTGTGGGTTAGTCAGATTTCAGGTCACTGATGGGGCAAGAAAATTTGTGTCGCCAGTTTTCCGCAGTGGTTTGTAAACCTCAGCAGGCATCAGCTCGCAGGAGGGGCTTACGCTGCACCCCGAGTTCCTCAAACCCCAGAGTTCCCCTTTCAGTCTGGCTGAGCTGCAGCTGGAGGGCACGTTTCTGGCAGTTCCTAGAGGGCACTTTGAGAACCACAGTTCTGCAGCTCTCCTGGTTCAGGTCGAATGTAGCCAGCACCCCAGCCTGGCTTGAGACCAACCCGGGAGGCAAAGAGGTTGGGGAGAGGTGGGCAGGGAGGGATCCAGACTCCCCAGTGTCGAGTTATCCGCAGCCGCTCCCAGCCCCTCCCCCAGCCTTTCTCGCCGTCGGCTGCCCTGCAGGTAGCTGGTGCCCGGACTCCCCCGCCTGCACTGTGAAGGACTCCGGCTGTTCAGGAAGCCCACCCACCTGTGGCACTCACAGACTTGCCGAGGTTCCCACGATACAAAGGGATTTCTCCCCATCAGTGTTTTTCACGTGTGCGGTAGTCTGTGTTAGTTCGCTCCATACTGGTTTCTTCTTCCTGAATCGTGGATGTCTTGAGATTAAGTTCAGTTTCTTCCTCAGCGATTGCATCACAGTGTCCACGGAGCACAGTTAATTTGCCCTTAGCAGCCACTCGGTAATTATCAGTGCAGTTAAACATCAGAATGAAAGAAACGTAAATCAGTTTTTAAATTAAAACCTTCTAATTTAGGTTATATTTTTAATACCAAAAGGAGACCTATATTAATTAGAAAATTAGCCTTATAAAACCTCATTGTGCAGAGCCGAAATGTGTTCTGGCCCTAAGTGATCGTTGTTGCTCTGGGTGGAGGTGGAGGTGCATGGATCTAAACGAAAGCACCAGGCGAAGAAATCCCAGGCCTGAGTTAGGGGCACGTGTGTCACGTGCTGTGCTATCTCTGAGAGCTCGCCCAGTTTTCTCTACGTCGTCTGGCCCACCTGGAACCAGGGTTCACATGTCAGCGGAATGAATTCATATCCTTTTGAGTTTAGTACCAGACAAAAGGAATATAACGCAGTTGGTTGTCTCTGAGGTGTCAAGCAATTATCTTAATTTCTTTAAACTTTAATTTCATGCTTATTACTTGCCTGTCATGGTTAAATCAGGTGCATCCATCTTCCAAATCTTTATCCATAGCTGCAGTTTTTACAAAACAATTATGATTTACTCTCTTACACAAGCTTGTCTTAGGACTGATTTTTTTTTTTTAAGTCGAGAACAACATGTTCTACAATAGAAGGACTTTGTTTTTGTCTTTTCAGTGCCTGTCTAGACCCCCTTATTTAGTCCATTAAATTATTATTTGTAATGCATTTTGGGCACATTTGGGTTTAAGTTTGTATTCATTACCCAAGGGCTAATTAGAAGCTACCATTCTCGAGTCCAGTGATATGTTTAGTTCCACAGAATGCACTAACTCTCCATTTGGAGCTATAAAAAAGGAAAGAACCGTCCATATACAGGTCTCCAAGACCACTCCCTGCTCTTCAGAGTTCATCGAAACTTGGGGGTTCCCTGGCCTGTGACCCTGAGCCCAGAGAATGCAGCTCCCTTGTACAGTCGCAGTAATAACGATGTCAGCGTACTTCTGCAGGAAGCTGTTTGCGTGCCCCAAGTTTGGAACTTAAGCAAAAACGTAAATAAATCTCTCAAACTATAGTAGCAGGGCTGGTTTTGGTGATTACCAAAATCCAACATTTGAGAGAGAGAAAGTAATGGTCAGAGTAAGTGCCTTGGCTTACATTTTCAGGTGCCTAGGCAATATTTAAATTCTTTTCAAGGGAGTTCCCTGGTGGTGTAGTGGCTAAGGCTTCGGCGCTGTCAGCCTGTGGCCTGGGTTCAATTCCCAGCCAGGGAACTACCCACATACAAAAAAAAAAAAAAAACAAAAAACTTTTCAAATAATGAATTCATGTGAATAACTTTCTAAATTCTAGTTAAGTCTCTAAATCATTCTGTAGGTATGTGTTATTTGCAAATAAAAATGCTTACTGTGGCTTATTCTTATGAAACCAAATTGAAGGGGTTTTTTCCTTCTTTTTTGGAGGAGGAGGATGACGCCTGTTGATCCAGAACTGCCTTTTTCTGTTTTTAATGGCAACTGTTGCCGCATAACAAAGACTGTTTGGAGTTACTGTAACACCCTCATGGAAAGAAAGTTTATAGGAATTTGTTTGGTGAGAAAAATGAATCAGGCCCTCCCACCAGACCGGGTTTCTCCCCCCGGGCGCCTTTTGCACGGCTGGAGAAGCACACAGACAACATCAGAAACGCGGACTGCCAAGGAGACTTCTCATACGGGTTTTGCCCTCGTGAGGAAACATAATTTAAACTGCTCAAGGGGGCTGCAATGGTACTTGATTTCTTCTCTAACCGCAGGCATTCATTTAGTTTGGGGTCCTCTACTTCGTTCCTGGGACGTGCTTCAAAGTTTTGCCCCTACCTCATTCTCCTGTTTGATTGGAGACATAAGAACTCCTAAGAAAGTCTGGAGTTAAATGAGTGTGAATGGGAAAAGGGAGGGGAAATGAGCGTGTTAAGTCTCATTCGTGGTACCCAGAAACCGGAGGGGGAGAGGCAGCTGTGCGGGAGCCTCCCGGACCTCTCCAGCAGAGGCAGCTAGTGATGCAGGGGGAGAGTCTCGTTTGAGTGTCCGAACCATGGCTGGGGACCGAGGAAAGGGAGCCTTCACTTCCTTTTCGTGGAATTTAAGGAGCTGAACTTGAAGGATGGAGTGTTTGTAAGGAAGAAGAGCAATTTGTGATTTGGGGATTTTTCTTGCTTTAAAAGAGTCACATCAGTAGGAGAGAAAGCACGAGACAATTGCTGAAGTGAAAGAAGAGGACATAGTAGTGATGAGTCCACATGACCAAGCCTCCCTCCCTCCTTCCTCTCTTTGTAAACTCATAAAAGTCTGTTGTGTTCATGGAAGGGAATTTGGAAAACATAAAAATTAAATGACACCCACAGTGCCCATCAAAACAATTGAACTGCTAATACTTTGGTGAATTTTCTTTCAATTTATTTTTCCTACAAATTTCCTTTTCAGCGACAGTCACCATCAGCTTAGATTATTTCATACACATTTACATGCTATTAAAATCATTCGTCAATAATATCTGACATTTATTAAATAAGCTCTGACCAGGTGCCAGTCTGTATTTTTGTCCCTTTGCATTTCAGAAATATTCTGCATTACAGAAATATTATTATTTCTGCAGCTTTACAAATGAAGAAACTCAGGTCCAAAGATGTTAATTAACGTAACCAATATGGCCATCCTGGGTCCCCAAGCTGGAGTTGACACCAGAGGATGTGCCCTTAGCCACTACATCATACGACTTCTCATGAATTTTATTTTAATGGTGGCGTAATAAAGAAATTAATTACAAATCTTTCTTCCTTTCTTCTTTTATTTATTGTGAACTTTCAGAGTTCCATTAGAAAAGTCTCTGCTCAGCTGTCCTTCCATCAGGAGAGAACTTTCCTGATCACCTACTTAGAATAGCACGCCTCACCCCACACACAGTGTATGCTATGCTAACCCTCCCTTCTTTTCCTCTGTTGCTCTCATCACGGTGTGACACAGTGAATGTTTGTTTGTGTCACCATTTCTCCCCTCCCTCTTCCTCTTCAGAATGTAAGAATCATGGGCCAGAGGCCCGGTTGGCTTTGCGCACCACCGTACGCATGGCACATGGTCGGGACTCGTTGAGGGTTTGAGTGACCTCTGCCTTCAGGTAGTGACCTCTGCCTTCAGGTTAGCCTTGTGCAGATTCTGATGTTCTCACTCCACCTCCATCGGGACTGAGAGGCTGGAATAACCACGTGGTCTGCATCCCCTCCGTCAGTCATGGGACTGACGCTGCTATTGGCCAGGGCCACACGGTGCACCCCACTTCTGCCCCCAGCGGTGCTATTGCATGCCTACCAAGAGCTCGCTTCTTGTCCAAACTGGTTTATGCCAGTTGTACTTGTTATTGTAATTGAATAATTTAATTAAATATTATATAACTGATTAAGAACAAGATTGAAAAACACGTTTCTATAAAATCTCAGATGAATGCTCTGAAAAACTCCATCAAATGGACAAAAATTTCTGCCAAATAGGAATATGCAGTGCATCTATAAAAGACTGGGGAAAGTATAATAAAAATCTCTACCTCATAGCTCTTATAAGAAGTCTAAGTGTCTATAAGTTCTAGGTCTATTTTAAATGACCAAAATTTTGAAATCATAAACAGTGCCTTAATGGCAGGAAAGACAGTGTGAAACGCTGATGGAGACTGATGCTCAAATGGGTGTTTTCATGGATAAAGTTAAAATGAAATGATTAAAGTAATAGATGTTTTCTGTGATTGATCTTGATAACTGACTTTTCACATTATCCCGTTACCACTTCTGAGTCTATAGGAAAAGACCCTTTAGTGTTTTGAATGAAGCCAGAGACAATTCCTAGCCAGTTTTGTCACTTCCATAACTTCGTAATAAATTCAGTGAGAATAATAATATTTTATATCTCTTTGGGAAATACTTGCTCATGTGCTGAGCCCTGGCTTCCTTTCTGCACTAGAACGTGAACTTGAGGAGGACAGGGATTTTTGTCCTTTACTCATGGCTGTATCTCCAGTGTCTGTAACAGTGCCTGGTGCTTTGCTTATTTATGGACTGAATAGATGAATGATTTTGAAGACTGTACATTTTTTTACAGAAAGCAGCGTTTTGTGTTTTTCATTGATACTGTTACATTTTTAGCAAAAAGAAAAGTACTGTCAAATTACATATCCACTGTTGATCAAATTAAATTAGATTAGGCTGCTTTAGAGGATAGACAGTAGACTCTCTGTTAACCGGAACTCAAGCAACAGGCAAAAATTAGTTGGTTGCTTGAGTTCTGGTTAATGGAGAGTCTACTGTACATAAGTTTATGTGTCTGTCTTCGATGAAATATTAAAATATAGGGACCTCTGAAGGGGAATATAGTCAATACTATGGTGATAGGTTTGCACCATAACAGGTGATCACTAGATTTTGTGAGGTGATCACATTGTAAGGTATATAAATGTTGGAGCCACTATATTGTACACCTGAAAACTGATGTAATGTTGAATAGCAACTATACTTAAATAATTTAAAAAGTATAGGAACCTCAGGACTCACGTTGCAGTGGTTAAGAATTGAGGAAAAGTTTGGATTCTCGTAGGAGCGCTGCAGCCTCCTGCTCGTGTGCCCTTGGTCAGGTCACTGTAGCTCTCCTCTGCCTCGACTGTGAAGGGGTGAATCGCAGGTTGTTGCAGAAGCTAAAGGAGTAGTTACACGCAGCGTGCGTAGAGAATACAACTGTCGAGATGGTGGGCACTCAGCAAATGATGGTTACTGTGATTACTCCTGAGTGTGACTGCTGGCCTGTCATTTATTATCTGTGTAACTTGGGCAAATTACTTTTGGAAACAGGTCAGAGGGTTAGAGATCATCTGTACAGGGATGGGGGAGAGAGGGAGCATATAAAAACCAAAATGTGGGTTTTTAAGCAAGAAACTGTGTGCAAAGCACTTGACTCATAATTAAGTACAGCCCTCGGATGTTAGCAAGAAAGAGCAACTGTTGCCGTGGGAGAGGACTCTGATTTGTTTCTTTCAAAACTTTTTACAACTGGAATAATAAAAATACTTTTTATGTAGGTACAGACTTTTGCCTTTGCCGTTTCAGTTCTTTATTTCTTAGATTATGAAGGGTTGTTTTGTTTTGTTTTTTAATCTCATAAAGAAGTTTAAAATGGGTTTCAGAATAAAGAAAGATAACTGAATTTTAATCTGGGCCAGTTATGAAACTCAAACACAAGCACTACGGTGTAGCACTTAGCTTGATGACTTCTTTCCGGAATATAAGCCGTCAGTGAAAACTGGTTTTCCGAATATTAAATAGGGCCTGAGTACACGGGGAGGGAAATGCTTACATTGTGCAAGGAACGGCGCTTCTCCCCGCCACGTTTTCTGATTTGAGGCCTTATTAAAACCTAGTCTGGCTATGCCTGGCCATGTTAGCACTGGCTGACGTCGCTGGGGACATACGCAGTCCAGAGACTGGCTATATTAAGGAACTTGGCCTAGGAGAGTGCCGCAAGGAGAAGCCACTTTACGCCACTGATGGCAGACTAGACATTCCCCCCGTTGGTAATGATAGTTTAGAACAGCTCTCTGCTGCTTAACATATTCTGCACTGAATTTTGCTAAGATAAGCCTGTAAGGGAGGATGTTTCCTTCCTTAAGAGAGATGTAGCTGATGGAGATGTTACGGCAAAATATTTGTGCAACCAGTGAACGTGAATTTAGCATTTATTTCTTTACTGCAGCGTGAGTTAAAGAGCTGCCGCCGTCCATTTGCAGCCTAATGTGTCTATTACCGTCTTCCCAGCGGCATCTTGAAGTGTCTTTCAAGCTAAAAAATTCATGAGTATTATTGGCCCGCAGTCAGAAAACGGAATAGGTCTTCTAGTCACTGTCTAATATACCACTTTAAGGCCATTACCCAAAAGTAAACCCAGGAGCAGCCCATACTGAAAAGGAAGGAAGGTGTAGCTTACGCATTTGCTCATACACTGTCACTCCTGCCCCCGGGAGTAGGGCAGCCCGAGAGGAGGGAAGCGCTGGCGCCGGTGTCCTCCGAGAGGAGCAGTGGTAGTGGGAGGTTCCCTATCCAACTGCTAGTGGGTCACTGGGGGAGCGCCACTCATAATAGGAGTTCGTGTTGGGCTTATTGCAGTTAATAAAGTCACGTGCACAGGAAGTGGCTCAAAAGTTCTCAAGTTAAACTGAGAATTCGTTTCCAAATAAGATGCCTTATGTTCTGGATTTATGTGAAGGGCAGTCTTCTCAAACTTTACATCTTCACTGCTGTCACTGCGTGAATTCGTGTGCAGGTCTGTGAGTGTCACCCTGGGAAGTACATACTGTAATTTGTGAAGTAAATTAAAATTTGATTATATGAAAAGCAAAAAGCAGTATAGCGTTCCGTAAAGACAAAGTTAAAAAGTGTTCTTCTGACCTAGTAACAAGTAATAATACTTAGGGGAAAATAATATCCCGTTTTGTTAGCTAAAACTCATCTGTGAAATGTTGGCTGGCTCCTGCTATCACTGTGTTACTTGGATTACTTGCTCTGCCAGTGAGAAGAAAAAGTTTGATCTTTCTCCGGGCCCTCGTCCCTGCACTGAGTAAATCCACGTAGGTCTACTACTGGGGCTGTATGACTCAACAATATAGTCTTGCATAATCTGCATATTTACTGCCGTGTGTGTGTGTGTGTGTGTGTGTGTGTGTGTGAATAACTCATGCCAAAAGTTGAGGTCTTGCCAGTTGACACTGTTTGGAAAGAAGTGGGCCCATCCTCTGTCAGTTTGGTGTGTCTGCTGCCACATCCTATCACTGACTTTCAAGGTTGGTCCCCTCTGTGTTTTCTGCCTATCTCAGGCATCTGCATTCTGAAAGCACATTCTGTATATTTGAACATTAGATACTGTGTTTTCTTACACTTATCAGAGTGGCCCAGAAAGTTTGCTTTTGTAACATAAAGGGCTCCCTCCTGCAACACAGTGTACTTTGAGGGAGAAACTGTTTCAGTTTGAATGAGCAAATCTTTTCACTTGTGATAAAGAAATAGTGACTACCTCTTTAACGGTTGCCATGGACTTTTGAGCAACGGAGGGTCCTTTCATAATCAGCTTAGTAGAATAGGAAAGAGAAAGCATCCAGATGAAGATTAATGTTCACTTTTAACATCGCTTGAGTGTTTCTTAGTTCTTGCAAAGTTTGTGAAGAATCGCACTGCAGAGGACACCATGATGCCGAGTTCTGTTTCTTGTAGGGAGAGTGCGGGGAGGACCGGGGAGGACCGGGGAGGACCGGGGAGGACCGGGGAGGCCGGAAGCTGCAGCAGGCTGTCTGGTCTCAGGTCAGCAACTAGGTGATTTATCAGGCAGCTCCTCCTCTGGTAGGAGTTGATAAGAGAAGTTGTTTCGCCAGCTCTTTGTATGTCATTTCATTACAGATTTCATGACAAAATAAGGAATTTCAGAGAGGGTCTAACTTTGTAGAAATATTTCTTGGAACTAGCAATAGAGATCTGATGTTTGACCACTTATTATGCTTGTAGTTTAGCAACAAAATGATCCTGATTTATTCTTTAACTGAATTTGTTCGGAGAATGATAAATCTGACAGTTTTATAGGCCTTGTTTGGAAGATGGCCAGTACTGATAAAAGATAAAATGCACATTATCGTTTACATGAATTCTGGGCGATTAACTAGCTTTAATGGTGTGAGGCTGTAGTGTGAGCCGCAGTCATTACCTTGTAAGTGATACCTAACTGATGAATCTCATGCAAGAAGAGCATATTTTTAAAGATTATGTTGAGGTTTATTTTATTTTTATTTTGCTTTCTGTCCTTATGCTAAGAATTTAACTATCATTGTTCACCTCTCCCAGAATATTGTTACTTAAAGAAATAACCAACTTGTTATTCTTGTGCTGTAACTCCTTGCGGTCTAGTTTATACAAGTTGGTATCAGAGGACGTAGGGAGGATGTACTGTTACAGTGAAAGCGGACTATTGTTTTGTTACAGATAACAAGAACGGGCAAATTGAAACTGCTTCTCGGGTCCTGTCCTTTCACAACCCCCCAACATCTGGTAGAAACTGTTCCCAGTGACTGTAATTACCATCAGTTCCGACCCAAGAGTTTACTTGTGTCATTTTCAGTTTTTCTGATGTACATTGAACAGTTTCAGAATTGAGAGTGAAACACTCAGGAATTTTAATTTCATGTGAATGTTGAAAAAACATGCAGGAATTTTAAGAAACTTCGTTTGGGCTTGCTTACAAAAATGCAATTTCTAAACTTCAGTGCCGCCCTGCTGTACTTTCCATCTCCTACCTTTTCATTGGCAATTAATATTTCACTTTGATCTACAAAACTGCATTAAGACTCATGTACCCAAACATTATTTTTGATGATTTTTCTATGTGTACGTGCACCCTAGAAGTCATAGATCAAGCCTGTCCAACCTGCAGCTTGCGGGCCGTATGCGGCCCAGGACATGCAACCCGACACAAATTCGTAAACTTTCTTACAACATTACAAAAATTATGCCCAGACCTTTTTTTTTTTTTTTTTTTTTTTAAGCTCATCAGCCATCCTTAGTGTTGGTGTATTTTATGTGTGGCCTCAGGCAATTCTTCTTGCAGTGTGGCTCATGGAAGCCAAAAGGTTGGACACCCGCGTCATAGATCTGTCTGCCTACCTATCTATCTAATCTATCATCCTGTCCGTCTCTGGATTTTATCTGTGTCACTTGAGTGGGGGAGACATGAACTCAGCTAGCCCCCATCCCCACGTTCCGGTGTGAAATGCTAATGCTTGCTGCCAGCCAGCCTCACGCAGGGCGTTCCTATCAGTCAGTCATCTGGATTGGAGCCCCTCCATTCCTCTCTTTGAGCACCTCATTAATGAGGCTCGCTGTTATTTATTTGGCCCATCCGCTGAAGAGCAGGGCATAAATTCACGTGCCTGCCCCCGGGTCACATCTCCTTCTGGCCCTGTGGCAGCCGAGGGGGAGAGAGAGAGAGCGAGCGGGGCGCCAGCGGCGGGCGCCTGTACCCGCCTGCTCTCCCTGCTCCGGCCCTGAATTCACACCCTCCCCTTCTCGGCCTGCGTCTGCCTGGCTTGCTGGTTTTGCCTTGGTGGATGAGCTGGGTTCCGAAGGGGCGTCCGCCTCTCCTTGGCTTGGCCAGTTACTGCAGACCCCCACACCCCGTTTTTTCCCCTCCTTTGGTGGCCGAAAGGTTGGGTGGAAACATGTCCCAGGAGTGCACAGCCCAGGAAAATCGCTCAAAAAGGGGCCGTAGGGCGCAGACACGGAAAAATAAGGAAGGCAAGCATGTTCATAGAACTGAAACTTTTAGATTGTGAGGAAATGTGCGCAAGATACCCTCACATAATAATAAAGGGGGAAACTCGGCACTTCACAAGGAAATGAATGATGTTTTAAAGCTACGAAAACAGTGGTTTGTGAGCCAGCCTTGAGTGGACTCGAGTGAAAAATAAAGTCTGCCCGATGGCTCTGCTGAGACCAGAAACGTTCGCCCGGTGCTTCCCTGCTCATCTCCTTCTGGTCTCTTGGCTGAAATATGTCACGCGGTCCCCTCCTGCGGCTATAATTGTCAGGACCCGTATTTGGGGGGATTCGAAGGTAGATGATGTTTATGCTGAGGCTGAATACGTACGACTTGAAGTGAACAGCCACTTATTTTCATTGTTGCGCAGCCTTCTGATGGTTCTGGCAGCTCTGTGCTTTCCCGTATACATGGTGGTGCCTTGGGCGGGGTGCCCATTGTCATCAACAAACTCACCTCTTGCACCTACTGTGTAGGGCGTTTCGTCACATGTCAGGGGTTACATATTGATGATAAAATTTTGCTTCCATTATTGTGATTTATGGAAAACTGCTTCCAGGGTGCAGATTCCCTGAAATAATGTTGTTGTTGTTGAAAGCTCTCTTCGATTGGATGAGTAATGTTTTTTCTTGCGTGCTCATGATCCAAGAGAAATACCCAAAATGAGTGTGAGGCGCACGGTCTGAGACGGTCCCGGTGTCACCGCACGCTCCGTCCTACACCTCCCTCAAGGCCGAGCTCAGTGCCTTGGGCGTCACAGGGGAGGCCACCGAGCCCCGAGCGGCGACCTCCCGAGGTCCCACAGCTAACCAGGTGGCGGGGCTCAGACAGGGACCCTGGCCCTCCGCGCCCCAGCCGGTTCTGCTGCTGAAGTTACATCTGTAAACGTCTTGATACGTGCTAAATAAATAGTAACTAAATGCCGATTATACTTGTTATCAGCCCAAAATGGTGACGACAGCGCGGGACCTTGGGACCCGGTGACACCGCCCCCGCCGACAGGAAGCGCGGGCCGTCCCCACCCTTGTGCAGGGCATCAGTGGGTGCCGGCTCCTCCCAACCGCCTGCCCGGCCCCAGGTCAGCACCCAGGCCGCCGTGAGGCTGAGCCTCGCAGGGGACAGCCAGGGCAGCAGCGGGCCTCTGGCAGCTCGGTGGCTCTGGTGGGCTGTTCCTCGCCCACCGCCCTCCTGGGCCTTGCTCTTGATGAGCCTCTCACCCTCCAGCACCTTCCTGAGTCTTGGACCTTCTGCCCCTTGCCCTGCCCTCTGCTTTGTCCCCTGTGGAAAGGAAGGTGAGTGACTTTAGAGGCCTGGGGCAGAAGGAAGCGGGGCTGGCATGGAGTTGGGATGCGGGGAAAGGTGTTCAGGCTGACTTAGACTTCTGGGGCTGCCTTTCCAGGGCTGGGGGTGCGAAGCACTTACTGAGCACCTGCAGTAAGAGTCTTCCACAGCCTGAGAATCTTGGTTGGCCCATTGGTTCGGCTTGTTCAGAACTCACCCTCCGTTGCTCGTTTGCCTCTTTAAACATTGTTTTGATCCTGCTCATGAGGACCAGTGTGAACACACTGATTCTCCTATTATATGTCCTTGCATTTTCTTACCCAAAGGACTTGCACAAGCAGGAGCCAGTACTGGTCCTCCTCCATTAGGGTCAGTATGTCACCTGATTTTTGAGTGCATCCTAAGGCCTTGTGTAACAGCAGCTGGTAACAGGGTGGGGGAGGCCAGGTGTGACAGAGGGAGCCACACTGGGCCTTGTGCTCTGGGAGGTGAGCCGCCCTGGGGGCATGGGGGGCCCCGGCGACACCCCAGGCAGGAGCGTGCTGTCTGAGGGGCACTGCTTAGGATGGCCTGTGTGGGGCTGGGAGACCTGTGTCGTGTGTGCCTGGTCAGATGTGGGAACGTGAGCTCAGTGACGTGTCACTGCCTCTTCCTGGGGCTGTGTGTCACAGCTGAGCTGTTGCAGCACACATGTCCCCTTGGCCAACCCAAAACAGAGACTGGGAGGAGCCCCTTAACAACACCTGCAGTTTCCACATGGTGCAAGGTTGCGTGAAACTGGGCGCTGGCAGCAGGAAGCCAGGGCTGGCGGGTTGTGGTTCATGGCATTCGTGCCATACGGCTCCTGTTTAAAGAGTGTGTGCCCCATGAGGTAGGCTTTAGTGTGTGTTTGTGTGTGTGTTGTGTTATTGTTAAATGTATCGGGGTGACATGGTGAGCAAAAATTGCACAGGTCCCAGGTGTGCAATCCTACAGCGCATCGTCTGTGTGTTGCATTGTGTGTTCACCACCCAGAGCCAGTTCTCTTCCCATCACCTTATATTTGTTTTGTGTTTTTTAACTGGCTTTAAACCTTCTAGCAAGGTAAGAAAAAACATAGCCTCTTCATTGGAAGTTATGCAGGTATATCAGTCAAAACAACGTGGTAATTACTGTTGTCAAATTTCTGATTGAAGTCAAAGTTCTTTCATTTTTGGGAAGTTGATCAGACACTTGATCATCAGCTCTTTTCACTCACCCTCCCCCCTTTGTTTTCCGTTTTAGTTGCTGATATGTGTTCAAGATGAGTGGGATGGGAGAAAATACCTCTGACCCAGCCAGGGCAGAGACAAGAAAGCGCAAGGAATGTCCTGACCAGCTGGGACCCAGGTGAGAGTCTTGCTCAGACACGGAGTGAGCATTGATTGCCGGGGAAGCCAGGGGCTGGCTCCCTTGATACTGTAGCATCGATTTTATACCTCATTTAAATGCCGGGTTTGGTTTTTCTCCTCAACAGTTAAACCTTTGAATATGTATTATTTAGCTTGTATTTTGGAGATGCAAATCAGTTACAGATCTTATTATTCTTTACAGGAAGCGGAAAGCTACCAGATGGGGAACAGTAGGAAAGAGGGGCAGGAGGAATCATTAAAAGAGGAAGAGAAGGAAAAGCAGACGGCCCATATTTTATAGTCCCTTTTCCCCTTCTAGTTGCCAAAGAAAACAAGCCCGTTGAGGGGCCCCTGTCCACACCCCGCTCCTGTGCGCCGCTCTGGGTCCCCCGGCACTTCCCGGCTTCCTGCGGTCTGCTGCCTGTCACGCTGCCCTGCGCTCAGGGCCCCTCCCCCAGGACGCAGCCGCTAACGGGGAGGGCTGTGCTCCGGGCGGGGGCGGGGCCCGAGCGGGGGCGGGGCCCGAGCGGGGGCGGGGCCGCGCAGCTCCCTGCCCTCTCCCTGGTGCTCCCCTTCGCCCGTCTGTCATTTCCGTATTACCGAGTACGCGTGGGGGTGATGGAAGGAGGTGGACCGGCCAGAGGGGACCCGGTGGGAAACTTGGCCCTTGCACTCATTCCAGCCACTCCCTCTCTTTCCCTGCACTTAATAAACTGGAAGCTGGGGATAGGAAGTGACTTAGAAAGGCCGAAGTCTGGTGCTTGCTCTACCAGAAACTCGCCGGGCGAGCTTGGACGAACCATGTGACCACTGTAAAGAAAACGGACAACTTGTGTCCATGTTCGCTTTATTAGTCTGTGAAAATAAGGCTGATGTTTAGAGGCTCATATATGGGAGCCTATTACAGATTACAAAATGTTTTAGAAGTTGGTATTATACACAAACAATGCTGGTTTGTTAGCAATATAGAACGCTGCTACCTTGAGCTCCCTTTCCTTACCTAAGGTGTGTTTGACGTCCTGTAGGGGGTGGGCAGTCTGCCGCACTTGCCGGGCAAGTGTACACCATCGTGATCTAGGGAAACTTTTGAGTTTGCCATTCTGTCAAGTTCAGATGAGCAGGTCTTGGCACTTTTTGTTTTCCCCTCCCTTCCACTGACTTTTTGAAACTGCAGTTGAATTTGAACCACTGTTTATATTTTGCATGTCATTCAGCTTGGACAGTTAACAAATACCCTGGGCCAGTTTCGCTTTTGTTTCCAGCTGTACTGTGGGTTTTGAATGATCTCAAAAGGCTGTTTGGAGTGACCCTAAAGAAGTCTGGGAAATTATGAAGATTTGCTTTTATTATTTCTTTATGCTTTCCCAAAAACCTTTGAAATTTACTTATTCCTGTTATCACTAGTTCACCTTCCCTTTCTTTTCCTAATGTTAAATACATTTTTATAAATGTCACCTCCCTTACTTTCCAAAAACATCCCTTTCTTTATTCAGCTATAAATTTGATGCCTGTTTGTGCCAAGCGTTGTAGTCGTCACTGTGGTGAGCAAACTCTCCTGATCCTTGTCACTGTGGAGCTTGTGGCCCAGTGGCAGACATTAAGCACACCGAAGGAATGATCGCATGGGTGCCGTGTAACTATGAACAGGCCCAAGTTTCATTTCCAAAACCATGCCACGTTCAGGGCACATTCAGGTTTTGTCCCCAGAGGACGCCCATTATATAAGTAACTTTTGTTTGCTGTTTTTTTGTATTAAAACTTGTTTAGCATTCTTAATCTTTTATATACTAATAGCCGTTTTTCAAATTCATAATAAAAATGTTTCTTCTTTTTAGCCCCAAGAGGAGCACTGAGAAACGCAATCGCGAACAGGAAAATAAATATATTGAAGAACTTGCAGAGCTGATTTTTGCAAATTTTAATGACATAGACAACTTTAACTTCAAACCTGACAAATGTGCAATCTTAAAAGAAACTGTGAAGCAAATTCGTCAGATCAAAGAACAAGGTAAGAGGTCTGAAGTAACATTTTGCAGAATGTAGTTGATTTCTGTTTTTCCACGTGTGAGACGTCCCTTCCGAGTCCCTTTAATCCATTTCTTATGCTTAAATTATTGATGAGGAAATGATGTCACAGCGCAAGATGAATGCAAGTATCACTTGCAGTGGCTTATAAATAGGCTTTATATAAAATTCACCAATTCCCTGAAGACAGAGAAGGCAGAGGGGAGGCAGGGTGATGTAACGTCTCATCTAGTAAAACTCAGCCAGGTGCCCACTGCGTCTCCTCCCCACCTTGGAATTTTCGTAGCCTTCACAGCAAGTGACCGTCATAATTTGCAGTGGGAGGCCTGGGTAGAGGTGGAAACCCACAAGAAGGAAGTGAGCCCCTCTTGTTCCGCGCCTCATCTGACCACGCCACTCGATTAGAATTTCACAGCCTGAGTGTCAGAAGCTTCGAAAGGCTCACACGCCCAGTCAGATCATTTTTTGTGAAGTTGAAGCACAAAACATGACAGCTTTCTTCCTGGGCTTCTCTCTTTCTTTCTGAGATCACCTTCTGCCTCTCCTCTTTGATAGTTTTGCCTGCAGAAAAAAAGTTAAGAAAGTAATATTTTTAAAAACACATTAGATTTTGTGGTGCCAGAAACCATCAGGCAAGTCTGAACAGTGTCTCAGTGCCGAGGGCCAACATATGCTCTTGAAGTCTTCGCACACTGCTTTCCTTCAGGGCTAGGGAGATGATTATCTCTCGTAATCTGATTTTGACTGCATCCTCTTAGAGTTCGTATTTTTTTATCTGCCTTTTATGGAATATTCAAAAGAGGTGGATTTTAAAACAATAATGTCTTTTGTCTGTGTGGGTCTAGGAGGGTGAATCTTCCTGCTTCCATCTCTTATAAAATCCTAGCTACCTATTTGCGTCTTATCGTCATAGCCTTTTCCATTTTCATACATGTACTACCAAGCTAAGTTTTATATAAAACAATTTTACAAATGTAGCTCTGCCTGCTGAGCACTTAAAAATGGTGAACATAGCGTACACAGCACAGGTTCTAATGCCAGCCCACTCTGAAAATCCATCTTTACTTCCTGATTTTTCCATCACAATTATATTGTAATATTCAGCATTCAAGGCCTTTCTGCTCTTAGTGTCTGTCGCAGCCTCCCTTCATCTCTTCCCTGTTCCTTCTTCTCCCTCTGAGGTTCACTCGTCATCAAAAAGTCAGTGAATCCCAATTTTGTATCTTCTGCAGTTGGTGCTCTCAGCAAATGGACAAAATAGTACTTGCGGAGCTCTCAGGAGAAATAATTGGTTCAAGTTTTACAGTTTTGAAAGTCTTATATTTCTGGTTGCTGGTATCATTGCGGTCTTGTTTCAGGTTTCTAAAGATTTCGAATGATGCAGTTTTGAGAACATGTTAGGTAGTACTTTTACTCTTTAAAATAGTTATATATTACATGTTTTTACCATCAAGGTGTTGCACAGAGTTTTCAAGGTTTGCAAAACCTTGGTAATTCCCCCTTCAAACCATAAAACACGTTAAGATGTGTCATGCTGGGACGCTGCCATACTCTAACTGTGGGTTTAATCATAAGGCTGCATACCACAGCCACCCATGAAGCCACAACAATAAACACCCTGTCACGTCTTATTCTCCTAATAATGTTCCTGGTCATCGGAAAAGGAACATGATTTGACAAGGCAAACAAGTTAAACACTGAATGAGAAGTACAAATTTAGGTTCTCAACTTGTTTAGTATTTGAAGAAGATTGCTTGTTTAATAAATTGTTTTAAGAGAGCAGGATGTGAGATCGTATCAGACAGCTAGGTTTGAGTCCTGATTCTGCCTCTTACAAGCTGTTGGAACCTGGACAAGCTGTTTGCTCTCCCTGAGATTCAGTTTCCTCATATAGAATTCAGTAATCACAACATGTAGGTGGCACGGTTGTAGAAGAAATTATGAGCTTTGTAAACACACTCAGCAAGTACCTGTCACTGTAAATGTTTAGTAAGTATTCAGTAAATATCTTTCCTACGTGAAGCAGAAAGGCGACTATTTTTTTGTCACCGCTGCTAAGATCTTCAGACGGTGAGCTCTTCCTTTAGATGGAAAGTGGGGGAAATGGCCATAAATATCCTCCCCTAAAGTGTCATTTAAGGAAAGTAAGGTTTTTGTAGCACCAGAGGACTCTGCGTAGACTGTGCGTGTCATGCCCCTGACAGCTCTCTTTGGGCCAGGGTGGCTTCCTCAGCAGCTGACAGCTAATGAGGTTCAAAAACAACATAGAAGTTAGGTTGAAGCCCTTCTCTCTCACCCTGTGTGCCCCACAACCCACCCAGCTGATCCCCCATTTACTCAGTATAAGTAAAAATCCAACCCTCATCTTTACAGCATTGCCCAAACTGAATCTGTGTTTTCAGTCGCCGGTGTCAGCCTGAATGAAGTAATTATCATAGAGGAGTTAAACAGGACCACATTAGGTGCCAGCCTAAAGAGTAATAGTCGGGAAAGTGGGATGCACGTTCAGGGACCCTTCCAGTGTCAGGAGCTCAGGCAGGTCAGCCAGGCATAACGGACTCTCTCACTCAAGCCTGCTCCGTCATCAGCTGTGCCTCAGGTTTCCATACACTTTATAAATAAGGAGAGAGGAGAAAGGCTATTTTTAAATGGCCTGAAGGATGGGAATTTGGAGGGGAATGGCCACCTATTGAGACACATGGTAGGTAGGAGCAGCCCTCCCTGCGCAGCCGCACTGCGGTGGGCCTCATAGAAGCAGAGCAGGTGTATACATCTGGGCTTCAGCCATCCACCAGCTTGTTGATACTGAATGTGATGTTTGGTCCTGTTTGGTGTGATGCTGATACGTGTTTAAAGCTTCTGGCTCTTATAACTTACACACAGGAGTGATAGATAGTAAACAGCCTCTTTTCCTAATTGGAAGGCTACTCTTACTTTTATTCCACAGAATAATAAATTGTATGGAAAAAAAGAAATGATTTAATTGTGGATTACTGTGTTCAATTTCACATTTTTTATTTATTTATTTATTTATTTATTTGTATGTGGGTAGTTACCTGGCCGGGGATCGAACCCAGGCCGCAGCGCTGACAGCGCCAGTGACGAAGCCATAAGCCACTACACCACCAGGGAACTCCCCTAATTTCACATTTTTTAGCTGGAAACATACATAAAAATTTCTGTGGAAAATATATGGTGATTCCCATGCTCTTAAATATAAAATTGACTCAACATAAAAAAAAGTAAACAACATTATTTAAAAATGATTAAGAAGACTGGAATAGACATTTCTACAAAGAGAACATGCAGGTGGTCAACAGACACATGAAAAGATGCTCAATATTACTAATCATCAGGGAAATGCAAATTAAAACCACAATTAGGTATCACCTCATACCTGTCAGAATGGCTGTTATCCAGAAGACAACAAAGAATAAGTATTGGTGAGGATGTGGAGACAGGGGAACCCTGATGCACTACTGCTGGTGGGACTACAAATTGGTGCAGCCACTATGGAAAAGAGTACGGACGTTCCTCAAAAAAAAAAAAAAAAATGAAAACACTAATTTGAAAAGATACATGCACCCCTGTGTTCATGACAGCATCATTTATTTACAGTAGCCAATACATGGAAGCAACTTAGGTGTCTGTCGATACATGAATGGGTAAAGAACAGATGTTATATATACCTAGAGGGTATTATGCTAAATGAAATAAAAAAAGACAAGTAACATGATATCATTTATATGTAAAAAAACAAAAACAATAAAACAGAGCCAATGGACAAAACAAAACAGAAGCAAACTCATAGAAAACAGAAAAAAATTATGGTTGTCCGAAGGGAGAGCGTTGCGGGGATGGACAAGCAGGTGAAGGGGATTACAAACTGCCAATTCTAAAGTCGGTCACAGGGACGTAAAGTACAGCAGTGTTGTGACAATTAATGGTGCCAGATAGTAACTAGACTTATTGTGGTGACCGCCTCATAGACATGTAAAGGTCCATTGAAGCACTGTGTTATACACCTGAAACTAATATGTGTGTCAACTATATGTTAAAAATAAATTTTAAAGAATAAAAATTAAAGTATAAAGTTACTGAAACATTTAGGGGAGTTATAAAAATTAACGTATTTCTACTGTCCTGTTTAATATGTTCTCTGTTACCCTCTGTTACACTTTTCATGGTTTTTTTCTAAAATGATTTAAAATGAATTCTTTTATTTGGAAAACCTCTGTCTTTTCATTTAAAAACCACTTAGTGTGGTGTAGTTGAATAAAGGATGTGTATACCAGTTCATAGAATTGTTTTCAACCTTTTGTGACTGTTTTTCTTAAAGTAGTTTTATGAGTAAATGGCATTAAGAATGCAAATATATATATTCCCAAGTTTGTGTTGGTGCAAGCTAGATTTGTGAGAACAATCCTTGTTGGGCCAAGCAACCTGAAAGTTCATTCTGGTTTCTCATTGTGATTATCCAGTTGATGTAATTTTTATTGTAGTGCCAGTATGAGTAAACTTTGGGTTTCTAGATTACTCCATACATGTGAATCTCCCCTAATATTAAGGACAGCGTCAAAAAATAAGAGGGTGAGGGACAGGGATATGCTGGTATCAATCAACTCATATCAACCAATGAGAGCGAATTGTTAAATTTCAAGAATTTTATAAGCTAATTGATAAATAGCAATTGTTAAAAACTATACAGACTTATAATTTTTAAATCATATTGAAAAACAAAGTGAGGAGGACAAAAACTCACCATTTCCTAATTCTTCCACTGCATTTTACCATTATCTGTGCTCAAGAGGCATAGATGTGTCTTGTCTGCTTTCGTGCAGGCTACCACGCATCTTTTCCTAAGTCAGCGTTCAGTAACGATCCAGCCATGGGGAGTGTATTCATACCATGAAGTCAGTAAACTCTGCAAATCAGGGCCTGGTTTATTGTTTTATTGGCTGTCATTGTAGACTTAAGAAAGTAGTGGAGAAAAGGTTAATAGTTAACACCCATCGTGTTAGCATTAAGTTACATTCCCACCGAAAATCATATCCAGTGCAGCAAAAACCGTCACTCCCACATTTACAATCGAATTTTTCTGCATGCAATATCTTCACTACATATTTTCATTTCACTTTTTGTTTTACTCATTAACTTACACTAAAATTTCCGCCAATATTCATGTCGAAACTCCTTCATCAGTTTCTATCATAGGTCGTCTGCAATAAAGGAGTGAGGCTAAAGTCAGCAGAAGCAGTGTGTGACAATTAATTGGCTATATAGAATTTACAATAAAGAATGTTGTATATTTTATTATCATTTGTAAATTATATATAGTAGGCATCTTTTATACTAGGAAAATTTGGAGTAGGCATTATGATGCTGACTATTTTTTTCCAGAGCTGGTTTGTAAGCATTTCCCACTATAGCATGTTGGGCATGGGTGAGCAGGTTGTGTTATAACTGTGAGTGAGTCAAATTTATAAACTATCATAATTATTTCTAAAAATCAAGGAAATAGTGATGGAAAGGCCTAATTCTAGCTCATAAAAGTAAAATATAGAGCCTATTAAAATTACGTGTTTCTTTCTTTTCTCTTTTCCCCCACATTAAATGCATGATGTTCTTGTGATGGGAACTCAGTTATTCAAGTTAATGTCTAGGTGTGAACTAAAGGCAAAGTAAGCAGAAGGGCTCTGATAGCACCCCCCGCACCCCAGGGTACGGTATCTGTGAGTCAGGCTTTGGGGTGATGCTTCCAGGGTGGCTTATGTTCCATGTGATGGAACCCTGGGGTTATGGCAGAGTCACCCGTGTCGCTAGAAAGGGTAGGTGACTGAACTCAGAACCTCTGGATACCCTCACACTGAAGACAGTGTTTGGATTGCCAGTCAACTATTTATGATAGTACAAACCCTTAATTATTCGTAGAATAAATGGGAGATCAGTAATGACATAGATGTACTAACATTTTTTCCAAACAGTGGCCCCCTACTACATTTAGTTTGAATTACAATTGCTGGTTTCCTTTCTTATCCTACATTCTTCTAATGGTGCTGATGGTAATTAAATGACCACAGTCAGCCAGCCAGATGTAAGAGTGGGCTGTGGAATATATTCCAGTGCAGGCCCGAAGCTCAATTGTCAGGATGTGTTAAAGGAATCAATATAATGAACTCATTAAGAGCGTGAGCTTTACTTAAAATCAGATCAACTCCATCTCTTCGCCCACTGTATGACCAGTGTGTAGGTTTTTTAACATCTCTGGGCCCTTACTTCCTAATCTGTAAAAAGAGGATAGTACTGCCCACTACATAAAGTTCTTGTGAAGTGTGTGTTCAGTAATGTTTATAAAGGCCGCAGTCTAGTACTTGGCACATACGAAGACGTACTCAACCAAAGTTGCTACTCACGTTGTTTCTGACCTCTCTACTTGAACTCATCATCCAGATAAATCTAGGTTTCCTTCAAGGACTTGAGAATGATAAAGGATACGAGCAGTTTTCGGATATTTTCTGTTACAGTTTTAAGCCTTAATATGCTGTCAATGTCAGTTCTTTTTAATACAGAAATAAATAAGCAGAAGCTCCCAAAACTATGCAGTCAGAGACAGAAACCGGAAGTGGAGTACTTAGTGTGACCGCACCCCTCCCAGCTGGGTTGCTCCTGCTGGACCTTTGCCCTGAGTGACATTTTCACGAATCTTGCTTTAAGGAGACCTCAAGTGGGCAAGAGTCTTGGCACTTCTTATTTCATCCTTATTTACCTGAGCACAGGAATGCAGGGGGCCCTGCCTTATCTGTAAAGATCTGAAGGTTCCATGTCTATCTGCATCTAGAAATAAATTTCCTTGTTTCACAGTTTAACCTGAGATTGGCATCCTATCTTTGGTATTGCAGTTTTTAATGAAGATAAAATATTTTTCCATTGATCTGCATATAATTCATTTTCATATTCTTAAGTGGACCAGTGGCTCATGTTATTAAGGAAATCCTTAAAACCCTGCTCTCATTTTCTCCTAGAATTTCCTCTTTTTTTTTCTTAAATACATGAAATGGGTTTTTGGTGGTTGTTTAACAGCTTTCCGATGAAGAGGATTTAAATAGTTTAACGTACCATGATGCTTTAGGATTTTAACAATTTCTGACATGAGCTCTCATTTCAAGATTTATACTGGCTTTCACACTCTAGAAAGTCAGCATCCCTTGTTTTCTTGATCGCCACATGCTGTTAGGAAGAGAATTAATTCTGCCACCCCGCTGCCTGTATTGATTTTATTCAAGAGCAAACATTCATTCAGTAAATTTTTTCTTGAGTACCTATTATATGCACCACAAGGGAAGGTCCCACAGTCAGTAGTGCATGATTCTTCTCTCTGGAGCTTTCACTTCCCTGGGGGAAATTAACTGGTAAACAACCAGCTATGGAATGGAAGGGACAGTGGGAGTGAGGGTGATCAGAGATCCTGGAGCAGGCCTCAAGGAGGACCGTGCACTGGAGCTGGGCCTAGCTGTGAGAGTAGTTTAATAGGTGAAAGGCTGGTGATGGGGGCCGGAGGGGCGAGAGGCATTCCAGACAATGAGCAGAGGCACCCCAGCAAAGGCTTAGGACCCTCAGTGGCAGACAGTTTCGCTGCAGAATACCATGGATTGGAGCATTTGGTTGG
This sequence comes from Lyroderma lyra, assembly GCA_004026885.1. NCBI lineage: Eukaryota > Metazoa > Chordata > Mammalia > Chiroptera > Megadermatidae > Lyroderma > Lyroderma lyra. Next base: position 279,506 of record PVJL010000101.1, on the reverse strand, counting down.
ACTTCTGATCAGAGCCAGATGGGACAGTAGCACAGTACTGTAGCAATAGTGGAATTTGGAGACGGTGACATGAAATGAGGCTCCTCATGAATTCTACCATGACCTTCGAGACTCGAGCTACCCTGCACTAGGAATGGGATTTACGAATGGTAATTTTAAACAGAAATAAAGCAAAATTGTAAGAGCACACATACCACAGTTTGACATTTGTTTATTGTTGCCATCCTCTTTTGGTTGAGACTTAAAGTACATTTTTCTTAGTTTTTTGTTTCGTTTTGTTTTTTCGTTTGTTTGGTTTAGTTTTCTGTTTCTTTTTTTTTTAAAACAAATGAGTAAGAGCAGCTTGTTTTCCCAACATTGGACTGGTAAAACGAGGAAAATGGGGAATGTGGCTGTTTTTGTGTACTTTAATGTTCAGACTGAGATGGCTTATGCAGTAATAAATTAGTATATATGCCACTATTTTGATTAATCCTTTCGAGAAGACTTTTTTTCTGGTTTGATGAGGTTTTATTTTTTAATTCTGGTAAAAAACACCCAACAAATTTATCCTCTTAACAATTTTTAAGTCTGAATTATTATTAATTATATGCACACTTGTTGTACAGCAATCCTCTAGAACTTTCTCATCCTGTACAGTGGAAACTCCATAGCCATTGAACGTCTCAAGTTTCCCTGGCAATGACTTCAATTTTCTGTTTCTGTGACTGTTTTAGGTGCCTTATATAAGTGGAATCATGCAGCCTTTGTCTCTCTGTGATTGGCTTATTTAACTCAGCATGATGGCCTCGGCTTTTATTCCTGTTGTAAAACATGTGACAGGATTTTCTTTTTTAGCTGAGTAATACTCCATTGTACAAAGTCAGACATTTAATTTCTCGAACTCATCCTAGACAAAGTGCTCCAGACCTCATTGCTGAATATCACTGCGGTCACCTTTGAAGTCCTCCCCTTGGGAAGCTGTGCACAATTCTGACAATTAAGTTTGCAAACGTGCCACCGTGCACTTTTATTGGCAGCACCGTACAAACAACTCAGTAAGGTGTCATAACTTTGCCACGGTTGTTTGTCAGATTTGGAGCACAATGACAGCTCTGAGGGCCATTCCAGAAAAAGAGTTCCAAAACTGCTTTGAAGGGTGGACTAGGCGCTGGCGTTTGGTGCACAGCTTCCCAAGGGGAGGACTTCCAAGGTGACAGTGATATTTAGCAATGAGGTATGGAGCACTTTTTCTAGGGTGAGTTCACAAAATTAATGTCCGACTTTGTATTTATCCACATTTCATTTATCCATTTATTCATCAGTGAACATTAAGGTTGTCTCTACACCTTGGCGATTGTGGAAAATGCTGGAGCGAATGTGGATTAGCTAAAATCTCTTTGTGACCTTGTTTTCAGTACTTTCGGATAAATACCCAGAAGTAGGATTGCTACGTCATATGGGAGTTGTAGTTTTCATATTTTGAGGCACGTCTATGCTGCATCTATACCATTTTACAGTCCCACTAACAGCACACGAGGCTTCCTGTGCCCCACGTCCTCACCAACACTTGCTATTTTCTGGTTTTTTATAGTGGCCATCCTAATGAGTATGAGGGGATATCTCATGGTGGTTTTGATTCGCATTTCCCTGATGATTGATGATGTGGATGGAACACTTTTTTCAAGGAGATATTTTGAAAAGATTAAGAATCGAATGCCATGTGGCAGTATTGAATGCCTTCTGTAGTCACACATCTTCATGTCAGATAGTGCTGAATCACGCAGGCCACCAGCCATGACCCTAAGCTAAGAGTACAGGGAGAAAACAGAAAACAGAAAAAAAGGTGAAATAAAGAGTACAAGGAGGAGGTTGTGAGGTGCAGGAAGAGCCCTTGGAGCAAACCTGAAGTCAGTGAATGAATGGGAGAAAACGCGATGACTTTAAGTTCCTCCTTCTAGACGTTTGATCTCCTTCAGCTGCTTCTCACGTCCCCTCAAAGGATGTGCCTTTCCCCGAAGCCTTTCACTGCGTTCTGCGGGTTACGGGAAGGAGGGAGGAAGAAGTACTGCCTTCGTAGGTCGCGCCGGTTATCTGTTTATCTGTCGTTCGGGGTAGGCAAACAGGCATGCACGGATGTCACTTACCGATTCTGTCCTGTGATTACTGTGCTGTCCACTCTGAAATATTTTAGTTCGTGTCTACTTAGAAAACAGTCACCTTTTCCAAATTACTGAGTCATTATCCCTGGTAGTGTAGGAGTCCATTTCTTAATCCTCTCATCTTTTTTTGTCACCCCCGATGATTTTAAAGTAATTCCAGGAAGACAGCGATCGTGTTCTTTTTCTCAGCTTTGTTGGTAAGAAAGGCGGAGCCTTCCCCCCTCGTGTTTTGCCATGAGTGTGACGTCCAGTACCAGGCGGCCTTCGCCGTTTTGTACGTGTTGTAATGGTTAGTTCAGCTTTCACTCCAGACGTGGTCTCATCAGCATACCAGATCTCGAATGCTGTTTTGGTTTCTACGAATGTGACGGGGAAGGATAATTCACAGTCTGCAAGACTTGCCCTTCTGCTTATGATTCTCGCTGATTGAACTCTCTAGCTACCAGTCAACTTTAACCTGAGAATTGATTTTAATTTGACATTTTTTTATTGTGGTAAAATACACATAGCATAAAATTTACCATTTTTAAGTGTATAATTCAGTGGCATTAAGGGCCTTCACACTGTTGTACAACTATCACTGCTGTCCATCCCCAGAACTTTTTCATCGTCTCAAACAAAAAACTCTATCAAATAATGCCTCACCCCTCTCCCACCGGTCCCTGATAGTCACAATTCTGCTTTCTGTCCCTGGGAATTTGACTACTAGGTTTCTCATGTGAGTGCAATCCCACAGTATTTGCTTTCTGTGAGTGGCTTGTTTTATTTGGCATATTGTCCTCAAACTTCATCCATGTTGTGAGCCACATCTGCATTTCCATCCTTTTTAAGGCCGAATAGTATTCCATCACATGCATATCCTGTATTTTGTTTATCTGCTCATTCGTTGATGGACATTTTGTTTGTTTCCACCTTTTGGCTGTCATGAAAAATGCTGTTAGAAAGGAACATTGGTGTACAAGCATCTGCTGAAGTCTGCTTTCATTTTTTGGGGAGATAGATGGATACAAACATAGAGATATTCGAGGGCTGTCTGGAAAAAATCCAGCCATAAATGCCTGCTTTTCGTATTACATGGCTGAGTACTTTCTGGACAGCCCTCGTCTAGATGCAGAAGTACCTGCTGCGGGTATTACTGGATCATGTGGTGATTCTATGTTTAATTTTTTAAAGAGTCATTATACTACTTTCCTCAGTGACTGCAATTTGGCTTTTTAAAATCCGATTTGAAAATATTTTGATAAACAGATTGAAATTTTACTATGGCTTCAAGTACCCCATGTTTTTGTTTTGAAATCTTCACGTAATCTGTCTCCTAAGTGGACCCCCCCCCCCCATGTGCCTCCTCCTTTTCTGTTTACCAGGCAGCAGCCGACACGTCAGAAGGCCTGTGGTGGGTGTCACCATTAGTAGCATGGTGAGAAGATAGTGGAGCGCGGTGGAAATTACCCTCCCAGCTCTCGGTTCTGAGCTTTGGTTGCGGGTGGGTAATGATGAGTCAGTCTGCTGTTCAGAAGACACTCTGAGTGCTTCCTCCTTACTGAGTCCCTGGACACACAGGGCACAGCTGGCGTGGCTGCTGTGGTCACGGTGCTTGGAGTTAGCAGTAGGAGGGACAGGCCGTGGATGAGCACGTGGGGGTGGAAACCATGTCTCCAGAGTAAGGCCACTGTGCTCTGGGAAGCATCTGCTCTTGCGGGGGGTTCCGGGAAGGTGCTCACTGGCCTTCTACCTAGAAATGGAAAGATAAGCCAGGGCCATGGCATTGAGCCCTAGTAGCATTTATTACAATACAGAGGTGCATGCATGCACTTTGTAAACAAACACACGTATTTTATAAGCATAGTACATACATACAGACCATGCTGGGAGAATGAGCTGTCAGAGAGGTTTCTTAGAATCTGTCCAGGTGGCTTTCAGTGGCTGCGCCAGCCTTGCAGCTGTCAGAGGAGTAGATAGGGAGGTGTCAGGATGTAGCCTGGGACCAGGAGGATAGGAGGTTCTAATCTAAAGGCTTCTGGTGATGGATTTCTTCTCACTACATTGTTCTATCTTTCTTTCCTTTATTGCCGAATTTCCTACAAATGAGGCAAGGTGCCTCCCATGAACAGTGTCATTCCGGAAGGCTGGCCTTTTGGCCCCTTCTCATCGCTGCTGGAACTCCCAGGAATGCCAGCAGGGACTTCCTGGTGACCGCGTCGGGCAGGCCCCTTCCTAACTGGCTTCCTACCTCCTCTGGTAGCACTGTCACTGCTGACCTCTGTGCTCTGTTCAGACTCATTCACTGCCTCTCTGGTCTTCTGCCCTGGGTGTTTTTGGTCCCCAACTAAATTCATTCCTTAATCAGTTTTAGCTCTTTTCAGCCTTCAGCTATTCCATCTGTGCTAATTACTGTCTACTGGAGAGCTCTGCCCTTGACCTTTTCACATCTTGCATTGCACAGATACTTGGTGGGGGCCTTCACCAGTCCCCACTGCCCACAGTCTGCAGTGTAAAGTTTGCCTCTCATCTGGATTTCCAGCTACCTTTCAGAGGTCTCCACAGGGTGCCCTTATTTCAAGCTGAACTCATTTTCTCCTCTGGTTCCCCAAAGAGAGTGGCTGGCTCTGACTCTTGTGCTCGATCCGGGACATTTTCCCACTGCACCACGTAGGCTGGAAACCTGGGTCCTGGGTACATGGACCTTCACCATGTTCAGCCAGCCAGTCACCTCCTTCACCTCCTCGCCAGATGTTCTGTTATATCCCCACCCCTCATCTTTCTCATTTTTATTCTTAGCACCCTAATTGAAGTAGCCCTTCTCCTTAACTCAACTCTGCTTTTCCATCTACCTTCTATAATCCATCCCCATTCCTACCAACATTAATTTCCTGAAGATGTATTAGACATGGTGACTGCCATTCTCAGAACTTTCGGTGAGTGTCTGCTGCTTGCAGAATGCAGTAAAACGTCTTCAGGGCCCTCTGCCCTCTGGTCCCAGCGAATTTTTCTGGGTCATCTCCTGCTGTCATCTGTCTAGCCATTCTCCTAGGCAGAATCTGAAGCCTTAATTACTCTTTCACCTGTAGCTCCACAGCTTCTTTGCCATTGCTAAATAAAATACATATTTCATTTCACCTCGTAGTATAATAGTTTAGGCTAAAAAAAACCAAAACACAACTTTCTACTACCATGTAAACTCTCTGATGGAAGAATCATAGCTTATTCATTTTTATATCCTTTCCTTAGTACCTTGCATGTAAGAGATACTTTAGAAGTATTTATATAAATAATGACAAAAATTAGGGTTTAGAGAAAATGTGAGATCAACAAGAAATACAGTGTTTTTCTTAGATGCTTCAGGAAGGTGTAAAGAGAATAATGGGGAAGAAAACAGGCATTTAAGGACCATCATTAACTACTGTGTCAGGTTGAAGTAGACTACGTGAAATAAATTCCAGAGGTGAATCAGTCTGCACATGACCAGGGGCCATGCCATAAGTATACTAATAAGTGATAAAGCTGGTATTTGGATGGAAGAAGAAATAATTATAGCCAGTCAGTAAGTACTGTGATAAATAGATGAGTAGAGATAGATTGATGGGGATAGAGATATAAATATAGAGAGATGTAAGGTGAACTGGGATAACAGAGCAGGTAGGAAATAAAGCTCTTTTTTTTTTTTTTTAACCTCCATGAATATCTGGAGAAAATCCAGCCATAAACGCCTCTATTTTTCATATTACATGGCTGGATACTTTCTAGACAGCCCTCATATTGAAGTTAACCATCTCAGTAATGTTTAAATAGGTGAAGCCTGATGTTGAGAATCAGGATTCCTTGTATCCAAGGTTACTATATGTTCTTTCTTTAGCAATATTAAAGAAGGTCATAGAAATGTATCCATTCCTACGGTTTCCAGGTCCCTTCTCCTCCTTTTTGGAAGCCTGCTCTGCTCTGTGCTGTGACCCTATGTGGCCGCCGGTTGCCAGACTCATTCAGGGTTGATACTGTTGTCTGTTTCATAGATTAGGAAACTTATACGCAGAGCCATTAGGAAGGTTGAGGCCTCAAAACCAGTAAATGACAAGCTAGAACCCGAACCCCAGTCCACTGGTGACTCTGGAGCCCGTGACGTTTCTTCTGTGCCCCATGACTGCCTCTGAGAGTGGTGGTCATGCCTTTCACTTCATCTTTGTTCACTGAGAGGAAATGCTGATCTACAGATAACTTCCAAAAGCAGCACACTCAGAACCCAAATAAAGATTTATTACTGCTGTGTCATTAGGGGCAGTTGTAACACAAAGTGTTCACAGAAGAGATTTTGAGGGTTTGGGGTTAGGTGTGGTTTCATTAACTAGCTTAAGTCTTATGGGGACTGGAGTCAAGTGCTGTGAAGCGTTGTAGGAATAAAGGAAATAAGTTATGAATTTTCACTGTGTGCGTCGTGAGCGGGTCACCACTGAGCTGACGCAGCTGGAGGCGCAGGGCCCCTCCCCATGCTGGGGCTGCAGCACGTTCTAGACGGGAGACCGCACTTCAGTCAGGAAGCCCTTCTTGTGAGTATTTCAGATAATCATCTAAGAGAGCTCAGAAGAAGAAATTTGAATCTGCTTCAGAGTTCCAGTGTTTTGCTTCTGTTTCTTTTCTCATTCTCTATAAATAAGAATGAGAATTATACTTAATTTTGTATTTTTAAAGAGAGTCCCCCCCCCCTTTCCTTGTGTAAACCTCAGACCCTGCAAGACAGATTCATCCCTATATAATGAGAGAGTTTCTAATACTATAGACTCCCCGCTAGCTGGTTGCTTGAAGTTTTGCTGGTTGCTTGAGTTTCAGTTAATGGAGAGTCTGCTTACATTTATCGGCTTCTGCCAGCCCCCATGAATGCCAGTTAACGGAGTGTCTGCTGTGGGTCAGCTAGCCCTGTGACAGTGCACGCTTACACGTACGGTGTGCTTACGCCGTGCCAGACGCTGCTGCTTATGTGCATTGTCCCATTTTGTCCACGCAGCACCCCGGGAGGGTTATTAACTTCATTTTACAAATGAGGAGCCAGACCGAGCGTTTAAGTGACTTGTCTAGAGTCACACAGCCAGAAGGTGCAGGAACTCTAGAATTCTGGTCCAGACCTCTACCTGGCTCAAAGCCAGTGCCTCCCAGAGAAGCACAAGGAGAGGATAAACATGTCACCTTGCTGTTGACTCTCGCTTTTTTCTGCCTGTTGAGACACTGGGCCTTGGTTACTGGGAAGAATATTTCTTGCAGATCCTCTTTCAGAAGATGATGTACACTTTCAAGACAGCTCAGCTTTTCCTGTCAGGAAAAAATATGAGAAAAGATCCCAAGGAAATAGAAAGTTGCTGTCTAGGCCAAAAAAGACTTCTTGGTATTTAGCCAGAAAATTGGATACCAGGCTTGTTTAAGAACATTCATTTTGTACCCTGATGTGCACGGATGAGGCCTTGTTCTGTCAGAGGGAATGTCTCATCATTTTATCTGTCCATCTCGTTAGTGCAGTGCACGCAGCCTCTAGGTAAACAACACTCCTGGCCTGGTTAAGGCGTTCTCTCCGATTGCGGACACTGTACTAGGAGCAAAACAGAGTTTACTGATGGGCACTGCAGCCGTCCCGATAGTCATTGCGTGACTGACCAGAAGTCAAGGAGAGGAAAGGAGTCCATCTGAGCGCCATGCTTCACACAAGAGTACTGAGCTGTACACAGGACTACGCAGTGTTTTAACTTGGGTTCTGAAAAGGAAGTGTGTAAAACGCCCACTTCCACCTGGAAAATGGATTTATTAGATTTCACATATTGAAACTTGAAATTTTAGATATCCATAGCTGTTGGCAAGGGTACTTTCGTCTTTTGTTTCTCGTTTCTGTCATTTAGAACAGAAACAAGCCCCAATTCAACATGGTCACATAGAAAAAGAAATACATTGATTTTACCCAGGAGAGAAAAACTGTTCATTAAAATGGACTTAGATTCTGCTCTTACTGTGTCAGAACCTTGATCACCTATAATAGATTTAGGGCCCTTAGCGGCCTGTCAGTTTTGGAAATCAAACACTCTGTCTTACGAAGCAAAGTAACGTAGAAGAAAGAATACGAATACTTGGCATGGTGTTGCCGGCCCCCGCTCAGTGCGGAGCTGCCTCTCCACGCCCATTAAGGCCAGGTGGTGGGCATTACAGAATTCCCGGGCCGTTTTGGGGGAGTCCGTATCTTCCATTTCTTTAGGCCTGAAGTGCTGCTCAGTGGAGTGGCGATTCCTTATCTGAGCCAGTCTGCAGTAGACAGGCACACACAAAACCCCCCACTTGTAAGATTTCAAGTGTAGTATTTATCTTATTAGAGCAGATAGAGGGGAGATGGAAAGAACCAAAAGCAAGCCCTGTTGGACATGACATGATTATTCTTTACGCCCCCCTAAATTAAGCTTACTTTCTTAAAAGCTTTTTTCTTTTGATAGACCATCTTCAATTTGTAGATCCTTTATGTCAGATTAGAAGAAAATAGCATATGGTACATTTTATGTGGAATATTGTTAGAGAACTGAAATTGTCAAAGGTAAAAGAAATTATTTTTCTCTCTTTGACTATATAGATGTATTCTCTTGTGCGATTGAATTAGTGAAGCCATCTTTTTCCTACTGACATGCTTTCCTTAAGAAAGAAGCACAGCGCCTTCAGCTTTAAAAACCAGTTGTTCTTTTTTTCCCTGAGATGTATTTCTGAGTTAATTGTTTGGAATGGAGGATATTTTCCAACAAAACAATGCAATTTTGGTGATTAGATTCCTGGACCAGTTCCATAAAGCCTGTTGTAACCAATAATGCGTCTGACTAGAATAGTTCTTAATATATGAGGTGTGTAGAGCTGTGTTTCAAAATACAGAGACAGTGTAGTGATAAGTTAGATGCAGATTTCTTTTAAAGCATTACTAAATTTATTTTCATTTCACATGTGGATGCTGCCCTGTGGGTCTCCGTGCATGTTACTGGTATTAAAAAGGTGGGAACACTGACCTGATGCGGATTACAGGGTGAAGCTCATCCATCAGCACATCCATATATTCATATTTTTGGGAAGCTCTGCTACTGATTTTCAGGAAGCCTGGTGCGTGGTTTCCTCTTCCTGGTGGACTGCCCTGGGCCCTCCACCTCCAGGTCTCCACTTGCCAAGCAACACGAGTCAGGACTCTGTGAGTTCCGGGGGGGCAGGCCCGTGGTGATGGGGACCTTCATGCACGCTACATGAGTCTGGAAGCCAGGCATTGCTGTGGCCTCGGGCCAGCAGAGTGGACCTCAGATTCCAGGCCAAGGTCATCGTTCCTCTGCTTCCAGATTCACCTGCTGCTCACTTCACTGTCTTCCTCTAACCACTCCCTTTGTTTCTACGGGGATTTTTCTTCTCCCCTGGTACACTGCTGCACAAAATTCAGGTTTTCGTGTATGATTCTTGTTTCTAAAGCAAATGTTCAATTCTGGAATTGTTGGGCTAGTGAAACAGATAAAGTAAAAATAACAAAGAAAAAAAGAAGATTAAAAAATAACAAGAGTCACAAAATTTCAGAAGTCTTTAACACTCATAAGAAATCAGATTCCAGGTGTTCTTTGAAATATAAGTTAAGCCCTGTTTTAGTCTTTGTCTATATTTCTGATTTCTTCTTCAGTCTGTAGAAACCCCTAAGTTTATTTCTTTGGATCCCACAGGAGGTGCGATGGGTCCCCCTCTCTTCCATGTATGTCCCCCCCTTTTATCTGTCTATCTTTCTCCCCTTCTCCATCTCTCCTTCTCTCTTTCCTGAGATCTATTGAAAGACAAAGACCACATAGATAAATGGTGGATCTTAGGTTATATGAAGAATTAAGGTATGGCTCACCTATGTTGGAAATACTTTTTTTTTTGGGGGGGGGGGGTGACAGTCTAAGTGGAGATGCTGAGAAATGGAGAATGGGGCAATCTGTGCCATTGGGGAAGTGGGTAGGAGTCTCCTCTCTTTCCTGACTGGCCTTATTTCAGTACTAAAGTGCAAATACATTACCTGACCAGGTGGATTGTGAGTTTTGGGTCCCTACTTAGTGGCTCTAAAACAATAGCAATTTTATATTTGCTATCCATCTTTTCAACACAGAAGTTCCAGTATTCACAACTGTAAAACTCTACCCACGGCCTGTCCTTGGCCTGTAGGACACAATAAAGCTATTTTCGTATTTTAAAAAACTATTGACAGTTGAACTTTTTCCCAGACTGATTTTTGGGACAAAGGGATGGGGAGGTGGTCATCACAAACCTGAATGACTGTGGGTCCAGTGTCGGGATTTGTTAAAAGCTCTTGTGTAGAGTCATCGCTACCATGTTTCCCAATCAGGTTTTTGGGTTTTTGGGGTTTTTTTTCTCTAATAGTGCCTCCCTTAGCTTCCTTACCCAGGGTGTCCTCCCCTAAGTAACCCTCAACTTTTAGAACCACCTTATCCCTCCCACTTTTTCTCTTTCATAATGCAGTCGCTTTGAATGTTTATCCTGTCCCAACTTTCTTTGACTTTGCTTTTTGTAAGTGGTTGATTATGATCATTATTGTATATTGCGTCTTGTCTGTGTACCAATCTGAGGAACCCCTCCGTTTCTTCCCACCCCCTGTACCAGCTCCTCCTCTTTTGGGATTGAGGTTTTAAAACTGAGCTCCTGACTTTCCTGTTAACAGAAGTGAGAGAAAAGAACTAGGCATGTGTGTGCTTTAGCTCCACTCTGACTCAGTGACTCATACTTAAAAAGAATAGGTACGTAGCCTGTCTTATAGACAGACACACTTATCATTACGTGGTTGCAGTTGATTTTTCTAAGTCCACCAGTGCATTTAATTTTGAAAAGTTGACACATTTTTATTCCTGTAGAGACTTAAGTTTTGAGACCTATCAGTCTAATTTTCTTGGCAACTGGATTTATCCTAAGAGAATAATATAGAAGATCTTAACCTTCACATTTTTATTTTCCAAAGCTCTTTGGAGCTGTTACACTTCAGAGAACAAATTAGGCCCTGTTAGCATCCTGAGGTGTATGCATTGTTCCTGGTGTGTTGATGGAAGTTTATTTTGAGTTAAGTAATCAGCTCTTGCCATGTTCAGTCTCTGATGAAAGCATTCTCAGTGAAATCTTAGATAATTAAGAGTTTCTCTGTACTCACATCTGGATCAATGCTGTTTCTGAAGTTAACTCTTCAAGTTGAGTCTTCCAGCTAAATAACTTTTTAAAACCCCTAATACTTACACATTTGTAAATTTCATTTTTCTTTTATTGCATAAATCCACAGCACTTTAAAACGATAATCCACTAACCCCATTTCAGTGCCTGGCTTAGCCGCGGCCGTGTGCCTTGGGCGCATGCGCGGGCAGGGCTTGCCCTCTGCGGCTTTGCATCCTCACCATCTAATTTCGTGTTTATGTTTCCCCTAAAAACATAAAACACTACATTTTTTAAAACAATTACAAACAGAAAATCGGACATGAAATCCCCCCCACACCCCACCCCCGGTCCAACCCTGCCAGGCCCCTTTAGGGCCTCTTTCCGTTGCTGTCTCGGAGTGCGGGTCAGTCCCGGTCACTTCCGTGGGCCTCGGCTTTGGGCAGCAGTTGCAGCCGAGCGTGGTGACGCAGAGATGGAGAACGCCAGCCTCCCGCTCGGGGATGTCCCAGTCCTGAGGGGTCGTTGCGGCTGGTTTCCGTGTGCTGTAGTGAGTGATGCTGCAGCAGTGTTAGGGAGGGACAGAGGGTAACAACAATCGGATTCCCTGCGATTCCGGGAAGATTTCCAAGAAGAAATGACACCTGGGACCCCGAAGGCCCCGGTCACAGCCCAGTAAAGGTAGTGGCACCCAGAACCCAGGACCCCACCTCTGCCTGGCCTGCTCTTTTGGAAGCATCACAATGGAGGTGGACTTTCATGTACTGACACCTGCTTGGGCTTGAACCCCCCCCCCCAAAAAAAAAAAATTGCAGCTTTTTTTACTATTTAGGAAAGAAAGACGCTTACATTTGGTAAAGTGCTCATGTTTTATTTCACTAAAAGCTGAAATTTACATTTTCACTGTTAACCATTGATAACTGAAACAAATTTTACTACTGTTATTACAGACTTTGATTGTTTAAATTTATTGGTAGGAAACCCATGCAGACGATACTAAATTTAATTCATTAATAGCAGTGTCTCAAGATAACTTCAATAAAATATACTCTTATAAGTTCTTGGATTCAATTAGTTTTATCACGAAGGGATAGAATTTTCTTCTAGTAGAAACTTGTCTAGTTCTCTTTTTTCGTTGTCTTAACCTGATGAAGTCCGTCCATTCCGTTTTGAACCATGAATGATTTCACATTTTTCTTTGTTACCAGTTGTTTATATTAAATTATTTAAAGTAGTTTTATTTGTAATTTGCAAGCAGGTTTATTGGACTCTGTGTAAGACTGCTTGTAATTACACGTGTACAATAATGTTATTACTTAGTGCCTCTCTTCGGTGGAGCTCAGAGCGCTTCCCGTGCATTATCTCATTAAGCCTCATAGCATCCCCGTGAGGCAGGGGCATTTTGCAAGCGATTATGGATTGCTTTGCTGAATCAGCAGTCATAGAGCATTATGATAAGCTTGGAAGAGATTGAGGTCATGTACTAACTTGCTCTCAGGAAACCCTATATGCAGCCCAGTATTTTCCGTGGCAACACAGAGCTCACAACTGCCACCATTCTGATCTCCAGGAAGCCCACTGTCCATTGATGCAATAAAAAATAACAAACAATACATTCTGAAAAAGCAAATCCGAGACAGTGTATCTAAGAGGCAGGTGAGTTGCATGAGGCACGAGTGACAGCAGCATCTTCAGGTTCAGGCTTGGTGTCTGCAGAGGAAAGGCCAGCTCCGCTCTGGCTCTCAAAACTGGACCTGCCCAGGTGTCATTGCTCATTTTCAGCCACTTTACCTGCCTCACGTGACTGGAGGCATCAGCTGGCAGGCAGGGTTTCCACAACAGGTTTCTAGGATTCAGTACGCCCATCTGTGTTGAAACTAAACCTGTTTTAAACTGCACTTGGGTAGCACTTTCCTGAAGTCTTGATGATAGCATAATACTAAGTCATCTAGCATTTGGAAGCTTAAATAGGATAATTAAAATTGAAAATAGGAAGAATAAATTTTATAAAGATTTTATTTCATTATTTGAAGGGTTGTGGAATGGTGGAGAAACATCTCTTATGTCAAATATATGTAAAACAAAAACTAATTTGAGCTGATTTAAGCCAGTACATTTGATAGGGAGTAACTTAATCACTATTATGTCTTATTCATATTTATAATGAGAGCGTTATTGTAGTTTAGCACATATAACATGCTCCTGTATATAATGCGCACCCACCTTTTTGGCCCAAACTTTCAGGGGGAAATTTTTTTCATTTTAATTATTTAATTCAAATTTTTATCTGTTTATATTTAGGAACTTGTTTTTTGTATTATCAAGAAATTTCAGCATTTATTTTTTAACATTATGGTACAAGAAATTTTATGTAACAAGTAATTACAAAGCACAAGAACAGATACAAGGTACAAGAAATTTTGTCTATAAAATTTTTTTAATTAAAAAAGAAAACTGTTTATTGTAGTCCAGGGTATTATTTTGCATATGAGTTACACTTTATTTTTTAGACTTATTGGGATGACATTGGTTAATAAGACCTACATAAGTTCCAGGTGTACAATTCTACAGTGTTATTACATTATATGCTCACCACCAGTGTCAGTTTAGAGTTACACTTTTAACTCATAGGCATAAGTAACAGACTTAAAAACATTTATGTAGATATGGAATCAGTAATACCCATGTAGAATGTGCATCCTTATTTTTCCTTCACAGATTTGGGCAAAAAAAGTACGCATTATACATGGCAAAATGTGGTAATTTTTATATATTCCATAGCCTATATGTATAATCATAATTAACCTCCTGAGGATTTTTCTTTTTGATTTCTCCATCAGATAGCCATGGCCCTCACTGTCTGTGTGTCTTTCAGTTGTGGCTTAAATTTTTCCATAGCCTTTAATGGAGAACAGAATTATCAGACTTTAAATAAACTGATGTTTTAAATTCTTGCAAGTGGATTTCACTGCTTAAATAGTCTTTGAGAGAGCATAACAGATATAAAATCCAAGAGAATTACTAAGTTACTGGACATGTCACAATACTTTTCTCCTTAACTTACCTAATTGGCTGGAGAATTAACAGAACCATCCGTGAAGACAGGAGAGCATTTCCTCATAGAAGAGGCGTCAGGGTACCCCACGAAGGGTCTTTGTAAGAGTCAGCTTTTGTTCATTTCACTTGCACCTCATCAAGCCAAGTGTGATCACCTGTCCCCCACACCTTCGCAGGGCTCGGTCACCGTGTCTGAGGCCCTCGCCGTGTTGAGCTGCTGGTGCCTGGTGAGGCCTGGCAGCTTCTGAGTGAAGCTGGCCCTGGTTTGCTTTTCAGTGACCTGCTGCTTTAAGTCGTGTGAAAGGTTGGTTTCTGATTCATGCCACTCCTGCTTAAACTGAAGAGATTTCATGCCATAAGGTATATTTAAAGGATCACTTTAAAGATGTATTTAAATCTGTTCCTGTTGCAGTTGGGAAACACAGTAACTATTGAATGGATATGTGACAGGAGCTCTTTTTCTAGAATGTTCTTTGAACTTAGTATACTGAGTTAATGGTGAAGAAATCTCGTATTTTAGAAAATTAGGAAAATCTACTTTGGGATTTTTTTCCCAAATGCTTCCCTAGCTTGCTTCTCTTTTCACCTAATCTCTTACTCTAAACACAGTGGTCATTCTCCATAATCAGGCAGAGTTTGAGCATGTATGTTGAAAATCTGCAAATACAAATCAGGCAAACTGCTTTAAAAAATTCTGTAGAGGTGTATATTTGGCCTTCAAAACAAGTCAGATATTTTTTCCCCACTGGACTTTACTTCACATTGGTCTAAACCAACAGTTCTCAACCTGTGGGTCGCAACCCCTTTGGGGGTCGAACGACCCTTTCACAGGGGTCACCTAAGACCATCGGAAAACACTTATCACATATTTACATTACGATTCATAACAGTAGCAGAATTACAGTTATGAAGTAACAACAAAAATAACTTTATGGGGGTCACCACAACATGAGGAGCTGTATTAAAGGGTCGCGGCATTAGGAAGGTTGAGAACCACTGGAAACTCTTTAAGATGTCATCCTAAGGTGACAGCTTTTGACTTTTAGAGGGTGATCTTAGTGTAGAAGGTGAATCATTCATGGCAGCTCCATCCCTCTGTGAGCCTGCTCTGCATGGTCAGCCCTGATAGTTGCTCTGCCTTGGCACAGCCCAAGTTCATGACCACCAGGACCAATTTGAGTTTAGTAGGTGGGGCGGGGTTCCCACCCTGTAATATGTAAAAATATGGGTTTAAATCAAAACTATCTCAAGCATTTGAATGGAATAGACAAAAGTTCTGTTTGGGGTGAACATAGACCTCCAAACAGTGAAGCTTCTAGACTGAGGACTATACACTTTTTCACTACGTCCTTTATTTTCAAACCCTGGAGAATAAACTGGGTTCCTTTACCCAAGCTGGATTTCTCTGGAAGGAGTACATAAAATGTTTTTAGGTTTCATGTTTGTGTACTAATGTGTGTATTCTTTTTCGCTTATAGGTAACCTCATTCCCATACCTAGCTTCTAATAGACCTAAAAAGAAAATTAAAAAAAAAAAAAACTAAAATAATTTCTAACCAGGCAGAGTACAAACAAGCATATAGAGAAGGACTAACAACCCATAATGGTAGTTTCAGGATCACAAGAAACAGTCAACCTTGCCTATAGTAATAGTTTAAAGTGCCTGCAATGGCCTTGAGCGTAGCTAGACCTGCTCTTTAAGAGCCACTTCTTTTCCTTCCTAAGCACTCACATAGAAATTACTGGGGTTTGGTTTATGTTTTAGTAATAAACCTGCTGAATTGATCTAGAAGGAACCTCATCTTTAGCTACTAGACATTTCCACAATAGGAAAGTTTGGTGGTTGCAGATTGTGAGAATTTCTGGAGACGGGCCTGCGTACCCGGTGACCCTGGGAATAGGTGCTGCATGACCTGGCCCTCTCTGTACCCTCTCTGTTCCTGTCCACAAAGTGCCCTCGCCTTGGACACTGCACGTACCTTGCAGTCACTTCCTTTGTTCTCGTGAATTCCGACAGCATGCTTACCCCTCGGCTGTGTTTCCCTCTTTTCAGTGGTTGGCCAGAGCCATGGCGCTACTATGTAACATGTATTTATGCAGAATTCTCACGTTGTTATCCATTCTTTGCTTTCTTTACTAGAATGATATGATTTAGCACAATTTAATGTTTCAGATCTCCAAATTAGATGATTATGTGCTGTTACCAGCTTCTTGCATTGGTTGCTTTAAATTGGGAACCCCTGCTTTTTAAAAAGAGTGCTCGTGAGGTTCCCCGTGATTGCTCAAGCAGAGGCTCTAAGTGAGAGAGAACTGGGAATAGATGGTAGTAGGCAAAGTGAAACCAGAATTTTAGCCTCGCTGTGGTATTGTTAGTCATGGGGAGGAAGGGCGAGGAGGAGCTGTAGCAGTCTCTTTAGGACGCACAGGCACCAGGTCCCGCCTCTGGAGAGAAGAAGTAGAAGGAAAAGACATCGAGATGGAGGAAAAGCATGAGGAGAGAAGAGCTATCAAGTCTGACAAGTGGAACATGAAATGGAGAGCGAGATGCATGTCCATAAAATAGGGAGGTGGGAGCACAGCGGTCTCCTGGGCATGCAAGAATGGCCCGGAGGGACAAATGAAGGTCAGGTCCTAGGATGGTTTTCAGTCTTCGGGGACACATCCCTCTGAATACTCACCGCCACTGCAGAGGCTGCGGCGTGCGGGGCGGGGCGGGGCGGGACCGGCCAGGAGGCATCATGGGAAGTAAAGGGACCAGCCCTCCTTCCCCTCCTTCCCCAGCAATGCGGTAAAAACTGATCAGTCACTTCAAAGCACTGTCACGAGGAGGTAGGCTCAGGGCCTTGCAGAAGCCGAAGGCGCCTAACTTGACTGTAGTGAGCTTCTGGAACGGTGATTGCATCTTCAGAGATTACAGGTGGACAGGCATCTGGATCACAGGTGCAAGGGGAACAGCCCGAGAAAATGCTTAGAACCTGGAACAGTGTGATGCGTGTGGGGAGGTAAGCGATAGATACTGCTGGACACGAGGTGGGAGTAGTAGAAGAGGGGTATTGCTAACAGTAATGATTTGCGAGAGCAAGTGTTTACACTCCTTAGGCCAGTCTTTTTAAGGATTTTAGAAACTACTTTTTATATAATTTCCAAATTTTAACCTATTCATCTGAAACTTTAGTAAGTGCTCCTATAGTGTAATTTCGTTGGCCTTGCTCGAGTCAACATATGTATTTGAAAGAAATAAAACATTTTTATGGCTTGGCCTTTTGAGAGGTTGCCCTGAAAGAGTCTGAATTAGTGCTAAATTAGAACTTAACCGCACTCCTCATTTCTTTAACACCCGGTGATTTTTATTTTTGATTTTCATTATTTTATGACGTTTATCTAGTCCCAATCTCACCTTATAGCCTTCTAAACAAATTATGACTCCTCCTTTTAGTCAGGTAACTCCTAAAGCCTTAGCTAGCAGAGCCCAATGACACGGCATTACCTGTATAGAAGCAGTTTTCTTATTTTATTCTGCCCTTATCTCTCTGAATTCGCTGTAGAAGATTCCAGTGGAGACACACTGGACATAAACGAATGCTGACATGAGTTTAACAACACGCACTTGATGCTTTTCAGTTGATTAATCTGAGGTGTTCCTGAAGCCCTAATTTCATGGGTTTAATAGGGTTCCTTTGCTGTCTGTGTGGTTTACTGTGTGTCTGATGTTTTTCCTTCTGTGATCAGTCTTTAAATCTAAGCTCCTACAGCATAGGCGTGTTTAGATGATATACAAGAAAACAGAGATTTGGACAAATTGTTGTGTACTCACATGGCTTACTACGAAAGAGTGGCCACTCTTTTACGTACTGATAACGTTCAGTATCGATAGGTAATATACAGAGTGGGGCACTAAATAAAATTATACATTGGCGATAGCAGGTTGGATGGCAGAGGCTTACATACTACAGCATTTTCTACTCTGGTTACTCTTTTTTCCGGTAAGTCCATACATAAATTTTAAAAGCAGGGCCATGACATTTCAAACATGTGGCATGACTTACCGGTTCTGTGTAAGTGGCCATGCCCTTACCATTGATGAAAATGAAACCAAGTGTGTTGCTTTCTCTGAAGCAGAGAGTGTGGGGGTGTTGTTGGGTGGAGTAGCCTTGAGACTGGTTCATTTTGCAGTTTCTTCATGCTGAAGGAAACCATGATATGTTAACAAGCTCAATGTCAGAAAGAGGGGGAGGCAATTTGGGGTTTAGGTCCCTCCCCCTAGTAAAGAAAGTGCAGCTGTGCATCTTTAATATGCACGGCAGGAGATTTCAGCAGCCTGATGATATATAGTGCATTAATGTTGAAAAGATAAACACATTTGGAGAGCACAGGAAGGGCCTTGTGTTTTTATGTTAGCAGAATGCTTCCTAATGAATAAGAATGCGCTGCTGGCTTCACAGAGCCATATGGCAGCTTTTCTAATTTTAGTTGGGTGCAGATGCATAATTCTCTGGTTTTACCTTCTAGAACCTTTGAGATGCCACATAACTTTCCCTGTAATAGCGAATCTGCAGTGCTTGGCCAGAAACTGCTTGTCATTGTTTCAATGACTTCTGTGCTCTCTGCGTGGGTCTGTCTGTCTCACTACTGCCGGGTTTGACAGTCGCTTCACCTGAAATCATTCAACTCCTAAACACAAAAAAGGATGAAAATTGTGGATGTATTCCCCCTGGAGTCTTAAAATTTGTTGTGGAGGTGATTAGACTTGTGTTTGACGTCAGTCTACTGAAAAATTGATAGATTTCTGGGTGAGTGATCTCCCTCATTTTGAAGCGGTGGAATTAATTATAAAACCTGCATAAAGTATCAGCTTCCATTTTTGTCCAAGACTCTGATACTTTAAATAAGACCGCTTCAGTCAAAGCAGCTGTCCTCATGCTTGACCAAATAGAAAAAGAACGTTTAAACTCTTACTTAGCTTTACATGTCAGGGAGGTCTAAACACGGGCAGTGTGAAAATTTTTCTATAAACAAATAAAATACCTTGGGGATTGCCTTTCAGTTGACGTCTTTTTAGTAATTGATATTTGTTTGAATTCTAACTTTTTAAGGACAGACTAATACCCACAAGTTTTCCATGGCCTTCTTAGATGATTTAAAACAACAACAACAACAAAACCATGAAGAGGAAAACGGAGAGCGTTCTCTTCCACGATGGCCACATCACCCTGTCCCTCTAACAGTCATCAGTGGTGGTCTGCCACTGCCACTGTGGAGTTAGAGCAATTATGTGGCCGTCCCCTGAGCCACCACTGCCATCCCTGTGAGGAGGCTGGTCATGTTTTGTGGAAAGACCCTTTGACTGTGTTTTCAGTCCAGTTCTCTAATAAACAAATAGACAAGACTCCCTAACATTACCAGACCCAGTAAGTTACCAAAAATCAATAAATGATGTTTCAGAAGAACATGGAAAGATCTTTTAAAAACATAAATAAAGACCACTTCATAGTTTCAAATAGCTAATTGTACCTTTTTAAAGACAGATTAATTTTTTGCTAGAATCCTAGTTTCTGTTTTGTTGCTCTTCTCACCAGAAAACTTAAATATCACTTTCAAATGTATGCCTGTCGTTGCCAATGATAAAGAGCATTTTCATCCAGCTGCTTCAAAAAAATGCCCCCTTTTCCTTGTATTTTTAAATCATCTCTATTTCTGGAGATCAAATGCTTCCCCGTTCACCTTTCCCTTTGTTCTGAGAGAAACACGAATAATTATTTGTAAAGAAAAGCGTATGGAATATAATATTCATGATTTTCCTCCCGTCTGTGGCATGACTCATCTTAACACGGTCCCCGAAGAGATGGGGTTTTGTTCTTTGCTTTGAAACTGGAAATCTAATTAATTGGTATTGGATTTCTGGAGTGCAGGCAAATATAGGAGGGCAGGCGATGAGGTAACTCTCCAAGCAGCCGCCCAGGAGGCAGGGGACACTTGGAGAAAGATGACAGAGGCACCCTTGGACCGTCTCTCTCATCAGGGCCCTGCATTTGCAAAACTGCTCTTAAAAAAACCGTAGCCGTTTTGTGGTGTTTTTATCTTTTGGAGAGTGAGAAAGAAAGTGATAGAATTATTATTTTCATTGTTAGTCTCTTAGATCATATTGTTTTATCTAAAAAGGAGTCATGAGGAAGGTGCAGTAGGAAGAAATGGCAGTCAGGACCTGAAGGGGAAGTCTTGAGGTATGCTCTGAAAATTACATTTTATCCTCTCTTTCTCCAATTTAAGAGTTCCATCTGTAATAATGAGATTTCCTGAGGTTTTGATCATAGAAAACTCTGGAACAATCTCTTTACCATTAAGTTTACTGAAGGATATTTTTGTAACAATGTATTTTTATGGTTAATGGAAGCAAAATATAAGAAAAGTAAATATAATTTGTGACCATTGAGAAAACTGCCTAATTTAAAAATATTAAATAGTGTGTGGTAATGCTGTGCTTACAGAAGTATAAAATATATCTGAGGATTTAAGCTTATTTATATCTGGTACTTAAAAATAGCATACTCATTACTGAAATGCTCCATTAAGTACCAGTATATGTCCCGTTACCATAATAGTATATTCCAAAGGAGTGCTTTTTCCCTCCTATCAGGGCTCAACTGCACATTGAACAGAGGTAGTAATTACTTCAGGCACAGTACCTAAACAACATAAATTCGCGGCCAGTTTCATTTAGATTTCAGTTACATTGATAAAGCCAAATTTCTGGGTGTTTTCTGTCACTTCATATTATAGGTTTTCTTCTTTCTGATATTGAGAAATGTTCAAAGCACAAATTCAACACGGAATTGACTAGATGACACATTAGCTGGAAAATGCATATCCAAACATTTGGTAAGGACAGGAGTGAAAAGCCCTAAATTCTTTACCCTTTTTAAAGTTATTGAAAAGTATGAGTAGTGAAACTTTCCCATTCTTTTAAAATATGTGAATAGTATTTGTATAACTATTGCAATATTTTTTTAAAGGTCTCTTGTAAAAAATTGATGGACTCGTTAAGCTTCCTTTTTTCAAATCGCATTCTAATATAATTTTAAATTGTTCTTGTGAACAATTTCTGTTGTTTTCGTTTTTAGTCTGAGATTCCTAGAATTCCAGCTTAGAAAACGTGTTGCCATATTCCTCGCCTTTGGTTTTCAGGAACTGGGACTGAGATTGGGACCAGACACCCCGTGTCCATTCCCACCAGTTTCCTCTTTAGGCTGTTACTTTCGCCACCTCCGTGTATGTACCCTGCAGAACCTAACTCAGTTACAGTGTATGTGAAATATTTTCAGCTCCGTCCAACCATTTGTATCTCTTCTTTGAATTTAAAGTTAGTTTCTTGAAGTTTAGCCCTAAATTGTTCTTATTTGTTTCGATTGTCATTGTTTTGCCCTCTCAGTCAAATGTAATGTCTTGGTGGACCAGAATTATTCACTGGATGTGCACTGCAGACATAGTAAGACACCGGAATCTCACATGCAAGCTGTAGCTGGAGACCGCTGAGTGGATCCCCGTGTTACTGGTCCATTTCCTCTTGGTGGCCACCCATCCTCCGTGACTTCTTGTTAGCTGCTGCTTCTCTCTTTTTAAAGATTTATCAGTTGAACATTTTAAGGGGGAAGTGGCGGCATGTTTTATTATTACAAAACCCTTTTCCAGATGATTATTTTTATCCACCCCGTCCAGTAGAGCCCAAACACATGTTTTGTCAGATCTAAATCACCTCCTGCTTTAAATTTTAGACTGTTACCCTAAATTTTGGTTTATCTGTAGATTCCTACAAACAAAACAAAATGCAATGCAGATATGATCCTCATTTTACTTTTATCATCGTGATAAAAGTCTAAAATTCAGCATCTGTACATGTCGTAAGAATACTTTAAATACCCCAGCACGAAAGTTTTTCAGTGTTTTGGAACCTACATGTTTGGGCTTTGTAAGTTTTGAGTTTTTAAAATTCCACAAAATATACATGGATGGACTTAGGAAGCTTTTGAGTCTTCAGAATGATGATCAGATCCTCAAAATATAAACACCTCACCAGGTATATTGACTTCCTATAAGAGACTAGGAAATAGATCATCACAAATATTGTTTTGTGTTTATTTTGCCCTAAATTGCAGCATTATTATAGACACCACAGAAAACAGTAATTCATTACTCTTGTGGTATCAGAATCTCATATGACAAGTAGGCTGATGTTTTCTAGCCATCAGTGATAGGTACAGAGTGGCCTTTGTGATTAGCAGCTGTTGCTTCGTTTTGTATCTCACTCTCCCTCAACATGGACCTCAATTAAGTCCATTCTTCAAGAAGCATAAGAGCACCAGTTGTGACCGTGGAAGGATAGGCGAACTTGGGACCCTGAGAGAACGTGAGGTGCCTTAACACTCACTAAGGAAGACAAGATGGTTCATTCATTATGTAAGACCAGTTCTCTCCGGGAAATCCTGTGTCCATATTCCCGACCCTGCCCACCTCCTCCACCCGTCCACCTGCAGCCTGACAGGAAAATCGGTCCCTTTTCCCACCCTCGATGCCAGGTGCTTCTGCATTTCTGGGGCTAAGTGCCAGCGGTGGGTGTAGTCTGTCAGTCAGCCACCAAGTAGAGAACAGTGCTGGCCACTGAGGACACAGCCCCGCTCGTGAAACTCACCTTCTGTGGGGTTCATGCAGTAGTTCACGGACCGAGGTGCTCCCTGCAGGAGGCGGGGAGAACAGGACACCTTCCTGGGAAGGTGGGTCAGAACCTCATGCAACGAAGGCCTTTCCAGTCTGCAGACCTGCTGGGCCCTCTCTGGGGCGGGCGGTCTTCTCACGTAGGCCATTCCCATCTGAGAGCCACTGCTGCGACTGAAAGATGTGGTGGTGAGAGCGTGATTCTCCTATGAACGGTTGGGAGGCAGAGGAGGGGGGCTGGGTCATTCTACAGGACATAGCAGCTCGTGCTCCTGCACACTGACTGCCACACCCCAAAGGCAGAAACCAAATAAAAATGCAGTCGGACCACATCAATGTGTAATGTCGCTTATATGGGCTTTAGCATTAGTGAAACTCAGGGATCCTTAGGTCTGAAGCCCGCTGGGCTGTCTGAAAAACAGGGCTGTTAAGTTAGAGTAGTCCCCCATCATTGCCCGGATACATTCCAAGACCCCCAGTGGATACCGCAGACTGTACCTAAGCCCCTCATGTACTGTGTTTCGTCCTATATCTACAGACACCTCTGATAAAATTTAATTTGTAAATTAGGCAAAGTAAGACATTAACAACAATGACCAATAATAAAATAGAGCTTATATGTTATTACAATACACTGTGATAAAAGCTACGTGAATGTGGTCTCTCCCTCCCCCTCTCAAAATACAGTGCTGTACTCACTTTGCCCTGAGAGGAGGCACTGCCCAGCTCCCCTTTGGCGTGTCCAGCTTGCCACCATCTCTACTCCTGTGCTTTGGGGCTACTGTGAAGTGAAATAAGGGTGACTTGGACACAGCACAGTGATGTCGCAACGGTGGATCTGATGACCCAGACGGCTACTAAGTGACTGACGGGTGGGAGCGTCCACAGTGAGGGGACACTAGACAGAGGGATGTGTGGCGGGCAGAGGCACGCAGCAGGTGATGGTGTCAGTCCCGTCCCTGGACTGGAGAGCAGGAAAGTGAGCAGAAACTGATGAGAAATCTACAGCCTTACCAAGTGACCTGGCAAAGAACAAAATAGACAGGATGCCCAGCATGCCTTCATTTGGAGTATATTTGGCAATGCGAAACCTTCTAGGAAAACGGGGACGGGAGGCGTCATATGTGGTGGTTTTCTGGAGTGCCTGAGATGGATGCTTCCTGCCCCGGTTGAGACAGGAATTGGGCGAAGACTAAGCCTGCAAATGAAGACAAGCAGAAAGGGGTCTAACAGCCACGCGCTGGGTGGGGAGCAGCAAGGGGCAAAACAACGACAGTGAAGTGAGCACTGTCAGGTCCACGCACTACTGCGTTGTAAAGGCTGCCAGATCAGTCGTTTCTCTACTGAGAGCTGATCACAATTACTTAGATCCAAGAAGGTAAATCAGGAACGTAGTAGCGTAACTGCAGAAGCAGTTAACAGTGTGCTCACCTGGACCTCAGCGAAGACATTTGTGCAGTTGGAACTCAGCAAGGAAGAACTAACAGCTGCACACGTGCTCTCAGTTAACTTACGTTTGGAACCTGCGTTACAGTTTTTAAAGTGTGTTTTGCTATCGTCCCATTTACTCCTGTCACAGTTTATAAGCACGGGCGGCAGGTATGATACTAAGACCTTAAAAAGCTGAAGTTACTTGCCCTGACTTTTAAGTGGCTGAGCTTAGACTTGAGCCACACAGGTCAGATACACGTGGAAGGTCCCCATCGTAGGAGTGGCAGCATTTGAAGGACCTGCACAGTTTTCCTAATTATTTTCTAGGGTCTCAGGTTCAAATGAAATTTTACAGGTTTTCAAACTACTGTGTAAAAATCTTTTAAAAAAAAAAAAAGAAGAAGAAGAAAAAGCAAAATTCACCAAGCTCATGAAAGCCTGTTGAGTCTGAGTACTAAATTGATTTACAGTTTTGTTTATTTGCTTTTAATTACAATGATAACGTGGTATAAACAAGAATATAATTTATTCTGGTGCAAATAATAGGCATATTGTTTCTATGTTGTTTTCTAGCAAGTTGTAGATATGTATCTGATAGGCTTTTAACTTTTTTTTTTTGTTGTTTGGTATTCTTGAAACAGCTAGTTTGCACGCACAGATAAACAGGCCTGTCTTTGTCCTGCATTAATTTTCCGTGATGGAATGTTTTCCCCGGCCTTGTGGGCCTGACTGCTGCCTCACACACTTAAATCCAAGAGCACCCCAGTACCAGGTGAAGGCAGCCTGTGAAACTCCCTGGGTGCCAGATAGGGTGCCTCTTCTCTCGGCCTTAAATCATTAAGCACCTTCAACAAGATTGGACCAGATCTTCCTGGTTACTTGAAATGTGAATTTGTCGGAGGTGGAGTGGTACAAAACTTCAGGTAGTCATTAGAGTGTCACGGGGGAACAGCCGTCACAGGTTAGGACTCCTTTCTGTTCCTTCCTCAAATGTGTGTGACTCTATCTGATGGCATTGCCAAACTCTGCACAGCAGACCCTCCGTCTTCCTAGTTGAGGAATCTTTTAAGCAGAAACTAATTGTGTCATAGGACACAGCAGTTTCGTAATGAGAAGAAATGCTTGTCAGAAACTAGCATGAAACCACCAAACCCACCATGTCCATTGCCTGAGACGGGCTCTGAGCCACAGGTTCTAGAGCTGAAAAGTCCGTGTTCTGGCCCCGGAGATGCAGTTTCCCCCATTGGGTGGCCGTGGGGATGTCCTCTCCCTCTTTTATAGCCACACCTGATCCCACCAGAGAGTTTCAAAATCATTGCCATGAAAATGTTCCTGTGTCACTCTGTCCTTGGAATAGCACTGCCATCTAACTCACACTTACGTTTGTTACAGAGAAAGCAGCAGCTGCCAACATAGATGAAGTGCAGAAGTCAGATGTGTCATCCACAGGGCAGGGCGTCATCGACAAGGATGCACTGGGGCCCATGATGCTTGAGGTAGCACACCCTCGTTGTGGTTCGGCTCTCGCAGTGTTGTTGACCTTCACGTTATTAAATTCATTTCCAGGCGAACGTAATTGAATGGTACCCCACATCAGTATTCACTCTGAAGACTGAAGTACCGCTTACCTCTTGAGTTCATGATCATGTATCCATCTTTCGGCTCCCAATGGCAGCATATCCACATTTTAAATGAATAATATACAATAGAATGAAATTAACTCGATTAGAATATAAATTGACAGGCTTTAACTGCCCATTGAGCATTCATTTTGAAAAATCACATTCACAAATCCTGTTAAATTCTGTGGTAATTACTTTAGGTTGAAATTTTCTCCAGTTTCTTTGATTTTTATATAATGCCATACACACACACACACACACACACACACACACAGGTTGAATTTTAAGGATCAAGAAGAGGTTTATGCTTTTCACTTATGCAACTTCAAGCTAGTTTATCTCATAAAGATGAAAATGGAATAGGCAGAACTTCTAAGATAAGCATCACAAATGTGATGATTGCTCTTAACTGCCTGTTCTTTATTAACTTGAGGAAGTTTTATTACCAGACTGCTGTCTAGATTTGTAAAGTCCAGCTTTCCTATTTTATTAACTAGTGAAGTATTAAACACCAAGTGCTTTGCTGTACCTGTACCAGAATTAAAATTCAGGATATGTAGCTATGGTAAGATGAGGAAAAGAATCAGTGAATATGCAACAAGAAGCGGAAGAGCCCTGAGACATAAATTATGTCAGTTCTCAGGATAATTTAGTCTGCTGATGATATGATGAGATTGAAAAGCCGTGCATGGCCGGGAGCTTTGTGGGGTTGTCATTATAGAACCACTCAGCTTGCTGCAGCGGCCATGCACATAAAACGAATTAGGATTTTTAAAGCACAGATCACCAGTAATCGCCCCTTTTTTCAGTTGTGCATAAGATGACTTTATTTTTAGAAAATTTAATTCTGTGAAAATCTGCCATATAATTGGAAGGCGAAGGAACACAGAAAAAATATAAAGATCATCTGACCCAGTCTTTGTATTTAGACATGACAAAATGCATTCCCTGGGGCTGGACCTGCTGCCAAAAGACTCTAGATGACCCATGTTGGCCTTGCTTATTTTTCTTGACTCACTGGCTTGAAGACATCCAACGACAGTTTTCAGAGTCAGCAGGCAGTGAAAGGCCAAAAACGCTGCTCACTTCTTAGAAGCAGATGAAGAAAACCCTTCACTAGGTGGACCATGAGAGTTAGATGAAAGAATGTAGATAACTTACTGTGAAAAAGGTTTCAAATTACAAACAATATTGATCTGAAAATTATAGTCATCTAAGTTATTACAGATAGGGAATTTTCATGTATCTTGTTTATTCCTTGTGTGCAGGGAGGGGGGATTGAAGTAGGGTGGAAATTCCTGGGAAAACTCTCCAGGCTTCTAAAAGGAAATGCTTAGAGTAACCACAAGGCCGTGACTCAAACCCTCTGAGAGCATTAATTGTAGAAATCAGATTGCTGGATGACAGTGGGCCTTATCTCCTAATATCATGCCAGTGTTTTTGCTGTTTCAAAATAGTCTTCTGAGAATTCAGCATGTTGAGCAAGTGCCAGTATAGCAGGACTTTCATGCTAAATATGTTAGAGGTAGTGCTCGAATCTGGTGACTTAAGGTTTGAATTTAAATCTTTATCTCTGTTTACACGTAATAATTTCAACAGAGAAAATTTACTCTCATTGAGCTGTTCCTAGGCATAGATGCACACTCATGCTTACATCATAGCATAGTGGTTGCTAGGCAACAAAACCAAATGTCAGCTTTTTTGATCAAGAGCATATCCTAGTGAGCTTTAAAAATACACTTTGATAGGATGAAACAATTTCATCTTTCAGGTATATGGTGCCACCAGTCAGTCTTTTTACCAGGGTACAAAAGCAATAGGAAGCTACATGCACTTTTGAAAGTGAATAGTATGTAATATAACTATGAAAATCCCCCTTGAATGTGCATCTGAAGCAGCAAGCTTAAAAGGACACATGGTACATGACTAATCAGCTGACTGACTTCCTGTCCCCCTCCCAGACACACACACGCTCTGTGCACACTCGCGAGGGTTTTCGGATGGTGCCACCCTGTCATAGAAGGCCGTTTGCATAGAGCCTTGCTCTGCCCATTGTACTGTTTATACCATTGGGAAAACCTGACAAAATATTTAAGAAAAACTCAAAACCAGGTGGTGAGGGTGGTTTTTATTTGGGGGTTGGGGGTGGGGAGCTTTTCATTGGTGCCTTACGGTCAGTTCTAATTTGAGAGAACACTGCGTTTTGTGTTGGAAATAGAATTGGAAAAGATGGAATATACTCAAAGAAAGCTCACAGAAGAGGAGCCTGTTAAATAATAACTTAAGGAAAAAACAAACTGGGAGAAAAGTAAGCACTTTATGCCTCATCTCTACACATTGTTATACTAGTACGTACCTGTAACATTCATGTTCAAAACAACCGCAAACACAGAGCAGGGAGAAACAGTGTGGCATAAGCTGGATAGACCAGGTGATCCTGCTTCCCAGTATCCCTGATCAATATCGAGCCCTTTCTAGTCCTGATTACTCACCTGATCTATAACACAGAGCTCTGACAAGCAAGAATCAAAAAGGGGCAGGAAGGGTAACAAAGAGAAACTCGCTGCACTCCCAACCTTTGCATCGCCAAAGCAGAGCCCATGTTACAGTAACAGGGACTGGGGGATGTGCTGGAAGAGAACTCGCGGCTGCACAGTAATTGAAAGCATGACCCCTGGGGTCAGGTCCACCTGGACCCGAGTCCCAGCCCTGCCACTGACCTGTAGCAAGATCTTGGCCAAATCACTTAGCCGTTCTAAGCCTCGATTTCTCCCTCCTCTGGCAGTTCCTTCCAGAGTTATAAATATTAAAAGGACGCAATGTGTTTAAGGCACAGTAAACATGCTCGATAGCTGTTATTATCATCTTTATTTCCTGAAGTGACCCTTAGAGTCATCTCCTCCTTCCTGACTCTAGATCGGAATGACAGGCAAGAGTGAGGCTGTGTGCCCTTTACAGAGGAAATGCTGCCGTTACCTGGTGACTGGCAACCTGCATCTTGACAATTTAGAGAACAAATACTGTGGAAGGACACAGTTAGTTAACTTGCCTGTTCTCACTGTTACAAACCAAAGCCCCAAGTCCCTTTCAGAACCTCTTTTTGAACCTTGAGTCTCAGGACGATGTTGACTGCATTCAAGCCTGAGGTCCCAATGAAGACAGGTTGGTTATAGCAGAGACACATCCCAGACCCTCTCTGTAACTGATTTGCATCTCCAAAATGCAAACAATAAAGAATTGGTGTTTCTTTAAAGGTCCAAGACCATCTGTGATTCTTTTCATTTAAAACCAGGCAGCTTTAAAGGTAGTAAAATGAGGGCTTTTTTTTTTCTTGGTATTTATCCTTAATCCGAGGGAAAATTATCAATGGCCCATTTCTCCCTTGTGTTATGTAAGAAACTTTACATTACTTTGTATTTATTGGGTTGGTAACATACAAATGTTGCTCTTGGTCCTATGGAGTATGTCAGTCTTGTTTTGAAAATACAGATAAATGCCTGTACATTTTTTGGCAATGATTATCTCCTGATAAGTTAACAGAGTTAGCGCTTGTCATTTGGTTTGTGACAAGAAACCCTGATCGAGGCTCTTTCCCACTCACCAAATGGAGTAATTTCGCCAAGAGAGAGTGTGTTGTTTCTGAAAACTAGGAGAGCGAGAGAGATCGCTTTTCCATCCTCGTGTGAGTTCTCTGATTCCCGTGAAGGAATCACTCTTTCTGAACAATTGCATGTGTCTTTACATGGTAGTCTTCCTAACACAATCTGTGCCTTTTTCCCATAGGCCCTTGACGGGTTCTTCTTTGTAGTGAACCTGGAAGGCAACGTTGTGTTTGTTTCGGAGAATGTGACACAGTACCTACGGTACAACCAGGAGGAGCTCATGAACAGAAGTGTGTACAGCATCCTGCATGTCGGGGACCACACTGAGTTTGTCAAAAACCTGCTGCCCAAGTCCGTCGGTAAGGAGCATCTGCTGGGTCTCCTCACTGTCCCCGCCGGCCCCAGTCCACATGTCGCCTTGGTTGGAGGGGGTGAAATCAAACTGTATTCTGTCACCTGGGGATATGGAGATGCTTGTGTTAATATTTCAGCTTAGAAGTCATGGCTTTTTAGGGTATCTGCAGATAATGATCTTGGTTGAATGACTGAACTTTTGATCCTGTATTTAAAGTTCGTGAAAATAATTCAGCATGGAAGTACTCATGGCAACTGTTTTCATGGGGTTTGTTCTGTTGTTGTTTTTTAAGAAAGTGCCAGATTGCCTCCCACTCTGCCCAGGGCCTGCCGACTCTTGTCCTTTTCCTCCGTGGCTGTGTAGTAAGTAGGAGGTCATGAGACGTTCGAGTCAAGTCATTTGGAGTCCAACTTGTGAAAAATGTATGTCTGTGGGAGTATGCATCCTTCTAAAAATAAAATGTGAAGGGACAAGAGGCGTGGAGGGGTTCAGATGCGCTCGGCCCCGGAGCCCTCCATGGGCGCTTTCATTTCCTAGAGCCCGCAGTGGCCCTGCTCTGCAGGAGTCAGAGCTGCCTCCTTCCCCACCCTCCTCGCTGCAGACTCCTGACGCCCCACCTGACATTCCAGACGCTGTCCACAGGTGTCTGTCACGATCAGGGACTGTGTCTTCAAGTGGTGGCTCACAGCATGGGCGCACCGTAGTTGCTGCTCTGGGGTATGGCTGTTCGCACTTACTAAGTGGTTCTTTTTTAAATATTCTCACTTAAACTGATGATGCTGAGAACATCTTCACAGATAAAAAGAAGTGCATATTTTAGTAGAAAAGTTTACGTCCTGAGTTAGCAAGTATTCCAAGTTTTTTTCTTAAGACTGTTTATGTGTGCCGGTCTTATTGCTACCACAGTAAATAGGAAAAAGTCCTTTCACATTCCATTATGGCTGGCTTTTCCTTGGTATGATAACCCTTTGTCCAAAGTGACTGCAACGGTAATACAAAATATATGAATATTCATTTGAGAGTCTTCTATTCTCTAGTAAGTGAATAAGAAAACGGAATTTCTTATTTCAAGTAACTAATATTTTCTTATCTCTTCAGTAATTTTATGACTTCCTCAAGGACCTATATTTATTAATTCACTATTATTAATTCACTTGTCTAAGGAGTTCTTTGCCTTACTTTATATTGTACTTTTTTTATACTTTCAAATTACTTATTAACCTGATTACTCTGTATAGTCCCCATTGTATAAATAAGCTCGTAAGCTGATGGTGAAGTCACCTTCCCAGTGTCTGCATAGACTTACAGAGTTAGCTCTGGTGCCTCCTGTTTTTCTGTCATGGTTTCTTGCAGTTAACTTGCTTTTTTTTGTTTGTTTTCTTTTTTATTCCTCGATATCCCAGTGACTGTGGGGTTAGCATTGCATTCACTGTGATACCTGGATGTCTCATTAAGTGCTTTCTAACTAGTGACTTTTGAGAGTATATTAGCTTTTCTGATGACTGGCCCTTTTTTTTTTTTGGTATGTGGGTAGTTCCCTGGCTGGGAATCGAACCCAGGCCACAGCACTGACAGCGCCAGCGCCGAAGCCTTAAGCCACTACACTACCAGGGAACTCCCCGACTGGCGCATTTTTTGACCCCCTCTCTCATTGCCCTGCTAGTCCAAATATTTTAGAGCACACATATGTAATGGTAAAGAAAAGAATACCAAAATGAGAATTAGGATTAGTTCTGATTCCAGCTCTTTTAGTAGTTGGACATTTCTTAGAATGTCAGTTTTCTCCTGTGTAGGATGAGGAATTTGACCTGGGGGTACATAAATATACTGTTGTTATCAAAATTAGTCATTCTTTTATTTGTCTCATTGATTTCTTGAATGCATACATTTCCCAAAAAAAGGATGTCTTTCCTCTTTGCATTATCTCTTTCTTGACTTAATATATACACTTCTTAGTATTGATACTGAAATGGAAGAGATAGGAAGTAGTTTTTCACTTGAAAATAAATAAATGATGTTAGCCATATATCCTTGAGGATTTTTTCAATCTTATTGAGGAAACTATGCATGAAACAAAAACAAGAGCCACATTACAGAATACACACTGTAAAACTTAAGAGAGATCAGTTGGAGGAGGCAGCTTGGAATGGGGTGCTTCCAGTGGTTGCTTAAGTACACGGAGGGTCTCAGTCCTTGAGCAGGAGTGCATTTGGGCGGGAAAATAGAGGCAGCCTGACATTCACCTGGGTAGTAGGAGCCTAGATGCCCAGGTGGGACTGGGGGTGGACAATGGTGGGGACAGGTTTGTGCTGGGCACTGCGCAAGGTCCGCTGAGATGGGGATCGGAGCTGGTTAGTGAGGTGTTGATTTATCTATCTGGACAGCTTCCAACTCCTGGCTGCGTCAAGTCCAAATCCTTTTAAAGAATTTGGTGCCACTTAGAGATTTTTGAGTGGATACCAACATATCTAAAACTGGACTGCAAGTAGATTGAACTAGAAATTTTCAAGAAATCACAGTTAGAAAAACCCGAAAAATGGGGCACTATAGCATTCTAGTAATAACCTGAAGGGAGTCAGGGTGAAGAGTGAAAAACATTTTGAAAATTCCAAGAACTTTTTCACATTGTTGAAACATTCACCCAGCAGTTTTTCCCCCTCAACTTAGAAAAGTATAAGCACTACATAAAAATAAATTAGCCGTATGTTTCCTGTATCATTTGGATGACTGGGCAGTAGTGAGGCTGACACCAGTCCCTTGCTAATTTCGGATTCCTTTTGCCTGCTCAGTGAATGGGGGATCTTGGTCTGGCGAACCTCCTCGGCGGAACAGCCATACGTTCAATTGCCGGATGCTGGTGAAACCTTTACCTGAGTCGGAAGAGGAAGGTCATGATCACCAGGAAGCACATCAGAAATATGAAACTATGCAGTGCTTTGCTGTCTCGCAACCAAAGTCCATCAAAGAAGAGGGAGAAGGTAGGGCAAAATTTCTAGGATATTTTATGTATCTGCGTATTTGTACTTGTGATGCTTCTTTCACACTTAATAATCTATAATGAATGGCTACACAAAGAATAATTTAGAGGAGGTGTTTTTGCTGTAGCTGTTTTCACGTACCTAACAATCTCTGTGATAAACTTAACTGTTAATGCTCTAAAACGGCGCAGTAGCCTTTTCTGCTGTGATGGCAGTATTAAATATCCTCCGTGTCTATGCTGCCACTAGTAGCTACATCTGGCTGTTGGCATTTGAAATGTCAGTGATGCAATTAGGAGACCGAATTTTCTGTTTTTTCAGTTTACATTTAAATGGCCACATGTGGCTAGTGTCTGCCCTGTTAGAGCAACTCTGTTGGTGGTCAACTTGCGGGGACCACGGTCCTGGATTGTCTGCTGTAAGCTGTGACCCACAACCCTAGAAAAATGCACACGGTACCAATGGCACTTGTCATACACAGTTGCCTCTTGACCAGCTCAAGAGTGAGGGGTGTACTGAGCCCTGCACAGTCCAAAATCCACATATAACCTTTGACTCCCACAAACTGAACTACTCATAGCCCACTGTTGACCAGAAGCCTTATTGATAACATAACACACGTTTTGAATGTTATATATATTATATACTGTATTCTTACAATGAAATATGCTCGAGGAAAGAACATGTTATGTATTAAGAAAATCATAAGGAAGAAAAAATAAATTTACAATACGGTACATATTTATTGAAAAAACAATTGTGTGTAAGTTGGACACATGCAATTCAACCTAAGTTGTTCAAGGGTCAGCTGTACTTTCAAGGGGTTCATGGGTCCTAAATAGCTTATCCATGGGTGCTGGGTCCCTGAGATGTTGGAATAGAATGATACTTATGAGAAGATAGAGGTACGAGGAGGGAATAGAGGGGGTTTTATAAGCTCCTAGGCTCTTCCCCTTAAAGAGGTGCTGGTGTAGAGCCCACCCCCTGCGCCCTCCAAGCAAGCCGTTCCCCGCTGAGCTGAGCTCTGTGCTGCGAGACAGTGCTGAAGAGTGCATCCTGCATGCACACAGAAGGGGAAGAGCAGAGGACCGCTGGCGAATGGGAGCATCGTGGCGTTACCATCAGACAGTCAAGCTCCTAATTCGGCCACTTACCAGCTCTGACCCTGCGCAAGCCCCTTGAGCTCCCTGAACATCCTTGTACTCAACGATCAAGTGGCAGTGTAATGGGGATTACATGACTGCCTGAGCCATGATTGGCATTAAATACTAGTTATTTAATCCTTTTTAAAAACCTGTAAGTCATTTTTAATTTAAATTTTATTGGAAAGGAAGTAATAGAGCTGTCATAGATGATACATAGTTTTTCAAAATTAAGTTTTTACGTAGGTATGGAATGTCAAGTGATTTTATTCACTTTTATGCAACAGAGTAAGTGCTGCTAACTCATCCCCTATGATAATATCCCAAAGCGGTATAGAAAGGTGTGGTGGAGCTCATTTTTGGGGAGGTGCTGTAGACTTAAACTTTTTGGAGCACTTGACATCCGATTCTGGATGTTAGTGCAGTATAGTGGATGTTTCTGAACCACAGTGTACTCACATTCAAATCCTGTTCGCCACAGTTTTGTGTGATGCTGGGCAAGTTACTTAAACTCCATGCGTTGGTATTCTCCTCTGCTAAATGGAGGTAATGCTAGTTAGTACCTGTCTCATAGGCTATTAAGAGGATTAAATGAATCCTATAAATGCTGCTTGAAAGATGTCCCTGTCATCCTAAGTGCTCAAGAATTTAGCTTTTATTATGTTGAGGATGAGGATTACATTTAATTTTGTGATACTATTACTGCATATATTTAAAGAAATTCTTTCCCAAATTTAATGGTAAACAGTTAGAAATCAGTAAGATATGAAGATTGCGTCAAGCATTTTTGAAATTGAAAGCACTGTGCAATAGTTCTGCATCTTACAAGATAAATAAAGCATCTTGTTCTCCGGACGTGAACACAGATGCACAAAGCAGTGTGTGGGGGGTAGAGAATAATGCTTAGCACAGGTTATGTGAGGAGCTGGCCATGACCAGGAATCAAAACTTGGCACATGCTGCATTTTCAAGGATTTATTCCGAATCTGAGTCTAGATTTAGTTTAGATTCTTTGTTTTAAATCGCGTATTGCCATTGTAGGGGCATTTACATAGCTGGATGGAAGCATATCGAGTTTCCTGTATTGCGGGGAACATAAAACTCAAGAAGCGGAACACCGGATTTGGGTATTCACCGTTTATGTACTTTATGATGAATTCAGCTGGTTGTTACTGTTCCTGGGAAAGGATTCCATTCTTTTCCATCGTTGGGAAATGGCTTTTCGGGTTGTCACGCTGGTGCGGTGTGTGCACGTTTACCACGTGCATCGTGTGGCTTCCGCCGGAAGTCCGCAGTGCGCCCCGCAGCACCGCCCCCCTCAAACCCCCGCGTCCGTAGCTGCTTCCCACTTGGCGGGGGCGAGAATGGCGCAGGGCAGAGCAGAGGCCCATGGGGCCTCGTCACTCCCCGTTACTGCGTTACAAGGCCGTGCTGTCCTAAAGACACTTTGAGTTTGAGTCACTAAAACAGCCTAATATGATAACCCCACATGTTTGCCATTGAAGATCTGCAGTCCTGCTTGATTTGTGTGGCCAGAAGAGTTCCCATGAAGGAAAGACCAGTTCTCCCCTCATCAGAGAGTTTCACTACTCGCCAAGACCTCCAAGGTAAATTTTCTTCCCGAAGAAGTCACTTTAGAGGACTTGCATATTTGTAAATGCAGGGACGTATTTAGAGGACTGTAAGGAGCCTGACCGGGACTGCTGCTGGGGGCGGTGGTGCACCAGGAGCTGGAGGGTGACCCAGGGAGGGACACTTCTTGTCGCTGCCTACCCTTCTGGTCCATGTACTTTGCTGCCTATTCTAAATAAGTAAATTTTTACATTTTTAACATTGAATTATTTCCATAAATAATCGACCGGTATGTAGGGATAATGCCTGCTGCTATTTCACAGGCAAGATTACATCGCTGGACACAAGCACCATGCGGGCAGCCATGAAACCAGGCTGGGAGGACCTGGTGCGGAGGTGCATTCAGAAGTTCCACGCCCAGCATGAAGGGGAGTCTGTGTCCTATGCTAAGAGGCACCATCATGAAGGTGGGCAGCTCTAACGGGGTATTTTTCTTGATGATGGTTTTTGCTAAATCACTGCTTCCAGTGGCAGCTTTCTCCAAAAGGGATTCCTGCAGGTTCACCTCAGGCCCTTGGGTCTGGTCACTCGTCGTGTTCTTGTGTCCTCGCATCACCTCGCCCAGAAGATATCGCCATCTGAGGGCAGATTGCATAGGAGAACCTGCAGGATGGACAATGTGATA
This sequence comes from Lyroderma lyra, assembly GCA_004026885.1. Taxonomy (NCBI): domain Eukaryota; kingdom Metazoa; phylum Chordata; class Mammalia; order Chiroptera; family Megadermatidae; genus Lyroderma; species Lyroderma lyra. The sequence goes on along the minus strand of PVJL010000101.1, from coordinate 243,050 downwards.
AGGCAAATAGACTTGGAGATGGTCATTTCACAGAGTGGTGAGAGTAAAGGGCAAGAGGTCATTTTCTTGGATCCTAAGGCTTCTAGATGTATAAGACAACATAGTAAGGCACCACCCAACAACGAAAGAAACACTGTCTGAATCATAAGGGCAGCATGGAAATAAGAGTGAAGTGAAATTTGCCAGAGCAAGCCAATTTTTGATTGAGGTAACAATGGGATTCCAAGCCCTCCTTCTAGATGCTGACCCCTGGAGGCTGCCCAGATGTTTCTGGAAGAGCCAAAGGCATGAAGTGACTTGTCTGAGGTCACACAATTAATAGGACAACTAGAACTAAATCAGGACTTCAGGGTCAAATTTCAGTATTAATAACCGCCCTCATTGAGCCCCTGGGCCTGTCTGGCATTGTCCCTCTTTGGGTTGTCTCATTGGTGCAGGCACTCATGCTCCCAATGGGGGGAGGCTGACACAGGGGAGGTGACTGTCCAGTTAAGAAGTGTCAGCGCTGGAGGTCATCTGAGACCCATCCTGACGGTCCCCGCTGTGCTGCCCCCAGAGTTCTAGCCATGCCATCACTTTTCCTCAGGTTCATTCTGCTTGTTTGTTTAACTGGGGAGAACAAAGAAGAAATTCCTTTCCTTGGCACTGACGCAAGGCAGGGGGACGCTCTCTGCTTCTGGTCTTTTCCTGCTCCTTGCATGGGCACTTTACGAGGTCAGACGATTATGTTCATGAACTCATCCTAGAAAAAGTGCTGCATACCTCGTTTCTGAATATCACTACGGTCACTTTCAAAGTCCACCCTTCAAGGCAGTTTTGGAGCCCTTTTTCTGGATTGGCCATCAGAGCTGTTGTTGTGCCCAAAATCTGACAGTTAAGTTGGCGAACTTGCCACCGTGTGCTTATGTTGGCAGCATCGTACAAACCCCTCGGTGAGGTGTCATAACCTTGCCAAGGTGGACTAGCGTCGGTGCACAGCTTCCCAGGGGGAGCAGTTGGAAGGTGACCGCGGTGATACTTAGCAGTGAGGTGTGCAGCACTTTTTATAGGGTGAGTTTGTGAAATTAATTGTCCGACTTCGGAGGTGCTGGCAGGGTGTGCTTACAAGGCAGGGACTGCCCGGCAGGGGCAGGGTAGTGCAGCACCTCATAACCCAGTCTGACACCAGGGTCTGCGTTTTTGCAGAGAAAAATTCTAACTCCTTAAAAATAGAGTTTTAGTTTGTTGTCTATGACATCAATGTGCATCTGTGACCTTATACTATTTACATGTTTAAAAGTTTTAAGTTTGCTTATGAAAATATACAGATCATAGCAAGTGGCCTCTCTCCTCATTCCCTTATTTTTTCCTCATCTTAATTATTGTTATTTCTTAAAGCAAGCACATAATCCAAGAGTTTGTGTCTCCCAGCATTTTTCTATAAGTTGGAAAGAATAAGGAAATAAAGATGCTGCATTTGATAGAAATCAGTATTTAACCTGCCGTGTCCCTAGATCTGGTTTAAAATAAAAAGAGTAGCAACAAAGAAACAAGAAATCACCACAAGCAAACATGCTCTGTGTCCTCGGGCCCTAAGTAGCATGCCCTCCACTTACTGCCTTGGCTTCCTGAGACCATACACAGAAGTTAAGGCAGATGTTCCAGGCATCACGCTAGGTTCAATCAGGTGGGACTCACTGGAAGGAAATAGTTTTCATCTGAATGTAGGATATAGGTAAGATCGAGGGTGATCATTTGCCTTGAATAAAAGATCTGCCCGAAGGCTGGTTTAAGTGGGGAACGTACTTCGTAGTGCATTCAGGTGCCTGCTTACGCGGATCCACTTAGAAAAGACATGTAGTGTAGACCAGATGGAAATGGAAAGTCTTAGGGGGTCACATCCAACGTCAGATAAAATTCTGAAATTAAAAGCCATGGAAATAATGAGTCCTATTATAAAGATGGTTTTGTGCTACCTTTTGGCAACATACTTATACAAGGCAAGCCACACATATGTACAGTAGTTCATTTCCAGAGCTGCCACTTCAGAGTAACTCATGCACCAGCAGAGGCCAGAAAGTAATCCCTCAGTACTGCATGTAACTGAGACTGCGCAGGCCTTTCTCTGGGCAGAGCGCTCACCGTGAGATTTCACCAAGAGATCGGAGTCCACGCTGTGGGGTAATGACTGTCTGTCTGTCTGTCTCTCCTTTTCTCTACCCATTTTTGTGGAAGGATGGGTGAATAAGGGTGAATGTGCTTGGTCGTGTAGGGGCTAGCAATTCAACCCACAAAATTTGTGCTGAGGATTCTGTAGTAAGAACATGGTAGTCTCCTTAAAATGGGTTAAGAGGTAACTAAATTACATGGCAATTTTTTTCTGAATCAAAATGTTCTTTTTTGAATATGCAGTCTTTTACCACTTTAAAATACAATTATTTTAAAAGATAAATAATGAAGTTTTATTTTAGGAGAAATTATTGGTAACCTAGATGATTTGTGTTCTATTTTCTGCTTTTGTCGTGAAAATAAAAGCACCTGATTCTTTATCCAGACGCTAAACCAATTCTGTGTCACTAAGATTTGCACTTTCATTGTTTCGGTTCGTTATTTAACTTTTTCTTCTCTGAAAAGCTTCTTCTGATCATTTATATTTTACTTCCTGTTATTCTAACCACAGAAATAATGCTTCTTCCACACACAGAAACAGAATCGGGGAATAGTAGTGTTAGATGATGGATTCAACAGTACATAACTTTTTGAGATGACTATTCGGGGAGTATATTTACTGTCATGAGTTTTCTTGTGATATTTACATTAACTTAAAGGGAAATTAAAGACAAATTGTAGACTTGAGAGGTGTCTTGTTTATGCATTGTGTTCTGACTTTTTAAAGAAATCATTGTAGAGCTTGCTCTGAGTTAATATATTGTTTGCCCTCGGTTTCACCATGGTCCTGAAAATTTTTTTAAAGAACATGATTTGAATGTCTAAGCTTCATTTTTTAAAAATACTGAATTTGTTGGCATTGTGAGTGAAAAACAAATCTGGTTTTTAAAATGTACAGTGTTTTAGTACCATTAACTGCTGGTCAGAGAATATCAAACTCAATGAAGCTTATTCCTGTTGTGTCTCATCCACCCCCACCTGGTGTTTTTCCTGCACATGCGTCTGTCTCCTTGGTGGTCGGCAGTGCTGCGACAAGGACTGGCATTCAGTCAAATCTATCGTTTTTCCTTGTCCGACGGCACTCTTGTTGCTGCGCAAACGAAGAGCAAACTCATCCGTTCTCAGACTACTAATGAGCCCCAGCTTGTCATATCCTTGCATATGCTTCACAGGTAAGCCAAGTCCCAGGAAATCATCTTTCCTCCCCAGGTTAAAAGAAGATGTTGCAAAACGCAACCAGTCATCCTCGAGCTCTTCAGATTTGTTGGCCATTTTTGTTGATCAACCCCAGGCATGTAAAATATACAATTAAATTGCTGTTAGCTCTTAGCCTAAAGACAACTCATGACACTGGCTAAGTAGGGCTACACTTGGAATTTTAGCCTGAGTCCTAGTGAGTTTTAAAATCCAGCTGGACAAAGCCAGGCTGACTTTGCTCTAACACGATGACACAGCTGACTGCAAAGGGAGATTGACCACTTCCCCAGTGGTGACATGGTGGCACAGGAAGACTGAAGCCACTAGCATGATCTCTGCTTCTGCGTGTTGCCACCTAAAACTTTCCAATATATATGCTTTCAGAAGGGATACCTTAGATTTTCATTCTCAAGGTTAAATTAACTTCTTGACATTAGGCTTTAAATCGAAGGTTAATAAACCTTTCCATAAGAAATGAAAGTAAAGAAAACTAAATATTGATTTTAAAATAAATATCACGAACCATACTGTTTTAGAGAGCAAATTTAGGGAAATGATCCCACTTCAGGTTGTATAAATATTTATGTATGTGCTGTATAAAACTTGATGAGGTACTATCAGAAGATACATAAAGTCGCTTTGGGTAAAGAGTATACTTTTATTGCATTTCTCAATTATTTACTTACTTCTTTAGCATGAAAAAAAAAAAAATCAGCCAACCCTGTTTGCCAACTGTTAATAAATCTGACCTCAAGCTGAAACAATTTGGAAATGATTGCAGATGTGCCAGATTTCACTCCCTAACTGAAAGCCGATGTTTGACAATTTGTGAAACCTGTTTTGTTTGGGTTTGTGAACACTTTGGTAACTCACGAGTGACTGCCAGGGCTGTAAATGAAAGCTCAGAGGGCTTGGGCAATCATCTCGCTCAGAAGACCTTCTTTTAGTCATTAGTGAGGGAGTGGATTGGAGGTGTCCAGGAGTAGGAGACTTGGATCACAGATGAAGGTCACTCTGAAGTCCCTCCCCTGATGTCTCCTCTAGAGGCTGTTGCTTTGACGGGCAGCGGGGCCTAGGCCCTAGGCCCTAGGCCCCTGGGTGGGGCATCTGTTAGAGTGATCTAATTCTAAACAGTTTGCTTAACTCTGGCCTCTGGAACTTGCAGAGTTTCTGATAGTTAGGGGCCAGTTTCTTCTCCCTAAGTTTGCTGTTCATCTTGAGCCAAGTAGTACAGATGTGTCTGTTCGGAATTGTAATCTCTGGCAGATAATTGAAGACAGCCATGCTTGTTTGGGTAATTCCTTTTGGATGGTTCAAGCTCTCAGTTATTCATGGTAATAATATACCATTTAATGAGAAAGATATATTATGTAATTGGAACCCCTCTAATGTCTTGTCTAATGACTGCAATTTCAATATGGTAGTAGTCACATTTAAACACGCTCCCTCCGCAAAACTACAGACATCTTAATGAGTAGACTGAAGCATCCCTCCTGGTCCAGAAGTCAACATGTTCAGTCTTGTCCATAATTGCAGATTGTTTCATTAAAGTATTACCTTTCCTCTTTAAAGGAAAGAGGCCATTTCATTTTTTAAAATTAATAACAACTTGCTAAGTGTTTTTCCTTTCATCTTACATTTTTTTTTCCTCATTATACAGAGAGCAGAACGTGTGCGTAATGAATCCGGATCTGACTGGACCATCAATGGGAAAGCCATTGAATCCAATTAGCTCTAGCAGCCCCGCCCATCAGGCCATGTGCAGTGGGAACCCTGGTCAGGATATGACCCTTGGTAGCAATATAAATTTTCCCATAAATGGCCCAAAGGAGCAAATGGGCATGCCCATGGGCAGGTTTGGTTCTGGGGGACTGAACCATGTGTCAAGCATACAAGCAGCCACTCCTCAGGGTAGTAACTATGCACTCAAAATGAACAGTCCCTCCCAGAGCAGCCCTGGCATGAACCCTGGACAGGCCAACTCCATGCTTTCCCCCAGGCACCGCATGAGCCCTGGAGTGGCGGGGAGTCCCCGGATCCCCCCCAGTCAGTTTTCCCCTGCAGGAAGCTTGCATTCCCCTGTGGGGGTCTGCAGCAGCACAGGAAATAGCCATAGCTACACCAACAGTTCCCTCAATGCACTTCAGGCCCTCAGCGAGGGGCACGGGGTCTCATTAGGGCCATCGTTGGCTTCACCGGACCTAAAAATGGGCAATCTGCAAAACTCCCCCGTTAGTATGAACCCCCCGCCACTTAGCAAGATGGGCAGCTTAGACTCCAAAGACTGTTTTGGGCTTTATGCGGAGCCATCCGAAGGCGCAACCGGACCAGCAGAGAGCAGCTGCCATCCTGGAGAGCAGAAGGAGAGCAGTGACTGCACCACGCCCCAGGGTGTGAGCGGCGAGCGCTGTGATGGCCAGGGCAGACTGCATGACAGCAAAGGGCAGACCAAACTCCTCCAGCTGCTGACCACCAAATCTGACCAGCTGGAGCCCTCACCCTTATCCAGCTCCTTGTCGGACGCGAACAAGGACTCCGCAGGTAGCTTGCCCGGTGCCGGGTCGACACATGGAACCTCGCTCAAGGAGAAGCATAAGATTTTGCACAGACTTCTGCAAGACAGCAGCTCCCCCGTGGACCTGGCTAAGTTAACGGCTGAGGCCACAGGCAAAGAGCTGAGCCAGGAGGCCAGCAGCGCGGCTCCTGGTGCAGAAGTGACTGTCAAGCAGGAGCCGGTGAGCCCCAAGAAGAAAGAGAATGCACTACTGCGCTATTTGCTGGATAAAGACGATACTAAAGATCTTGGTTTACCAGAAATAACCCCCAAACTTGAGCGACTGGACAGTAAGACCGATTCTGCCACTCACACAAAATTGATAGCTATGAAAACGGAGAAGGAGGAGCTGAGCTTTGAGCCTGGTGACCAGGTAAGTCATGTAATGCGTTCTCCCCACAGACCGACCTGTGTCCACCCAGGGTTTTCTCCACGGGGCATTTTGGGGCCTCGGTGGATTGGATAAAATAAGTCTTCCCTTTCATCGTCCTTGCTCTGAAACAGAGTTCATTCTCACTGAAGCTGCATGTTCTGAATACTCTGACCAGGAAGAGTTACAGGGCAGAGGTCGGCCACCACCTCCCCACCTCTTATTTTTTTGGTGAAGGACCAAGTGGTAGGTATTGGAGACGTGGCAGGCCAGGCGGTGTCTGCCACAGCTCTCCGTTCTGCCCCTGCAGTGTGCACGTAGTCATGGACTGCAGAAACAAGCAAGTGTGCTGTGTGCTGGGAAATGCGCCTCACACAGCTTTCACGTGTCGCAAAACAGCCGGCTGTCCATTTTTTTTCTTCAGTTGTTATAAATTTAAATCCTTTCTTAGCTCAGGGGCCATCCACAGGCGGGGGGGGGGGGGGGGGGGGGGGGGGGGGCAGGAGCTTGCCCGCAGGCTGGCTGTAGTTTGACCCCTGTTATAGAAGGTGCCTAAATTGGAGATAATCACTTCTCGAAACTGGGCTTTGTTGGGACAGACTTAATTAAATTACTTCTTATTTACCTTTCCCTCTCTTTAAGACCAGAGCTTGATTGGTTTTCAAACCTAATGAAGATTGTTGTACCTCTCCTTATTCTAAACCGAAACTGTGACTCATGCTAAAGGATTTCCTGGACCTTTGGTAGCATTTAAGGGCACAAGGATAGTAAGAGAGGAGGGGTCCAGTTTAACTTGGTGTTAATACATCTAAGCCAGCACACATAAATGCAGACTTAAAACGTGGGGTCGTAATTATCTGTTGTTCTTATCTGAAGATTTAATTCCTTGGAAAAAATCCAGGACAGCTAAAGTGATCTTCATTCTTAATACTACTCTGAGGAAATAATGACACCACAAGGAAAATGGAAACCATTTGATTTTTCTCTATTTAATTAAGATGAGTTCATTCTGACACAGTGGATGGACATGGGGTGTTTCCCATGGAGTCTGTGTCCTGCTGGGGTACCGATCCCAAGCTCTTACCCTGCACTGTCCTCCTGAGCTCCGCCCTGTACTTCAGGTCTGTGAAGTCATCGTTGGCTAATAAGAAAAGCTGCGTAGGCCTCTGCTTAATCTGGTCCGCTAATTTGTCCTTGAAATTGGGTTTCTAAGTGGATCTTACATGTGTAGGTGGGAAGAGAGAAGAGTAGAGCCCTTGCTATCCCCTTGAACTCCGACCTGTTGTCAGGTCTAGGACAGAAAGCCGTGGCCACACATGCTCTTCTAGCTGGGCTTGGTTCCTACTTCTCAGCATTTCACCTCCTTTATTTCTTCACTGTGATGTCTTGACAGCTGCTCCCATTCCTGTGAGGCAGGTATGATTTCCCAGCCTCTCTGCCCTTCGCAAGGGAAACAACCTGACTGTATAACCATCTTCGGTAATTAATACTTCAGCTTAGATGTCAGTGCAGAGCTCCATGTGACAGCTCTTCTGTGATGCCGTGAAAACTAGAGGGCTCCACAGAAAGTTAATAGCAATCTCTTGAATAAAGTTAGCGTAAAACCACATGGAGAACTGTATGTGTTTTACTCTTTTGAAGTTTACTAGATTAGAGTGTACAGAGCTGACGGCAGTTGGAGGGGCACTCAAGTCTCTTGATACGAGCTAGAGGGCAGGATGGTGACTCAGGAGGTCCACCTTAGCCTTGTGGCAGAGTGGTGGGCCCCTCCCTCCACAAACAGTTTGTTTCTATCCCAGGCTTGAGGCCCAAGGGACTTAGAAGGCCAGGGAAGGGGGACACTGGCATTTCTATATTTAGATACATGATTACACTAACTTCAGACAAGAAACTGACCAAAAAAAAGGAAGAAAAAACCCCACAAGTGTTTTAAAAAGTCCTTGAGCCACTTGCAGTTTCTAATTGTTTTTTATGAGAAACATTTTGCAGATCACAGTTGTCCCACTTCGGGACAGAAAGCCCAGATCACAGCCAGAACAAATGTTAGTATTGGGGTAGGCCAGAGAGCCTTGTGCACACACACGTGCGTGCGCACGCGTTTACCTAGCCATTTCTTCCGTAATGAAACCCAGTCTGTATCTCACCCTCCATTCATTCCCATTTAAAACTCCACCAGAAAGTACTGCTTCAGAGCAATTTTAACATCAAAAACATGGCAACTTGAAAAGAAAAGTTACCACAGGAAGTATGCATCACCTAAATTTAGATCAAAGTTGGAATGACTTGCTTTAAGAAGAAAACAGTGATTCTGTCTCCTGCTCCCCTTCACTATTCCCAAAGAGTTAAAATCTATCTCCTCTTACCCCCTTCACTATTCCCAAAGAGTTAAAATCTATCTCCTCTTAGCTGCCTTACATATTTATTGAAGAGTTGTCTTTGATTTCAAGGGAATGCACGTTTTTTTATTTAGTAAAGTCAAACTGTTAGCAAGCCTGAGGTACACAGTTAACTGCCTTGCCGTTTTGACTCAGAAAGGAGCCATTAGCTGAGTGTGTGTTTAACCTATCACTAACTTATTAAGGACAGGAAGTATTTCGATGGTGCTATTATACCTAAAATAGCATTCTTTACTGGGTAGGGTATTTAAACAACATTTGTTTCTACGGCGTTACGTAACCAAGAGGAAACAATGACAGCAAAATTTCCAATGTGTTTACCAACTTTTAAGTTAGATACTTATTTATACACTAAAGCCTGCCGATACCTAACCTAATGACGTTTAATATTCTTTCTAATGCTTCTGGGCTACTTAGGATGAGGGTTTAAAATTAGTCTAAAAAGAATTTCCTGTTATTTGGGTCCATCAGGAAAGCAAACCGTATTTTACACTGGTAGTATTTCCCTCCAAATGTGGTAGCCATTTTAATCATTTCATGTTAGGCAAATGTGATATAACTACACTACTCATTTAAAATTTTACAAAGATGATTTATAATTTGTGAGAAAACTTACGTTATTAAAATGCATGTATATGCCCTTTATATTTGCTTCAGAGAACAAACAGATTTGACATGAAAATTTCATAAAACCAGAAGAATGAAAGATAAAAGAAATCAAGTTCAATTTACATTTTGTAGAACTTGTATAAAAATCTTTCTGACTCATTTTCTGCCTGAAATAGTTTAAACTAACTCTTCCAATTGATGTGGCTAATTTGAGCATTCAAACGGATGCCTAAGCAAAACTTGGAAGTATCTTGGCAAAGCCTTTTCAAGGCCGGCATTCATCTTTTTGTCTTGTGGAGACACCATGCCTCACAAAGTAGAGAGGCACTAGAACGTTGGATGCGAATTAAAGCTTAACAGAACTTTAGGGGAGGAAATGTTTGATGAGAAACTTAATGTGACCAGATCCATCTCTTGAACTGACATGACTACAGAGGAGATTGCCGTATTTGCCAAAGTTTTATTGCTAAACCCAAAGGGGTATAGACATTCTGAGTTTGAACTCCTTGAAGAACATTTAAACATAAGACACATATTAGGTTAGTGTTAAGTGTGTACTCCGGAAATTGACAAGAATAAACAAACACAAGCAAAGCAATATTATCTGTACTGGGGAAAATTTCATAATGCCCCTTTCTCATTGTAAGCCGAATGAATTAAATTGTGTCCATACGTATGAGTCTCCAGACAACCTATTCCTTGTGAATCTAACACCAGTAAGTTCTTTTCATGACTTTCTTAAATCAAATAAGTGTTTAGTTACCTGTCAGACCTAGACTGGTCTACAGTTGAATTTGGTCACCTCTTAAAATGGCAAAGGTTATATTTTGAAAATCAGTTTTCATACATGAAGATAATGGATTTTTAAGCTTCTAAATTATTAGAAATAAACAATAAATTTATTTAAAGCACCCAAATATATTTTAATAATACATATATCCACAAAACATTAGACTTCTTCTTAAACTCATTATATTAGACCCAAGAGTAGATTACAAAGGAAGAGTATGAATCCTGTCATTAGAACTCTTTGGAACTATGATGTTTATTTTTCTGTTCGAGGTAGCTTAAAGTGTAATTTTATGTGTGTGGACAGACTAAAAGGAAAAGGAAAGGCAGGAGTCTAAACCCAGACTGCTGTTAAATCATTCCGGGCTTAGACTCCTACCTTTTATAAAAACTTTCTTTTACACATACCTGGGGTTGGGGGCAAATAGAAGAGCATCTATATTTTTATGATTGTTTACGTGGACCTGTTTATTCTGGAAGCTTCTCATCTACTGCAATTTGCAGAGCTTTCTCAGGAAGCAACTTGTCACTTGCAGCAGCCACCCTTCCTCACTGCCCCCATAGAGTGAGCTTGGAGAGTCAGGTCTCCTAGAGCAGTGACGCCTTGCGCCGTTTGTTAGAGCCTCTTTCTTAACCTCTGTAGCTGCTTTCGTGCCCCAGTGCTAAGGGTGTCACCCATTTTTGTGAATCATTTTTCTGAGAAATTAATAGAAATTATAGGAATATCTATGAGAAATTGATTTGCTCCTGGGAAAATGTTTTAGATCATATGGTGGAAGTTCACCAGGTTGCCTGAGTGGTAGCCATGTACCTGGCACTGCCCTTGGCCGGCAGTGTGTGTTATATCAATGTTTATTCCTTATGTGTTCAGCAAGACATGATAGAGAGAGACTTGCAACAGAGTCCCTTTACATGTCCATTGAACTTACACAAAGTCGTCTGCACATTCCAAAAGGAGGAAGAGGTGGCCACCAAGTAGGCGTTTAAGTAGTGTGAGCAACTTCGCCCCCACCCAGCCCCTTGAGCATGTGTCCTAGCAGCGCGACCGTGAGCGGCAGGACGGGAGTTGCCTGGGTTTGGTTCCCTTGTGCCTCTGACAGTATGAAAATGTTGCTACAGGCTTGTAAATGCAGCCTGGCCCCTACATAAACTGCGTCATTCAGGACTACGCTAAAAAAGTAATGCACTTCCTCTCTGGAGGGAAAACTGGCTGTGTCGCCCTTGGAGGGGATAGATATAACTCCCTAAGGAGTTTGGAGGATCCTTTTGTCTGTCTGTCTATGCGATGAGTTGCTGGCCTTGGAACCTAACCCTCACCTAAGATGTGTCTCTCCCATATTTAATGTTTCTGACTTTTGTTAGAAATGGGTAGCCAAACTAACTCACAAAGGTCTGTAATTGCTCTAATGATGCATTAGGCTGGAAAATAGAGCTCAGAGTTGTTGCTAAACCAGTTCATTGACCAAGGAATCGAATGAAATGTCACTTCAGTTTGTCCTTCCGACTTGAGAAATGTCCAGTCAAAAGGACTTCTGGGTGGTGAACACACAATGCAACACACAGACGATGCACTGTAGGATTGTACACCTGGAACCTATGTAATTCTTGTTAACCAATGTCACCCAATAAGTCTAACAATAAAAAAAAAAAAAAGACTTCCCATAGAGATATGGGGAATAGGAATTTAATGCAGGATGAACCTGTAAGCCCTTGTGCTTTAAGTACGCCTCATGTCAGATGTAACCGGTCTCCTTTGCGTTGCCAGTGTAGACGAGAGGTTTAGTCACGGACAAGGATGCAAAGTCCGTTCGGGGACTTTGGGGAAATGGCCTCACTTAGGTTTTTCCACCTACACGTTAAGAAAATCATTCTTACCATCTGCTTCACGAGAAAGTAGTCCTAGCACTTAACTTAGCCATTTTCTTGTGTGGTTGGCACTGTCTGGTTTTAAATAGTTGCCTCATAGGTAGGTTCTGCTTAAAAGAATATAACATCAGTTGACCTTTCTGGAAGAAATGTACTGGGTATAAAATAGTGATGAGATTTACTTGATTATTTTAATGCCGGAAATGGAAATGGGATTATTTTAATAAAAGGAAAGCCCTAATGGCCTCTGTGAGGTCAGGTTGATAGATGCAGTGTCTGGGGACAGCCTGTTTTTACCCCCTTCCTTACATCTTGTCATCTAAGCTGCTGAGTGACTGAGATCGCCAGTGTCATTGGACACTGAAAGTGCATGCAGGAAAAAACACCCCTCACATGGAAAAGGCGGCCCCGAGCTGTTCACAGTTACTTCGAACTGGTTGTGCGTTTTACGCCCTGCTCTTAAGAAAGTCCTGAGTTCTAAAAGGAAATCGCCATTACTGAATACTGATCGAGTGTAAATTTGGATCGTATTTTCCACCTGTTTTTTGTCGTTGTCGTTACTTCATACAGAGAGTGAGCCCCCAGACCTAGACCTGGACCATAAGTCATGGTCTACTCATGGTTAGTTAGAAATATGTGTAGTCGTGATTAATTGAATTATTAGCATAAAATAAAGGGGAGTTAATAAATTGCCAGCACATCGCAGTGCCGGAAGAGAGCTCTCTAATTCAGTCGTCTTGTTTACAGATGAGGACATTGAGGACCAAGTGATTAAGTTACATGTCCTTTGTCAGTTTAATTTCTTAGAAGATGACCGGTCAGCTGTCAGGCCTGCCGTCGGCATGTGTGTGTGCGTCTTTGTTTGGCTGTTAGGTCTGTGAGTGCCCATGGGCCTGTGGTGCCCCCTCTGCAAGTGGGGCCGGATAAACTCTTGTGTTTGTTAACTGCAGCCTGGCAGTGAGCTGGACAACTTGGAGGAGATTTTGGATGATTTGCAGAATAGTCAATTACCACAGCTCTTCCCAGACACGAGGCCAGGCGCCCCTGCTGGATCAGTTGACAAGCAAGCCATCATCAATGACCTCATGCAACTCACAGCCGAGAACAGCCCGGTCACACCTGTTGGAGCCCAGAAAACTGCGCTGCGAATTTCACAGAGCAGTGAGTATGCGATATTGATGGGTATGCCAAGAAATTCCCACATAATCACCATTGGAAACGGGGATTGTTAAAGTCTGCTACAAACAGCTTAGTCACGACACGGCTTTTATGGTCGGATAGCACCATCTACTGTCCTGGCCCTTCCGAGCAGTGTTCAGAGTGGGTTCTGGAGATCACAGCTTCCCAACATTCTCTTGTGGTTGATGTAATCAGCGTGGAGTGAGCCTGACCTACATAGATAAAGTTTTTTAGATGATTGTCATTTTTCCCTGCATTTCAGTTCCTGCCTTCAGAAACAGAGTTTAAAATAGATTTTGTGTTTTAAAATGCAACTGATTACTTACTTAAAAGAAAAGTCGAAAGTTAGGCTGACTTTGTAGAAATAATATGCTATTAAAACGTTCTCAAAATATTAAATCATTTTACATGAAAGGGCTAGATGCATTTAAAATATGTTGTCCTGTCTCTAGGAATCCTCGTATAAATACCAATTCTACATGGAACTTTATCATATAAATGTTTTCTACTGCATTTTAAGTTTAGTTTTGATATAAAGCTTGATTTTATAAGTTGAAGATGAATTCTTCCTTCACTATGAATAGTTTACAAACTCGACAGTTGCCTAACGTTGTCCCAACAGTTTGAATGAAAGAAAGTATTTTTCCTGTTCCAGGGACATAATTTGTAAGAAGATAGATAATCTCCTTAGTGTTAAATTGGTGAACAGAATCATTATTTGTCCGCTTCAAATACAGCTTGACCTAAAGCTTAGCAATGGTTTTGTTTCAAACCAGAAGTGGCAGCCATCAATCAAATCACAAAGTCTCTTTAATTACTAGGTCTTTCCTCAAGTGATTCCTGATTACCCTAAAAACAATAAAACAAAGGAGAGTTTTTGCTGTTATCTCTCAAACCTTCCTATTTCTTGGGGAATGGAGAGTTACTTATGGACCACGGGCTGTTACAAAGTCAGAGTTGAGAAGTGAGTGAGAAACGCACCAGCAAGTTTATGCTTGTTAGCCAGAGGAATCAGTGAAGGACAGACTGCATACGAACTCTTGGTTTCTCCTTTATCTGTACGTCCTAATGGAATTCAGATTATTCAATGGTAACCACGTAACTAAACCTGAGGAAGTCATGATTAAACATGAATATAATTTCCATTCCAAGCCCTAATTCTTCTAAATATTTTATTCCTGTTACTGTTAAGAACCTTTTCTTTTAAATGTTCAATTTTATATCATGTTTATATAATACAGAGAAAGTAAAGTACTTGACATTATTTAATAAATTGCACTATGTATTGTAATTTGTAATGTATTTGTACTTCTAAAATTTAATAATATTGTTATCAAACTACTGATTGTCTATATCATAGCATAATGCACTGGGATAATGCTTATTACACAATAAATTCTTGGGAACTAATTGTAAAAATTATTTCAAATCTAAATGTAGTTGGAATTTTTAAAAGCTGTATTTAAAAGAATAAACATAGCCCTAAGAGCTTACACTTAGAGATTTTAACTTCCAATAAGAGTAGACACTCTAAACCTAATTCTGCTCCTAAGAAAGTTGTGTAAGACGATATCCTCACGTTCAAACCCTGCTTCTGGGTTTGGTGCTATATACAGGGTATGTTGAAATAGCTTCATAGCTGAGACAAAGCAATACTCCTAAATTTGAATAATATAACATATGAAAAAAATATTAGTGATATACTTAGCAAATCCAATTGAACATTAGAAATTAGTATTGGAAGGGAAAATGTGGTAAACAATAAGACTTTTTTTCTCTCCTTATTTGCAAGAATGCCAATAATTGGATTAGAGGCTTGTTGATTAGATTGCAAGTCCGTATTTTGGTGCTGCATGTGTTTTTGTCTGTGAATTTGTCTTTTATGTAGGCAGCTGGTCCCTTTTGTGCACATCTTTGTTATTTTACAGACGGTATTTTCCCTAAACACTACTGTTAACTATTCTTTTCCATTATCCAATATTAACCTTCAATTTTCATTTGTTTTCTCCTTAGCTTTTAATAACCCACGACCAGGGCAACTGGGCAGATTATTGCCAAACCAGAACTTACCACTTGACATCACATTGCAAAGCCCAACTGGTGCTGGACCCTTCCCACCAATCAGAAACAGTAGTCCCTACTCAGTGATACCTCAGCCAGGAATGATGGGTAACCAAGGGATGATAGGCAACCAAGGAAATTTAGGGAACAGTAGCACAGGTAAGGGCTCTATTACTTTACTGGGTTACTTAACCGAATGATGTATTCATCCCATCAAACTAGTAGCATTGTTTTCCGGTGAATTTTTTTTTTTATGTTAGAAGCTAACATTTATCTGCACGTTTTCACCATGAGAGTGGCATAAGCAGCATCGGAGAGCATTCCAGGAAGCTGATTGTTGTACTGTATGATTATTACTTTCTCACCGTTAATCCTGAAGCATAGGCTTATTCCACTTCCGTTCCAGACATTGTAGTGGTGTGTGTGAAGTAACCTATCCTCGCATGGTAATTTGATAACCCTAAAACTTTCTATTAATTGTTGAAATGTGTCTGGAGAATTCCAGAACAAAAGTTTAAAATTCAACCAACCTCTCATACTTAGGAACGATACAATTCTCATTCAGAAAAAAATCTTAATTAAAAATAGGAAACTTTGGGAGTTCCTGGTGGTGTAGTGGCTTAAGCCTTCAGTGCTGTCAACGCTGCGGCCTGGGTTCGATTCCCAGCCAGGGAGCTACCCACATAAACATAAATAGATAGATAGATAGATAGATAGATAGATAGATAGATAAAACAACCAGGGAACTTAAAACTGTTAAAAAAAGAAACTTTGAGCAGTAGTATGCCTGGCCTGGCCATCACTGGTCCGGGGATCTGGTTAGGATGTGGACCTGCTATAAGTTAGGGTGTCTGCCAAGTAGCCCCAGCACATTATGAAGCAGTAGCCACTGTCACAGCAGCTACCATGTGTCCCAGGCTCCCGTCCAGTTTAAGCTAGAAATCATTGCAGCTGCCCAGTCACTGTTACCACACATCCTGTGCCCCGTAATACCTGCTTGTCACAGGTAGGGCAGGACACTGTCTCTCCTAATGAACAGCAGCAGCTCACCGTTTAGATAGCTTGCCTCCTTTGTCAAAATGAGATACCTAGAGAGAAAAGTATTGAAAGGACAGATGGTATAAAAAGAACTTAGGCTGGTGGGTGTTTAATTTGGGGTTTTACTATTTTCCTAAGGGGATTTTATTTTTTGGTAGTCTATAATCCCTGTATACACTTGCCATTTAGATAGTTAACTGAAGACAAGAGCTCGATTTAAGGAGGAAAGATGGATTTTTAACTTTCTGTGGTTGATAAGCAATTTATAGGAAATGTGAACTGTACCATGTTAAAATAGTTTATTTATTCAAAAATATTTATCAGGTACCTATTATAAGTGCCAGGAACTGACTGCTTAACTAATTTGTGTATTCACAGAAACACTGCCATATTAAGTTTACATTATTTTTAAGATTAAGTACTGATTTATGTAAAATTTTATAAGAGAAAAGGAACCAATAGTTTATTGCAGATGGCTTCGTATTAGCAGATACAAGATCGGAGTTTTTGTAGGAATCCCATCAGGAATGTGGGGTTACTACACCTGTAGTAACATCTGGGCGGCCTGGCCATCTCTGGCGTCCAGGCTGTTGTCACGCCTGTGCTTTATTCCCAAACAAGGGGAAGAGGCTGCAGGAGACCATCGCAGTCATAATTGCATTGATACTGTTGGATTCTGGGTGATGCTCGCTTCTGCTTTCTAGACTTTTTATAACCTTGTTATATACTATTTAGACAATAGATTTTTGCCTGTTCTCCCATATCTTTGTATACTTCACATTGACTCTCAAAATGGTTTTTGAAACATGCATCACTATGCTATTATCCTAACTTTTTCAATCTAGTAATGAATTACCCTTCACTCTTAATCATCCTAGTGTAGCACATTCTCATTTCCTCCCATAAAAGACCACCCATAATAATATGGCCTCTCTGTTTCTTAAATATACCCTATTTTTAGTTGTTTATTATAATTAAAGTAAATGAAAGCAAGCCACGTATTTGAAAGCAGAACTTTTATATATCCGTCATTAAACATTTCAAAATGAAGGGTCCTCGCGCGGGGTTTTTCCGGAAGCCTTCAGATAGCAAGTCTTAGCACATCTTTGGCCGTTGCCAGCATCCTGGGGTCCAGGCCAGAGAGAGTAAACTTGATCTTGCTTGCCAGTGTTGTTCTCTTATTGTTAAGTGTGGTCAAATAACTGTTAATATCTCGAGCATGAAAGGATTTTTACAAGTCTGTCCCATGCTGTAGCCAGGAATGTGGCGGTTCGGGTGCATTGAGACGGTAGGCGTGGCCTTGGCCATGAAGAACTGTGGTAGAAAGATCCAGTGAATTTCCCCCCATGCTTTTTAGAGGCTACCGTGATCAGGTTTGAAGCTTAACAAATTACGGTACTCTGAAAGGGATGCGAAGATCTGAAGTCTAGCATAAGCTTCCTGGGACATTATCTTTAATTTTGGTTTGTAATTAGAATATTGATTATCAGTTTTTACCTTGTTCCTCTTGGCCTCACCTCCCTTTTGGAAAGTAAAGCATTGACGTGTGTATCAGCTAATGTGATTCACTTCCTGAGGAAGGAAGTTGGGGCTATCCACACGCCGCAGCACCTGTTTCTAAGTACATATGGGAACAATTTTAACAGCTTTTCCGAACTATGAAGATTGGCAAGTCCGTGCTAAGAAACACTTGGTAATAATCGCCAATCCTTATTTCTTACCCGGGGGCCCACGTCCGTCCCAGTGAGGGCGTTAGCTGTTGGGCTCACTGCATGGTACAGAGTCAGATCAGACGCTCCCATGTGCGGAGTATGTTTCCACTCAGTGCATCTCTCAGTGCTTTGTGGTTTGCCCGCAGGAATGATGGGCAGTAATGCCGCCCGGCCCACTATGCCGTCTGGGGAATGGGCCCCTCAGGGCTCTGCTGTGAGAGTCACCTGTGCTGCTACCACCAGTGCCATGAACCGGCCAATCCAAGGAGGCATGATTCGGAACCCAGCAGCCAGCCTCCCCATGAGACCCAGCAGCCAGCCTGGCCAGCGGCAGATGCTTCAGCCTCAGGTCATGAGTATAGGTAAGGTCGTTCCCGTCCCGTGGCTTTCACTTTGCGTGCTTGCTTAGCAGGAGGGTGGCAGCTCATCCCCACGTGTCACGTCATCATCCGTGATTTTGCTGGAACTCTGTATAGAATCAGAGTATCAAAGGTTTTACAGTGACATGAGAGAATGAACTAACTACCTTTGTGATAATTTCATTTTCATTAAATTATCTAATTCAACTTTTGGGGGAGTAAATTAGGTGTCACACTATAAATCTTACATATGTGACATTTTAAAGAACCATTTCAATGATATAGTAGTGGTTCTTAACTCTGGGTGATCACCAGAATCATCTCAGGCCTTAAAATGCAGATTCTGGGGCCACTGCCTTAGATGATCAAACCAGATTCTCCCAGGTCCTCGCTGAAGATTTGGGGTCCTACACAACACCTCACAAAACGTGAGGATCAGTAGGGTTCTGTTTGGATGCAGTTCACGTGTTATTAAAATTAATGGTCCGGGACATTGTATGAGACCACTTACGTGAAATGCCCAGAAGCGGCAAATCTGTAGACAAAGCAAGCAGATTAGTAGTTGCCTAGGCCTGAGGTCTGGAGAGGAAATGGGGGTGACCCCTAGTGGTCATTCTGTGGGTTTCTTTTATCTTGTGCATCAGCATAACACAGGTAAATGTAATGTCTGTGTACATTTTCAACTTAGATACTGCACCATTAGAAGAGCTAAATCTCTAATGGTGCCTTGATTGTTTTGAGAAGACAATACAGAACTCTCATCCTTCCTCTGGCACCGGTGTTCTTACCTAGCTGTTTGAGTGCTCAGTGTGTGTTGGCTTACTGTTTCTGACAGATAACACTCCTGTCGCCTTCCTACAGAGAATATACTTCAAGTTCATGAGTGGTTCCCAACCATGACTTTGTATCACATGAGGCTTGCGTGTAAAGTGACCAGAATTCCATGCCAAAGTCACCTGGGAAATTTCTAAAATATTGATTCCTTCATTTAAAAATCCTAATAGTAAATTATTTTTATCTAGACGTTTATCCTCAGTCTTTCTTCATTGGCGGGCACCTCGCCTGGCTTTCCAGTTTGCAATGTGATTCCTTGTGGGGCTGGATTTCTCCAGTCAGTACGTAATAAACTCAGAGAGAGTTGTGAAGTCAACAGCAAATCTATTGTAATGGCATATAGTTCTACAGATAATGATAACAGTAAAATAATTAAAAATCTCATGTCACTCATTAGTCTTAAAGCTCTGGAAAGAACTTGAGAAAGGACACCTCAGAGTGGTCCAGACCATGGGCTCTTGTGGGGCGTCTCCAAGGACAAAACTGTTTTCACAAGAGCACTGAGACACTTCTTTCCTTCTCTCTTTATCCTCTCACGAATATACAGTAGACTTCTAGAAGGTACATGCTATATGATGGCACAGGAGATGGAGTGTGGAAGCACATAGGAGATTCTGGGTCCCTCCTGTCAAAATGTAAAACAAAGATGGTATTTTTTTCCCATTAAAGAAAAGTTAAAGAAAAGTTGTTTATGTTAACATGTTGTGGATTTATGATGATGATTTTAAACGAATTAATTATTTTTCTATTTGTTAGTTTTAATTTCCAATAACAATAAATAGCAATGAGATATAACCCACAGAAACAAAAGCTTTTTGTTTAAGAATACAGAGTCCTAAGTGGAAGAGGTTTGGAACTGCTGCTCTAGACATCCCCTAGTGGATGACTGGCCCAGGTACTTACTGCCTTTATTTCTGTATCAGAACAAAAATTCAGTCCTTTCATTTCCACCTCATTACTGTTGCTCCTGCCTTTTCCGATTTCTGAAAACCGGGTGTTTCGTGGTATATTGCATAGCAGAAGTCAGTACTTCCCTGATTACAAGTTGTAATATTTGGGGGCATTTTGACTTCTTTTTCAGGGCCATCTGAATTAGAGATGAACATGGGGGGACCCCCATACAGCCAACAACAAGCTCCTCCCAATCAGACCGCCCCGTGGCCGGAAAGCATCCTACCCATAGAGCAGGCCTCGTTCGCCAGCCAGACCAGGTGAGTGCTGAGCGCCCAGGACACCAGCAGAGCAGTGCCTCGTGAGTTCTGTAGGTCATTTCACATGTCCCCTGCCAGTGGGTAGTCTGTCCCTTTTGACTGGTTGGTGCCGGACCGCTTCTCATGCATTCAGACTGTATCATCTGCTGGGCAGAAGGGTGCAGGGGAGGGGGAAAGCCAAAAATCAGTTAGACCCGGGGCACATCTTTACAGAAGCTTCCCGTCTAGTTGGAAAATGGAGCGTGCACACTGACACCTGGAACAGGAGGTGGCATGTGCACTGTACGTGCTGTAAGGGAAATGCACCATAGTCAGGAGACCATCCAGCTGGGGTGATGCGGAAGGGCTTCAGAGTCGGGAAGGAAGGGTGTGATTTCGGAGCAGGTGCAGCACGAAGAAGCCCGTCCACCTGGCAAAAGCAGATCCGAGACGACCGGGTGTCACAGAAGCAACACAGTATGTTTAGGGTAACAGAATCATCCAGCTTTATGTTACGTATGTTTTGCCACGTTGAAGAAAAATAAAAGGCAATATCAGAAGATTTGCCTGGAAGAGTGAGTGGGCTAGTAATAAAGTGGATTTATAGGGGGCCTTAAATACCCCGGGAAATTCCGACTTTGTACATGAAGCCGTTGAAACCGTTTTTTGAAAAAGGAAGTGGTGATCAGTCTAACCATTTCTGTTTTCCAGTAGTTGATCTCTTCTCTCCAGTTGCTTCTGAGCAATTCTTCGTACTCGCTGTGTTGTAGCTTCACTAACTACACTGTGCCTGGGTGTGGGTTTCTTTCTTTATACTGGTTGGTATTTGGTATGTGGTGTTCATTTGCAAGTTCTGTGTGCCTAGTTATTTTTCAGAGCCTCTTTTTGTTGGCTTATTTTTGCGATCTCATCTTTATGTCATTAAACATTACATTTATCATTACTTTCTAAATGTCTTTATTCAGTAACTCCAACACATGGATTTCTTAGAGTTCTGAATCCAGTGATCAACCCTCACTCATGTCACCTATTTCCTTAACTACTTCTGTGATCTTTCACTGGGAGTTCATAGCTCATCCTGGTCAATGTAACATCTGGGTTGAAATGGAGGACACTTTTCCTAAGAGGATATGCTCAGGACTCTGCCAGGAGCGGGTCACTACTCACCTGGGTCAGCTCTGGGAAGCTCTAGCCCAAAAGCATGTAGCACACTTTCCAAATTCTCAAGTGCTGAAAGGCAACAGAGTTCCTGAAATTTCACAGAGGCGGAATACGTTTCCGGAGCTGCTTGCTTGCTTTTTTAGGAGTTCAGGTATCTGAGCACGTGCCACTCTGGGATGTGGTGCTTTGTCATGGTCAGTGTTACACACACAGAATTGCGGTGTGGTGTCCATTTCCTCTTACATCTTAAGGGTGCAATAAAAGATTCAGAGGATTCATTGAAGCTTAAAAAAAAAAAAAAAGACAAACTAGAAGAAGACAGATTTGTGAGAAAAAGTATGGAGCTGGTTATTTCACTGATAGATTAGGGGAACTGCTTGATAAGTGCCTTGAGGGATGAAGGAAGGGTTGCTTGCCTGCTGTGCTGTCAAACCCCCCTGAGCCTCTGCACCCCCTCACCCCCGGGTCTGCATTTCTAACGGCCCAAGGCCCTTCCAGGTCTTTTGAGTCCAGTTTCATGGTGTCAGGGAGTGCTATGCGCTTTCTAAATACGTTTATTGGATATGTTCAAAACCTACCCATTTCCATGGAAACTTGCCCATAATAAAAATGTAGTACAGTGATTAAATACAACACCCCATAGTTTTTGAATGAAATGTCAAAAGAGTTGTAACTAGGGGCAGCTAGGCCCAGAGTTCCGATTCTCACTGCTGCCCAAGCAGGTGAGGGTTACCAGTTAGTTCTGGGACATGGCTCCGCCCACTCTGTTGTTGCTAAGGTGACTGTCTGTCAGCTTCCTTGGGCTCAAGACTGACTGCGTGCATAAAACAAAACATTTTCACCATCTTGAAAGTTATTTTAGTTTCTCCAGCCACATAGCCCACTTTTATTTTAAATAGTTCATTTTGTAAGAAATTTATGACCAACTTTCTGGTAATCTTATTGTCACAGAACTTCAGAAGTGATGGAAATCTAAGGTCCTCACCACATCTCTGTTTTGAAATAAAAGAAAAGCAGTGCTTTTTTAAACCCCCTTTGTAAGTACTGCCATTACCGTGTTATGCTTTTACTGCCTACCTATTTAGGAATAGGTTTTTTAAATGCCTTAGGAACCCAGCATTAGTTTTCGTACACATTTTTAAAGCTCTAGTTAAGCCCTTGAATTTGTGACGTATTCACATACTCATGCATTTATAGCCGAATTTCCATTTTCTGCAGTTCCACTTGTGGTTTTTTCCTTTATTCATCTGGTATGTGAAAGAGATACTTAAAATATAGCCCAAATTTTATAAATGATTGTTTTGAAGATTTCTGTTGGATTTATGAAAGTATTTTCTCTTGAAATACAGTAGCTGCCTTTCATGAAAGACTTGCTTTCACACTAAGTTCAAAATTTCTGAGTTAATTTGGTTTTCCCTCATTTGAAATGAATCTAAGAGCAAAGTTTCTCTTGTTGACTGTTTCTCATCATGAAGTAGCTGCTGCTGTTTGCAGAATTCTGAAAATATATTTAAAAAATGATGGTACTGGCTTGGTTTCTCACACACAAGAGCTCAGGGTTGCCACTCTTAGTGTCCTACCAGTCTGTAACTAAAAGTGTAGATTTCAAGAAATGGGGTTTCTTTCTTCTGCTAGTTTATTACTTACCATGTTGTACCGGCCTGGGGCCTGTGTGTGTGTTCATCCCTTATTCTGCTGAATTTCATCCTTGTAGTGATATGTATGTCTGTCAGACACCATCTAGATTGTAACTATACTTGTAATTGCCCAAAACATAGGAAAATAATTTCTTCATTATATTGGTGACTGTATATAAATTTGGGATTGGACGTCTGGGTTAATATTCTTTCTATAAGCTAAACATATTGTGATCTTTAAGGGAAGTTAAATACCATATGATGTTCTCCCATCTATAATGCGCACCCATGTTTTTGGCCCAGACTTTCAGGGAAAATATCTTTTGTTTTAATTTTTTAATTCAAATTTGTATTTGTTTAGATTTAGATACTTGTTTTTTGTATCATAAAGGAATTTTAGCATTTATTTTTTAACATGGTATACGAAATTGTAACACTTTTAACTCTTAAGCATAAATCAAAGAATTAAAAACATTTATACAGATACAGAATTAGTACTATCCATATACATTGCACATCCTCATTTTTCCCCTCACAAATTTGGGCCAAAAAAATACAAAGTGCATGTTATACATGGCAAAATACCGTAACTCATAGTATGCCCAAACTTATAAACCTAAGCCACAATGCAGTATATTTTTCTGATTATAAGGTATGATATCCTGGCTAGATTGGGAAACTTTTATTTTCATCAACTATTAACTTACTGAATCTGTGTAGTTCAACAAAGAGATTTCAGATGTCCTCGGCAGGCAGAGTCTAAAGGCGATGTTTTTAACATAAATGCCAGTTTATCCAGTAGGGGGTGCTAGAGTTGAGCGGAGAGCTGGGGGGCGTGGTCAAGAGTGGCTGTAAAGGAGATGCTTTGGTCCTGTTGGGAAGGCAGGCTCTCAGATAGAGAAGAGAGTGGAAGTATGGAATGCTGAGTCCTGGCATCATTGGTGTGTACATGGCATCTTCTGGAATAAAAGATTAATTTAGGCCAGGATGGCTGAGGCTCACAGGGAAGTTGGGGGCACTAAGTAGAAAATGTAGGCTTAACCAGAGTGTCCTTGAATTCTACTACCACCAACCACCCTGTCCCAGGGACTTAGGCATTTTCCTGAGAGAGCTGAAGTCAGAATTCTGAGTCGGCTCAGGGAAGTGTGTTTTCGGCAGAGGACCCTGACAGTGTCATTTTAGGAGAACCAGGCAGAGACTGTAAGCAGGAAGGCGTCTTGAGAGCCCCATCCCGAGTCCAAGAGGGCCTTGACCAGAATGGGAAGGCCTGGCGGTAGGGTGTCACTTTTCAGGCTGTGTCATGCGTTAGTTTGATGATTTTTTTTTTAATTGAAAGAAAAAGCATGTAACAAAAATTGGTTACTTTGTAATTAGGAAATTGTTTAAATGTGAATGAGTATTTGCATTAGTTATTTTTTGTTGTTGTTTTGCTTTTTTGTTTTTGTTCGTTTTCCTTTAAGCATTTCGATGTGTCTTTACCAGAGTAGGGTTGTCTTGCAAAGGTCCAAGACAGCATCTCCCCTGCCTTGGGACTCTGGGTTTCAGTCAGATGCAAGACTGGTGAGTCGGTTCATGCAGCACCCATGCAGCCTTGCTCTAGTGCAGTGCTGTCCAACCTCTTGGCTCCCCTGGGCCACACATAAAACACACTAACACTAATGATAGCTGCTGAGCTAAAAGAAAGATCACAAAAGAAATCTCGGGAGTTCCCTGGTGGTGTAGCGGCTTAAGGCTTCGGCGTTGGCGCTGTCAGCACTGTGGCCTGGGTTCGAGTCCCAGCCAGGGAACTACCCACATACCAAAAAGCAAAAAAAAAAAAAAAAAAAAAGGCAGTGATGTCAATTAAAAATTACATAGGTCCCAGGTGTACAAGTCTACATTACATCTTCTATGTATTATGTGTTCATCACCCAGTGTCAGTCTCTTTCCATCACCATTTATTTGTGTCCCTGTTCCTTTTCCCCTACCACCTCCCCGCCACCCTCAAGTAAGTACTAAACTATTGACTGTGTCAGTGAGTGTTGTTTTTTTTGTTGTTGTTGCTTTCCATTTTCTGTTAATAATCAAGGTAAATTTCTCCATCGCTTTCCCTTATTTTACCCACAGTTCCATCCCTTCTCCCATCTTAAAGAAGTCCCTCTAACATTCTTTGTAGAACTGGTTTGGTGGTGGTATATTCCTTTAGCTTTTCCTTGTATGAGAAGCTCTTTATCTGTCCTTGAATTTTGACTGGTTAGCCTTGCTGGATACAGTATTCTTGGTTATAGATCCTTGGTTTTCATCACATTGAATGTTTTCTACCAAGCCTTTCTGGCCTGTAAAGTTTCTGGTGAGAAATCAGCTGAGGGTTGAATGGGTGTCCCCTTATAAGTTACTACTTGCATTTCTCTTGGTGTTTTTAGAATTTTCTCTTTTTCTTTAACTTTTGCCATTTTAATTATGATGTGTGTTGGTGTGTTCTTGTTTGGGATCATCTTGTTTGGGACTCTCTGGGCATCCTGGACTTGTATGTGTATTTCCTTCACCAGGTTAGGAAAAGCTTCATTCATTATTTTTTCAAATAACATCTTGATCCCTTGGTTCACCTCTGTCCCTTCTGGTACAACGATTACTCTTATATTTTTATGTTTGATATAGTCCCAGAAGACTCTCAATCCATCCTCATTTTTTTTTTTGGATATTGTTTTCTAACTGTTCTGGCTGAGTGTTTTCTGCTGGCTTTTCCTGCAAACCACTGTTTTGCACTTCAGTTTTATCTAGTTTAGTGACTTTTATTCCATTCTTGATTTCAGTTAATGGAGTCATTGTTTCTCTCTCTGGTCCTGTATAATGGTTTGTGAGCCTTCTTCAATGCCTGCTGTGCTGGCCTTTCAAACCAGCTGGTTGTGGGCCAGGAAACATGCGCACTCCTTCTCCTTCCGTGCTGGAGCCTTCACGCTGGGGGTCCTCACCGCCCAGCCGCTCCCCCTCCTCTGGGAACCAGAGGGAAGTCCAGCTGCTGCGGTTTGCGGACCGGTCTGCACCTCCTGGGGCCAAAGGAGGTGGGTGCGGTGTCTCACGCCCTACCTCTGGGCCCCCTTTCCTCTGCCCTGCAGACCGAGTGAGGCCCGGATCGTCTCCGCCACCTTCTTCCTCCTCCCTCCCCCAGCCGGAGAGTTCCACCCGGGACCCGCTCAGCCACATCCCCCCTCTTCCCTTTCTTTCTCCTTTGTTTAACCCTCTGCCGGCCTGCAGGTGCCTTAATGCCACGAGTGGGTTTCTTAACTGTGATTGTGCGATGTGTAGAGGGTCCTTGGTTGAGGTCTAGGTGTTTTATTAGTTGTAATCTATCTCCAAAGGAGTTTCTCGGAGGTCCCTCTCACACCACCATTTCGTTGCGGAATCTCATGTTTTAAGGATTTGTGTTGGGCCGCATTCAAAGCCGTCCTGGGCTGCAGGTTGGACGTGCCTGGTCTACAGTTAAGAGAGAGTAGATTTAACCTTAGCTTATCATCAGTGGAGGGATGGGGGTGGGCTTATGGTTGTATAGAAATGAAGCTTCTAAGAAACGGAATTTGAAAACTATGAAGTCAAGTTGGGCAAAGAAAATACTTGCAAGGCCTCACTTAACTAGCTCTTTGCAGAATGGGGTCTCAGGACTAGGAGCACTTGGTACATAGATGACATCTACTCTTGGCTGACCTGAGTTCTTTCCTCAGGAAAATTACCACGTCCAAATGTTGGTCCCTCCTCTTTGGGGAACTCTCTCCTGTCTTTGCTTCCGTGAGATGCAGTCCTGTGCTTTTTCTCCTGCTTGTTGCCGCTTTTCTGGGTCTGTTGCTTCTTCCCCCTCCCTTGGGGCAGCAGTGAATCACATTTGTATTTACAAAGGTAATTCTGGGAGAGTGTGGAAGGGCACTGGCAGGGCGGGGACGTCTACTCCAGTGCCTGCGTCTTACCGAGAACCAAGGCAATCCGGGAGAAGAGGCAGGTGTAGGAAGAGTCCCAAAAGGAAAGCAGAGCCTCAGAGTGTTGGTGGGTGCCCTTAGCAATGCAGGAACGCTGGGTGGAGCTGGGGGGACGGTGTAGCACACCCACCTGGCACAGGCTGTAGAACCACCAGGTCGGGATACTTCATCAGTGCGACCACAGGTGGGGAGTGTCCTCGCAGGTACGTTAACAGAGCGATTTTTCTTCACACGGAACTAGGGCTGAATGGAGAGTATAGATTGCTTTTACTGTCCTGTGTTATAACTGTTTGAAGTTAATTGTTGGCTTCAGTAAGCAGGATTTTGGGATTCTAGGCCAGAGTGGCCTGTTAAGCTGTCTTTAGAAAACACAGCATGTAATTAAACTGGGTTAGACAGGTGACTTCATCCCTTGATGAGTCTCTTCTCACCTGCTTAAGAGTGAGATTACACGCCTGTAACTTTTATTTTCTCCAAAATATCATATAGTAACTCTGAGAGTACAAATTAGACTATTTTGGCAAAATACAAGTATCATTTCCCTTTGGCATTAAAGTAACTCAGCAGCTCTTTTTAAAAAGCTCCCCCAGTTTGTCAGTTAATGTAAATTATAGGAGTTTTATATACCACGGAGTTTGGAGTTCAGTGTTATGGTTTTGTTACCTCTTAGCTTATATAATAGATACAGCATGCATATTTGTGATCTACTTTTGTTGACTAACTCAGGAAGGCTAAAGCCACACTTCTGAGGACTTTGATAAATGTTTACGAGTCGTGCTTCAGCGTGACAGAACTTTCTTATTAATTCAGTTTAGGCTAGTGACAGCTGAGTTCCAATAATTAATGTAGCTTTTATAGTTCTTTAGTTTCTCTCAGTTAGGGCACAGCCTCATGTGAAATACGACTATTCAGTCAACTTTGTCTTTTCTACCAGAGTTCAGAAATTCCCTCTGATTACTTCAGTGCACAGTAAATATATGTGTGCTTGCTGAGTCAGCGTAGACTTGTGGAAATGAAATGGTCAGGTGGGCCCTGGTCTCACTAGGTCTGTGTTGAAGTCCCAGCTTTGTGGTGTCTGCCTGTGTGATCACCAGCAAGTGGTCCGACTCTCTGATCTCAGCTTCACCAGCTTTCAGTTGGCAGGGACAGGGGAGCCAAAAAATCAAAAATCACGCGTCAGACGCCTGGATTGGTGTCTAGCCTGTGTTAGGAACTGACTAAGGTATAGCTGTCGTTTTGGGTTGTCATTTTGTTCTGTGTCCAGGGGTACAGCATTTTACTACAGAGACCCTAGAAGTCAACTGATACTTTAGTCTTTAAGAAAGAAAAAAAAAATGTTCTCTGACCATCTAGCTTTTCCATGCGCCCATGGTGAAGTTTGTGTCTCTACAGGCAGCCATTTGGCAGCTCTCCAGATGATTTGCTGTGTCCACACCCTGCAGCAGAGTCGCCAAGTGACGAGGGAGCTCTCCTGGACCAGCTGTACTTGGCCTTGCGGAATTTCGATGGCCTGGAGGAGATCGACAGAGCTTTGGGAATACCCGAACTGGTCAGCCAGGTGCGCAGTGGGAAGCTAGCCGGTGGGAGCCGGGCACTTGGGTGGGCACGAGTTCTTTCGCTTGCAGAGAGTCTGCTTTTTAGAATACTTTTTTACCTCAGACCAAGCTAGTTCTGTTTTCTTTCTCCCCATCTCCTTGTTACTCCTGCGTAAACCTTTGCCCGAGGGTGGAAGATGCTGAGATTGAGCTTTACACCTAAGTGGAGTCACTGAGCTGAAAGGCAGAAACTCAAGTCCAGCTGACCTAATGACAGGGAGGGATACGCAAGGAGCAGTGAGACCGAGAACGGACCACTGCTGCCCAATGACCTTGAACCCTCTCATCTAAAAAGCCAGTATCTGATCACCATGTTAATCTTACACTTGTGGGCCAGCGATAGGAAGCTGTGCTAAAAGAATACCTTGCACGTACTTTAGCAGAAGTCAGTCACATTAGAGCTAGCTGTAGTTCATTAATCATTTTGACCTTTGCGTGGGCTTAGCCCACAACCATCTTTGGGATATTTCAGCAGGAATGGGAATCTGAAGAAGCTAACCAGTCTTACTATGTTGAGTTAGCATTCCTCCTCCTGGTAATTAGTTGGTTACTCAAAGTAATTCTCTGCTTTAAGAGTAACTTACAGCCGTAACATAATAAATAACCTACCGGTGTCATGAGATGACACGGAACTTTGTGAGCCTGG
This sequence comes from Lyroderma lyra, assembly GCA_004026885.1. NCBI lineage: Eukaryota > Metazoa > Chordata > Mammalia > Chiroptera > Megadermatidae > Lyroderma > Lyroderma lyra. The sequence goes on along the minus strand of PVJL010000101.1, from coordinate 213,762 downwards.
CTGCCCAGCTATGTGTGTGTAAAACGATCACAGTCGTGCTGCTGTTCTCCCTTCTCAGCATGAGTCTTTATTTCTTGTCACTAAGAAGTACCTTCCAGTGTCCCGTCCACTTCGGTCATCTGACATCTCGTGAAAGTCTGTGATGAAGGTGGTGCAGACTCACTGGAGACTTCTCCGAAGCCTTACAAATAGTCGTGTCATCATTCCCACAGCTCAGCAGACAGAAGTGGGAGTTAAGACTTGTCGATTCATACTGAGAACAACGGAGTGGAAAGAACTGACTTGAGGTTACGTGATAGAACCTGAGATAAACCAAGAAAGGAGAATGGCATTTCAGTGTTTCCTGCGGGGCCGCTTTGCGTCGTCTCGGGTGGTGGTTAGAATTTAGCACTCAGTGTTGTTATCCTTGAGTTTTGTCTGAGTTACATTTAAAAATGTCATCCGTGGAGTTGCTGAGTGACTTGTAGCATTGTTTTTATCAAAACTGGTGTCATTTCATCATTTAATATTTTTAGTCTCCTTTTTTTCCATTCATTTGTATTATTTCTATTTTGTCTCATCAAGTCCCTCATCATTACATCATATTAAACTGAATTCTAGAAATGTGGTCATTGGGTGGCGTCAGGAAACGTGCAGTACGGATGGACTTCATCTGTACTCACAAAGTGCTGAGATAGTTTTATGGGTGTAGGTAGAGCAGTAATTCAACAATGACGGGTCTTCCCCATGTAGACTCCATCCACATTTTTAAAACCATCCTAGGGGTGGGGGGTGACAGGTAGTGGGCCCAGTTCTGACAGGTCGACCTCAGGGCCCTGGTCTGAATCCGGGTCAGCCTCAGGCCACTGCTCCAACGTGCTGGGCTGGTTTGAGGAAGCCTCAGACATTCCTGGGCTAAGGGAAACCTCAGACGTGTTCTTGCTGTTGGGCTCTGCCCACCTGTATGTCAGGAGATTTGTAGCAGTTCCTGCCAGAAGTTGAATGAAGTGGATGGTTAGCCAGGGACATCTTTCCACTCTAAGCATAGACTCTTGTAGGGCCACCTAAAAGGTGTTCCCACGTGGCAAAGTTCTGGATTTTCTACACCTGCCCATTGTGACCCAGAGAGACAGGGGAGCCCTAAGAAGTCAAGAATGATGAGCACATTACATATGTCCAGTCGATAACGAGTCAGTGAGAAAATGTGGGGCAGGTAGGACATTCCGAGAGGCACAGAGAACAGTTCAGTGAAGGCAGTGTGTCACACCTGTGGAGAGCTTAGGTTCTAAATCACGAACTAGATGGGAGCCCACCACTTCCTAGCGAGATAGGCTTGTTGCATTCGCTTCACGACGTCTCCAGATCTCAGCCTTGTTACCTGCGAAGTGGCAATAATGGTGGTGGGAACCCCACCACTGCTGATCCCTGCTAGGTACCAGGGTGGCTGTCTAGTTAAATGAGACCAGTATGAGTAATCAGCCAAAACACTTACCTTCTGGGGCACATCTGCACTTTTAAAGTCCAGGCCCGTCTCTGATTGGTGGAGAGAGTAGGCGGCAGTCATGGTCCTCGGCCCCCTGCCCTTGGAAGGAGTGTCGCTGCAGTCAGGCCCGACCCCTGCTTCTGTTTTCACGTAACTGGATCTGTCGAACAAAGAGGCTTTTCTGGAAAGAAAAGTGAGGTCAAGCTGCAAGCACCTTCGTGTAGGGAGGGCGGTATGGAAAGCTTCCAACCTCTAGCAGCGGGAGAAGCCAGCCTTCTGTTCGCCCTGCTGTTCAGAGCGCTTGTTTATTTGTTGGTGTGTTCTCTGGGGGCTTCCTCTTCAGAGCCAAGCAGTGGACCCGGAACAGTTCTCCAGTCAGGATTCCAACATGATGCTGGAGCAGAAGGCCCCCGTGTTCCCCCAGCAGTACGCGTCTCAGGCACAAATGGCCCAGGGTGGCTACACGCCCATGCAAGACCCCAACTTCCACAGCATGGGCCAGCGGCCCAGTTACGCCGCACTCCGCATGCAGCCCAGGCCGGGCCTCAGGCCCACGGGCCTGGTGCAGAACCAGCCAAATCAGCTGCGACTCCAGCTGCAGCATCGCCTCCAAGCACAGCAGGTGGGTGCTCTGTCGGGCCTGGAGAGTGGGGTGGCGGGGGAGGGCAGAGTGGTGTGCCGAGACACAGCGTCGTGTGTCCTTTTGGAGGGCTTAAATCTCCGTCCGTCCTTTCTGAGAGGGCGGAAGCTTTCTGGGATAACCTCACCATTTCCCCACTCCTTTCTGCTTTACTTGCTCCCTTTCTTTCTCCTCCACCAGCTCCACTCAAGCGCAGAGCCGTGCTCCTTTTATTTCCAAGCTCCGTTACTTCCTAAGGGTCTGACCTTGACCGCTCAGCCTCTGTTTTCGTTCTGTACAGTGGGCTTGTTCGGTGGTACAGGGCACGGGCTGTGTATATTGAAGGGCCTAGCACAGTTTCTCGCCCAAAGTGAAGCACTCAGGACAGTAGTGGCTCCTGTCACGAGTCCTCTCTCCGGACAGAAACAGTCACTAATAGCTGGGTGGTGGCAGAGGGAGGCTGCCATATGGGATACCTGTTTCGGTCCAGAAAATGTGTTGTTGAAACGAGCCCGGGCCGTTCACCGTAATACAGCAAGGAGCAATGTTACATACGGGCTTTTCGTTCTCCTTTCCTTTTTGCAAGTGATGAGCACCTGCCTTTTTCCAGTCTTCCTCTTCTGATCATGCTCCTCCCTTTCTCCCTTGCAAACATTGTGTTTTCCAAGCACCACAAAGTAATTTCCCAGTTACAAGCGGAACCCCCTTCAGAACCAGCTTTACCCCAGAACTCAGCTGCGGGCCCCGGGTTTCCGTATGCAGCAGCGCATGCTGTTGGTGTGGGAGGGCGGCTTCTTACGGAAGGTGGTTTGAAACAAAATGTATTCTGTTTTTAAAATGTGTTCCTTCTCCTATGTGGATGCCTTTAGAACCGCCAGCCACTTATGAATCAAATCAGCAATGTTTCAAATGTGAACTTGACCCTGCGGCCCGGAGTACCGACACAGGTGAGGAGCAGACCAGCTGCCAGCTTTCCCTGTCGCCTTCTGGCTTCCCTTGTCATTTCTGCCTCCCTGACGTCCCACGGGAACCATCTGAGAAGCCCTCCGATCCAGAGCAGCACAGTAGATCTATTCATGTCCCTCAGTCGTCTGTCTAGTGTTGCCTTCGTGGTTCCCTCCTCGTCACAGCCGTTTTTATTGCCAGGCGCAGTCGAGTCTCATTACTCACACACACAGTGCTCCCTAAAGTTAGTGCAGACACTGAACTAGTGGGTACTGACCACCGATCCAAGGGGAAATAAAGGGCTAGGTTCCCGCCAGCCTCTGGTCACAGCGTGTTTGTGAACCTGGCCGTGCGTAACCTTGCTTGAGGTGTGTTCCGTTCAGACCCACCTTATTTACTACACGAGGGCTGCCCGGGAAGTATCCAGCCACGTCGTATGAAAGCAGGCGTTGGTGGCTGGATTTTTTCCGGACAGCCCTCGTGCGTTGTTGCCACAGTAACATTGAAGTCACAGCCGGCGGCACCATAGCTCCTGCCTGACGGAAGCCCGTCTGACACACATTGTCTCTCGAAGACACACCACGGCCACTGCGCTCAAGAACACTAGACTGCACTTGCGTGCTGCTCCCAGGAGCCGTTTAAAACAGCAGAGTCGCCAGCATAAGGTACAGGGTCCGCACCAAGGACACTTGTTGACAGCATAAAAGCCACACAGGGAGGCACAGTGTCAGCCTCGGGAGGGAGTGTGCACATCGGCACCTCAGATTTGCCTCCGTTCCGCACGTGGCCCTGAGTGACACCAGTGACACGCATGCTGGCGTGGGGATTACGAAGGAATTTTAGCGAGTACGCCAGTTCACAACTAAGCAAGCTGCCGATAATGAGGGTCGACTGTGTTGCTAGGACCTGTGAACAGCCTCGTATCTCGTCTGAGGCGAGCGCTGGCATGTCCCCTGCACCCGTCCCCTGCCCTCCCCCCACCTCTGTCCCAGTCTGTGTGTTCCGTCACCCTCTCTCCCTGCACTTCGCCTTTCTTCCTGCCTCTGTTCAGCTTTTTCTGAAGTGCCTCAGCCACCTTTTGGCGCAGTGATTCGTTTTCCTTTAGACTTGAAGATCCCTTGAATGAGACACGAAAGTGCCATCCTCACAGTCGATGTCAGAGTTCTCGTACAGCCGGCACTGGTGTCGTTGTGAGGTCCTCCAGTTAACCGGGCCCTCTCCCGATGAGTCCCAAGTTCACTGATGCTAGCGGTGCATGTCACTGCAGGGTGTCAGAGTAATCATCATCTCTGTAGAACTTAGAAGTCACGCTGTCGACCACCAGTTCAGCTCTAAAATGTTCTTGCCACTTAAATTTATTTTCCACATAATTTTGCACAAGACTGTATACCATTTGCTATCTGATTTCTAATATACGATTTGTTTTTCAACCTGTGTCTACCCCGAATGTCTTCCCTCGTGTATTGCCCCCCTGCCCCCATTTCAGGCACCTATTAATGCACAGATGCTGGCCCAAAGACAGAGGGAAATCCTGAACCAGCATCTCCGACAGAGACAAATGCATCAGCAACAGCAAGTTCAGCAGAGAACTTTGATGATGAGAGGACAAGGGTTGAATATGACATCGAGCATGGTGGCTCCCAGTGGCATGCCAGCAGCCATGAGCAACCCCCGGGTCCCCCAGGCAAACGCACAGCAGTTTCCATTTCCTCCAAACTACGGTACTGGACTCACTTCCCCACCGCCTCTCACCAGTCCTTTCTCCCCAGTGTCCCCCAGTCCTGGGTCACAGCTCCTTTCTCACAGCTCTTTGCATGGCTCCCAGATGAATCTGGCTAACCAGGGAATGATAGGCAACCTGGGAGGACAGTTGGGGCCTGTCAGGAGTCCCCAGGTCCAGCATAGTACCTTCCAGTCTCTGAGCTCAGGTACCACCTTTTCTCTGAGTGCAGGTCTTACTTTAAGAATGACCGAAGTAAGTGAGAGAGAGAGAGAGAGAGTGTGTGTGTGTGTGTCATGTACCTGTCAGTTGTGTGCGTGCGCGTATGAATGTATGCGTTGACATCAGCTTCTGTATACACAGGTGGACATGTATATATGTATATTTAAAAACCTCTGAGTCTGACTCAAACAAATCAATAGATGTGTACAAAATGTTGAAAGACATATAAATGTCAATATTAGAGACATTCTACAGCAGGGATATCCAACCTGCATCCCAGGACAGCTTTGAATGCAGTCCAACACGATTCTTAAAAATTCTTAGGACATTTTTTTGTGACCTTTTTTTAGCTCACCAGCTATCATTAGTGTGAGTGCATCTTACATGTGGCTCAAGACAATTCTTCCATTGTGGCTCAGGGAAGCCAAAAGGTTGGACACGCATGTTCTACAACTTTTGCAAAATAAAGACTTTAATGATTACAAAATAAAAAGTCTTTAATGAATAGATAATTCTTGAGAAGTGCTATAGAGAAATCACAGTGGAATACCTTTTAGTGTTCTTCATATTGATTTGTTGTTTAATGTCAGTCTTAAGAGACGAGTGTGTAATGTCATAAAACATTAATATTTGTGTGCACATTATGTTCAATTAATAGTTGACTCATTGATAAAGGTGTTTATATGAACAGTATTTGAAATGACTTTCCCTGTCTTGTACCAGTGTTATCTATAATTAACTATCAAGTCTTGTGGTGCTTAAATTCTTGTCTCCCATTTCTTTAAAGAACTAGAAATATCTTTCTGGTAGCTTTTTCTTGTGTGATCTTAAACTTTTCTCCTGCTACTTTAACTATTAATTAACTATGCATGTTTTACACATGTTGTAGGCAAAAATGTGCTTACCTTCATGTCATCCCTGAAGTTTTCTAAGAAGTCTTTCTAAGCTCCTTTCCTCAATGTCCTTTTGGACGATTTAGAAAAGTTTACTGAAAATTCTTTTTTTCCTTTTAGTAAAAATGCCATTTGCTTCTAAGCCTAACAAGAAGCTTGCATTGAGTTTTGTGTTGCTCTTGCTAATCTTGGATAGTACTAAAGTACCATAATGCCCTTTGTAAAGACAAACAAACTAATCATGAGTGCATTGCTTTTTTTAAAAAATGCGTCTATCTCATGTAGAATGACTTGAGTTGTTAATTCAGTAAAAAATTACTCAAATGTGTTGACTTTTTACATACAGTTGAACTTCAATGCATTTTAAACTTTAAACAGTTCTTACAGTGATACGTAAAAACTTAAAGAGTGTTTCAAGGTCAAGAGAAATATATATGTATATTTGACTCATTCTTGATTTGGAGAGGAACATGATGGGAAAATAGTGTTTCCTCTCTCTCCCTCCGGCCATGATGGTTAATACAGTTCCCAGTCACCCTTGTAACTACTGTAGAGAATCAAGACCTGGAGACTTTTCTCTTCGTGCATTTTAATCCCAGCGTGGACTTTCTTAAACATGTATGTAATTAACCAGTACATGATCAGATATTTTCAGTTAATTTTCCATGTGTATTTAATGTGAATGCTCTCTTTCTTCTCCCCTTTTCTCTGCGATAAAACTAACAATCTCCTTTGAATTTCTGTTTGTTTTTTTAAGGACTAAGTCAGCAACCTGATCCAGGCTTTACTGGGGCTGCCACTCCCCAGAGCCCCCTGATGTCGCCCAGAATGGCGCCCACGCAGAGCCCCATGATGCAGCAGTCTCAGGCCAATCCGGCCTACCAGGCCTCCTCTGACGTGAACGGATGGGCACAGGGCAACATGGGCGGAAACAGGTGTGCTGTGTGTCTGTGTCTTTTTTATATAAGTGATCACCAGGGAATCTCTGTGCACCACCTTCTTTTCTGTAGAGTTCTTAACTTCTCTGCTCAAGCAAGCAATATCAAGTAAACCACTGAGTAGGCCGCTTTACTTTTCTTAGGGCAGACGGTACCAGGATTTACAAAGGCTTAGCCTAATGTCTTTTCCTTGGGAGTAAATGGAACTCCCTGTCTAAGAAGGCACCAGCCCACCGACTTGTGATAGACGCTGCTGAGGAAGGCAGTGCCCTGGAAGCCCTCCTGTATCGTCCCTGTAATAAAAGCGAACGGGAAGCTTGGCCGGGCAGACGTGACGTGGGCTTACACTTCCCGGCCTTCCTGGCCGGGTGGGCGCCGCCTGCTGGCTGCCCCTGCCTGGGGTCTCGGCCTCCACGCGCTCATTCTGAAGGAAGCGCCTGAGAAGCAGGTGCTCAGAACTGCCTGCCTCTTTGCCCTGGGGCGCTAACACTGTCATCTTCATTGCGTTCTAGCATGTTTTCACAACAGTCCCCCCCACACTTCGGGCAACAAGCCAACACCAGCATGTACAATAACAATATGAACATCAATGTATCCATGGCGACCAACACAGGTGGGATGAGCAACATGAACCAGATGACAGGACAGATCAGCATGACCTCAGTGACCTCCGTGCCTACGTCAGGGCTGTCCTCCATGGGTCCCGAGCAGGTGAGCGCCCCGAGGAGCCCCTGTCCTCGGGTCATACCTTTAGTGTATTTCCTCATTACGTGTGTCGTCCCACGTACTCGGCATCTGCTGCCAGCACCGACCTTTTATCTGGAAGTTTTTTCCACCTTATTTTCACCTGTGTTAAGCGAGATTAACAGGCTTACTTGATGATGAAACACACGAGGGGACTCCTGACTGCTCAAGGATCCTTTAAAATAGTTCTTAATTTTCTTGCCATTTAATGTTTTTTCTCATTTGAAGAATTTAGCAATACCTAAAATGAGTCTCTAAACCAAGAGTGGTGAATGTGCTTTAAATATTAGAGCTTTATTTTGGAATAACAGTGTAAGAACTGCCCCTTTTTTCTGAATGTGAAACCAGGTGAATCACAAAGGCCTAACTTCTGCCATCCTGTCAGCATTAAATGACATTCCACTCAGGCAAGGAGACGGACAGAGATGATCCAAAAACTATTCCTCGTGGGAAGTGGATGCCATGACTTTTTTTTTTTTTTTTTTTTTTTTACTAATTCTACTTTGTGCCGAGTAGCACGGAAACGATTCTACCATCCCAAGTGCACACCCGCTTCCCTGGTGGGAAAGAGGTTCAAAGCACCTGGTGTCTCAGGTAGCCAGGCTGGTGGCCTAACCCACAGGCAGAGACACTGGTGAATAACTTTTAAGTGGTATTTACAGAAGATGTTGTTTTTAAAGGGCACAAAGTGCTTGGCATTCTGCTGTCTCAGCAGTTCATTTAAAACAAGGTTGTCCAACCTTCTAGTATCGTCATCTCTGTTGAATTTTTATTCAGCAGAATCCAAGTAAAATTGAATTGGAGGGGGCTCGTGTGTGGCAAGCATTGGTTTTCGTGTCCTGTCATGCTCCCCCCGAGGTATGTGCGTGGGAGACCAGGTGGAGGGATGGAGTCATCTTTCCCTGTTGCTCTCCCCCTAAAAGCGCAGAAGGGCAAGGCTGACGGTTGGTTGTTTCCCGGGACACGTGTGGACATGCCGCTGAAAACAGCCTGCCCCGTCTTGTCGCCTTCAGGTTAACGATCCTGCTCTGAGGGGAGGCAGCCTTTTCCCAAACCAGCTGCCTGGAATGGACATGATTAAGCAGGAGGGAGACGCATCACGGGTAAGAAATAGTGAAGACGTACGCTGATAGGGTAGTAAAGGGGACATGAATATTTTGTGGACCAAAATTGGCAGCTATGTTATCAACCAGGACACTGAAGAGCATTGTAATGCTTGTGATTTTTTTTTTTTAAATAACTTCTAATTTTATGTGACATACAGTGGTTTTGTGGGAATGATTATTTCTTTAAGCTGACTTGAATTGAGTCAGTGGTGGCACATGGATTAAGAACTTTAATTTTGCCCTAGGATGATATTATTTTAGCAAAGCAAAACATAAAGTAGCAATGAATTAGGCATGTTAGGGCAACCTTTGATTTAGTTTTGCTTTTTCTGAATTGTAATGTTAGACTATCAGGAGGTGAAGAGCAACTAACATAATTCTCTCTGTCCACTAATTAAGTCCTCCGTTTATTCTTTCTAAGTGTTCGTCTATATTTGACTTTGTTTAGGCAACAATTTTGTATATTTACTTATTACCATAAACACTAGTTCTGAGGAAAGTAATATTACCATGTTCAACTGTCTCTTGAAACGGTGGAATAATTAGCACTTAGAACCCCAAGAACTGGGTGCCTATATCGAGTGTGTGTTTCAACACTAATGTACTGTCATTTGAGGTTTGAAGTGCCCCTCGGGGGGCGGGTGCCTCCCCAGCCCCGGTGTCCCCTCCACTGCATCTCTGCAGGTGATGGCCACATGACTCAGTGATGGCTGGTGGCAGGAAGTAGAGTCTTGAAACCTCGGGTGCAACTCTCAGGAACAGTGACATTGGTGAATCTTAGGCTTCTGTAGAGAGCAGCTCATGTTAGCCCAGAAGTGCCAGGGAGCTTAAAGCCTCTGAGCACCTCATAACCTATGGAGGGAGGCCGGGATCACATGCCCGCCCTGAACCCACCAGGTCGGATCAGAGCCACCTCCCTCCCCTTCAGCGTGGCTGTGTGCCAGCGCCGACCAGGCGTCCAGCAGAGCAGGCACCAGGGAAAGCCCTTCTCAGGATACGCACAGCCCGGGCCGGACCGCAGCCCCAGAAATCAGCTTGCCCGATGTCCTGCTGCTGCCATGTTACTGCCAAGAAGAAAAGACCTCCCTGCTGTAGGGCAGGGCGCTCGATGGTCACCCAGTCTTCCTTATAAAACCACACAGAACCCACCAATGTGCCCTGAGCACTTTCGGCAATCCTAACACGCTGCTCTAAGCTTTATTTAAATTATGTCCCTTAAACCGTGCCACACTGGTGGCAGCATGCTGTTTTGAGGGTGAAACTCCTTACCGCCCAGGTCCTGCGATACCAGGAAGTGAATCCAGGCAGGCCGACCTCGCACTCCACTGCCCACCTCCCCAAAGGGGACACGGAGCTTTGGGAGAGTCCCCTCCCACCTCCCCAAAGGGGACAGTAGAGTCCTGTGAGATTCTTGTAAGGGTTTTACACAGGCAGCATTGGAGAAGGCTAAAAAGGAGCAAATGATTTCCTTTTTTTTTGGTGCCGTTCTCTTCTCTAAAAAATCCCAACGGGAAGAGAGACGACACAAAGCTCAGCTCCTTTAGGACAGCCCTGGGGCACCGAGGGCGGGACCTGTGGAGCAGGAGAGGGATCTGCCTGCGGTCTCCATTGTCCCCGTCACGCAGCTGGTGAGGGACGGGGTGTAGCGGAGGCCACGGCGCTGGGCAGGCTCCGAGAACCAAGGTGTTCGCTGCCGCGCACGCCCAGGTGCCTGAGGGGTGCCGCCGAAACTGGTGTAACTGGTGTGGGACGTTCTGTCCATCAAAAGTCCCCCCAGGAACCAGGGCGCGAGTTCACCCAGCCCTCTCACTTTCTCCAGTTTTGCCAGTCCTCTCTTGAATCTGGCTTATCCATCTGTGCATTGTTTATGCTGAACATTAAGGCCAGAGAACCGTTGTCACAGACACTCTTGTGTCCTGCAGAGAACAATACGTCCCACACACCCCTCCTAACCCACAGTCATGAGTACCCAGACGTCACTTTGCACCTGTCACCGAGCTGCCCACCAGTGTGCACCGAGGGGCTCAGGCGCCTCCGTCCTCGGTGTTCTGTGGTGTGCTCTGTTGCTGTGAAGATTCAAGGAACTTTTTTCAGAATTTTTATTGGTAACGTGGTTCTGTTTGTTGGCTAGAAGCCACTGTGCTCCATTATTCATTGAGTCTGTTCCCTTTATCACGAAATACGGTTAAAATGGTTCCTTGCTTGCAGCTCTGGTATTAATACGCAACTGGGATTTGCCAAGGAACTGTTGGGAGAAGCACCAAAACATTCGTGCTTTCACAGGACTTCAGTATAGTATTCCTTTATAGTTTACAGTATATTTAAGCACCCAAATTGAGTTTGCTGCCTGACGTTTCGTCGTCATCACTTGTATTTACTGCTGGTGTGGAAATGCATCCCTGCCTGGGGTCAGCTTTGAGTTGATGATGATGATGATGATGATAGTGAGCACTGGTTAAGGCCCAGGAACTGTTTGAGCACTTTATACACATCGTTTTGTCTAGTCCTCACAACAGCCCTGAGATGTATCAGGTGCAGCAAGATCGAATGACTCCCCACCCCCTGAAGTGACACGTGCCGGCCTCGGAGTTCTGTCACTAAGTTGATTCCAGCAAGTAGCGGCTGCTTGATGCTGGCCCACGTTAGAGACGCTGCCCGAACGTGTCTACGGGTACAACATTCTCAGTGGGGTTTATTTTTTCCCAGACTAACTGGAAATCAAAGGATTTTTTTTTCACATCTCAGTCAGAGCCATGGAGTAGTTCCATGTAAAATCATGTAAGTGGAACAAACTAGGAATAAATACATTATAGAGAGAAGTGCATTCAGTGTTCTTCCCTAAGAGGAAATACAGAGGTCTTCTGCTAAGGCCAAGCTGAGTTTTTTTTGTTTTTTTTTTTTTTGTTTTTTTTTTTTTTAATTCATTTTTATTGTTAGACTTATTGGGGTGACATCTGTTAGCAAGGATTACATAGGTTTCAGGCATACAGTTTGAGTTTTTAAGCTTGAAGGATTGTGCACCCAACTGGGAATGTGACCCCACCTCCGACCACGAGACTTCATGACCTGGCGATAGTTCCCCAGATCTCTTTCCACAGCGCTCTGGTGAGATAGGCATTTGGGGCTGACTTCCCCTCTAATCACACGTAAGCTAGATAGTCTCTAGTGAACCCTGATGTGCTAACGTTCTGTATCTAAATAGCCAAAGCCCAAAATCAGTAGTTACGTGTTCCCACAGCAACTGTGCTTCCCCTCACATAACTCATCAGGTCACATCACAGTTTCATTGTCTACTTGGCCTGTTTGGTAGTGTTTTGCTGGCAGTGACTAGAAATGTCTTGTTATGATTATATCCCCACCACCTAGTGCAGAGTAAATGCTCAGTTAATATGTGGTGAATGAATGGACACTTGAGGGGGAAACAGTCCTTAGCCAAAGAAAAGCATTGACCGATATACTTGCACCAACCAAAGAAACACCTCCACATGGTTCATGCTCACAACAAAAATCAAAACAGCCCACCCTTGGTATCCAGTCATTCAAGTCGTCAGCACGTAGCAGCCAGGACCTAGCGGGAGTCCCATAGCGTCAAAAACCCCCCCCGGGTGACTGGGGTGCAGAAGCCGGGGGCACACACCCCTCGGAGCCTTGGGAGTGTCTCAGCAAGGCAGAGCCAGGAAGTGGGTTTGAAGAAGGGGTAAGACTGGTGGCCACGTGTGGCTCATACGCTGTCCAAAGACAGGGGCAGTCGGGCACTGGGAGTCTGTGTGATCTTTTCTGAGCAAGTGGGAGAGGTTAAATTGGGCCGGGATGTCGTTGGTAACGGAGCCGCAGGCGCTCAGCAGAGGCTGGTCATCTGTTGCCATTTGTGTCCTTTGGAACAGCCCGTGGGATCTGCAGCCTCTGCAAACACACACTGTTTGTGTTCACTGAGGAAGAGTGCCATCTGCTTGTCGGCATCAACACTGAGAGGCGGCTTTGTGGTTGGCATTATTTGAAACGGCCCAATATTGTGATGTTTCTGTGATGCTCTGTGTGATGGTTTGACCAGAAACTCAGAGATCCTTTACAGCTCCCTCTGTTTTCCTGCAGAAATACTGCTGACACTGACGGCGGCTGGTTGCTTCTTTCTTCAGCTGACTGGGCTCACTTGCTCAAAACACTTCCCAGTCTGGAGAGCTGCGTCTATTCGTTTTGACCCAACCGACCCGCGGCCAGTGCTGCCCGAGCCAGCTCAGTGGACGGGCCGGAGCCCTGGCTTGCGGGGGCTGCGGGCTGCTGCAGGGGAGCTGCCTCTTCTCTTGACAGCCTGAAGCTTGCGTCCAGACAGCGCTCAGTCTGTTCACTGCATTCACCGTAGTGCAACTTAGATCTCTCCTGCGAAGTCAATGTTGACAGGCAAATTCGTACCCATGTCAGATTGAATGTATTTAAATGGTCGGAATTAAGGAGACAGCCACACGCTCGCCGTGCTCCTGTTGGGTTCCAGACACTGGTTTCTTGCTTTGTTTTCCCTCGCTGATCAGTCCTAGTGCAAAAGATTCAGATTTCCTCCAGGGGAAAGAAAAGAGTTTTGGTTTTGGTTTTGGTTTTTTTAATTTCAAGCTCCAGGTGTTCTAAGCTAAAGCCTGCGTTTGGGATGAAAGCAGGGCAGACACCATGGACAGCGCTAAACGGACGGAGACGCCTAACGGGTAAAGACCAATAAAGTCACAGTCGTGTCTTTGCAGACAGCTCTCAAGACCAAGGTGGAAAGAGTTTGCAGTTACCGAGCAGGTGGAAAGGAGCCTGTGGTGGGCTGCTAACATCAACAAGTCCTTTTTTTTTTTTTTCCATCTATATCATGAATCAAGAAACATTTTTCATTCCCAGTTAAGTTCCCGTTAGATCGATCAGACAGCTCGGATTAGCGCCTCCTCTCGCCCACCTGACCCCGGCTCACCCCTTCCCCTCCCTATTCCCCAGGTCTCCCCACTTGCATTCGTTTAAAAAATAATAATAGTAAAAAGCAACGGAAACCAGGTAAAGCCTTGATTTTCCTGAATGTTTTCGCCAGCCACTTACCCATGGCTCACTATTAAATTTCACCCCCAAATGCATTTACTGGCAAGGACAGGAGCCAGGTTAGGACTTGATACCGACCACCCCGCGGACACCTGCTTACAGCAGTGTGTTTGTTCTGTCCCCCGGCGACACAGGCCGGCACGCCAGGACGTCGTGGTGAGCTCAGAATTGACGGCCGGTGTCACGACAGGTGTAACCTCCACCGTGTGTTTTTTTATTTTGTTTTTTTAGCAGTGCTGACTAAGCCGAAGTTTTGTAAGGTACATAAAATCCAATTTATATGTAAACAAGCAATAATTTAAGTTGAGAACTTAAGTGTTTTAATTGTATAATTTTTGTGAGGTATACATATTGTGGAATTGACTCAAAAATGAGGTACTTCAGTATTAAATTAGATATCTTCATAGCAGTGTCTCCTAAAGGTGTTTTGTAAAGGATATCAATGCCTTGATTAGACCTAATTTGTAGACTTAAGACTTTTTATTTTCTAAACCTTGTGATTCTGCTCATAAATCATTTATCTAATCTATATGATATGCAGCCGCTGTAGGAACCAGTCCTTGATTTTTATATGTTTATATTCTTTCTTAATGAACCTTAGAGAGACTGCATGTCACTAAGCAGGCCACTGTTCGGGTGGTCTTTCTCGCCCGCTCTGTAGGGGAGTAACCTTTTATTAATGGGTGTCAGTTTCAGCAGACTGACTACATTTTTTGAGCTCTTTCTCCCCAACCCCTAATTTCTTACCTAAATTTCAGAGTGATGTCTTTTTGATGTCTAAAAAGCAAAGCATTTTATATCTCACTAGCCAGGCTTTTTAGGAACAGAGAGGTTTCTCCGTGAAATTTGGCTGATTGCTTATTTGTGGCAGGGTGAAAAATGGACGGACTCCCCCTCTTTCTATTTCTATGTCTCCCTCTGTGTGGAAGTTGTGGGCGATGGAGAGAGAAACAGCCCAAAGATACATGTAAGCAGATAGTCTGAAGGTGTTGCTCCACACTAAAGAAATAGTCTGGAAATTGGCATTTCGATACTCTTGTCCACTTGAGAGAGGGGTCTCATGACAGAGAGGCGGCCACCAGTCCAGTCCACCTGTGTCCCTGGAAAGGCTCCACTTTTCTCAACCAAACCACTGAGTGGCCCAGCTGCGATGGAAAAGGCAAGCAGATGTCGGCCCGGAACTCCATGACCCTGTCGGTGCGATGAGGCTTTGTCACACACAGTTCAGTGTGACCAGGTTTCAGTTGCTCTTTAGCAATCTGTGACTTAGAATGACTTTTAACTTCACACAGCACAAAAGAGAAATGGAGTTTAAACTGGATTTGTCGCTTTTGAGTTTTAAGTTTCTTTTTACCATAACACTGTCCAGAAGATTCCTGTATTTCGTTGTTTGTCCGTCTGCCCCCTGTGCTTTAAAATGTCAGCCCCAAGTCACACAACTCTGCAAACCTGCGGTGCTGGTCATTCGAATCATCCGTGATCGTGACTGTTTTGAAGGAAGAGAGATTACAAATTCTCTTATGGCTCAGATCAGGTAGTGGGCTTGCTTTACATCTAATTAAGAGAAGAAAAGTAAGTGAAGGAGTCCTCTGATCATATTGATCACTGTAGAAGCAAAAGCCAAATCAATCCCCTTCATTATCAGTATTCCTCATGCTGTGCACAGTAAATCTGTTAGACTGCGTCCTTGGTTTTTCTTTAATAGAACAAAGAATCAGTGTTTTACTTATATTACTAAATGTGAAAAACACATAATGTGAAAGGTATACCTGCATTAACTTGGCTGTAAGACTCATTCAGGTGTTCCCGTAAGGTGGTAAGTTGAAAAAGTAAAGTGAGCTGTTTTACTACAATGAATTCGTTTGACTCAAAGATTAAACCGCCCCCTCCCACATGTATCTCCTATGCCCTGTAATAACTGAAAGCAACGTTTTTGCAGTTTATGTAATGCAGTTTTCAATCTGTGTTCAAAAATGGAGTTCATATGGGCTTAACACATGAAGTGGGTGGCACGGATCCACTTGTAGAACCCAAAGATACACAATCAATTTTAAAATGCAACTTAAGCCATTAATTGTTGGTGTGAATTTAGAATTTTCTAGTATTTGTATGGTAGTATGCTGCCGAAGAGCAAAGCATTCTCTGCACAAAAGAAAATTACTGTAGTGGCTTCAATTTTAATTAGAATTTTCTCCCTGGTGTTTCTTTATAGACTAAAATGAAACCTTTTAAGTTTCTTACTACAGGTAAAAGCTATGTGCAAGAACCTCAAAATGCTAAAATCTAGCATAATGCCTTAGATCTGTTTTTAAGTCTTGTATATTCCTACATAGCTGTCCAATGTATTATATTTGTATAGTGAATTGTGTACAATTTTTGAATAAGTGCATCATCACTTAACCTTTATGTAGTTGAATAGTGATGATGATACATTTCTTCAAACATTTAACTGTCGTTTTTTTCCTTTGTCATTTGTGAGTTTTATTTGTACAGTTCATGAAGTTGCATCTGAGATGTGTGTATATGAAAAGATTATACAAGGGTAAAATTAAGCAATATATTAACTATGGTTCTTCAGGAGAAAGCTTACAGTGTTTCAGGTTGTGATTTATTTTCAAAATGGAGTTGACTCTGAACATCACTTTGTTCACCTGCATTGATGTTTGTATTTCTAGTGTGAGCCGTTTATGCAAAGGTAGATATATTGAGAGAAATTTTAAAAACATTTATGCAAGTTAATATTGCTTTGCTGATGCTCTTTGCTTATTTGATGTTAAATAATGCTATTGTAAATAAAGAATTCTGTTGTTATTGCATCATTTAATAAATTTTAATGCCTTCGGGTTTTACATGGCTTTGGAGATTGTAATGTGTTTATATTGTATCTTTATTTGTAAGTGCATTTCGATGTAAAATGCCTGGCCTGCGATTTGGTAAGGTCTTGCATATATGCAGTAATGGACACTGTACCCAGCACTTTGGCATCTGCATCTCCCCATGACCCACTTCATGGCAAATAACAGGCCAAACCTAGGCCCACAGGTCCTGAATGAGGTCACTGCTGTTCTTACTAGACTCACTAGACCGGTGCCTCTTGGCTCATTTCTCCAAAAGCACCCACGAGAATAGTGCGGACTCCTGAGTGGCTTCAGCTTATACATTACACCTTAGAATATTCATGACAGTCTTAACAGATGGATTTGTTAATCGTCGATAAACAGTGAAAGTACAATACCTAAAATCCAGGCCATAAACTGCATGAAATACTAGTAAATACATTCTGGAACTGCATATTTTAAAGATTCCAAAAACAAAATGAGTGACTAGTAAAGGGTACTGACTATATTAACAAATTAAAGGAAGGGGAAAGAAAATGATTAACTTAAAAGACACCATTTCATAAATCTGCAAAGGATGAATTTCAGCCCCCATTTGTGAGAAAATCTCAAAGCAAAAAATAAAAGTAGGCAAAGTAAGTGTTCTAAAATTATCTGAGTTCCCAGATGACATGTAATCCCACTGTGATACATCTTTCTTAATGGTGAAATATTAAAACTATTAGAACAAGGAGGCCTACCATAAAATGCTAAGAAATTGGTATTACTAATACTACTGGAATAGAGGAGGCAAGACTTTCAGCCAATTTGATCATCTCTAGGGAAAACCCAAATGAATCAATCAATTGGCTCTTGGCATGAATAAAAAAAGCCAGTGCTCGCTTCAGCAGGACATACGCTAAAAAAATTGCTTAGCCAAATGGACAGAGTATAACAGTGCCAATACCTTCTCTCCACACTAAAAGAAACAGTATTTTCAATTCCCTTTTACAATTAAACAATGCTTATAAAAACAGGATTACACCTAACATGAAGTGTGAAAGACGTTTGTGAAGAAAACCATAAAGTTTTACCGAAAGACAAAACCTGAGTGAAGGGAGACGTGCCGTGAACTAGAAGAGGAAAGCCCAGTATTATAAAACCATCAATTTCCCCCAGTCATTCCAATAAAATTATTTTAAAAAGCATTTATTTGGAAGATAAGTTGTACAATAGAAGTTGTGAAGAAAAAAGATGTGGGACTTGTATTGATTAATACTGTGAAGTACTTCCACGGAAATGGGTAAATACATCAGAAGGACAGAATAGAGCCCAGAGACAGATTGCTGTATATATGGAAATTCAATATAAGAGATGGTATTTCTAATCAGAATCTTTTTAAAAAATAGTGTTGAGACAGTTGGCCACGTGTGGAGAAAATAGCAAGTTAACTCCCCACAATACTAACAAATTGCACCTGCATCAGGGTTGTAAACACAATGAAATGTAAAATTAGATGAATACTCTGTTTACAGTGTTGGAGAATGAACGCATCCTCTAAAAGGCAAACATTACTAAGAAAAGGATATAGATTTATAAAAACATAATATTCTACCAACAAAGTTAAAAAAAAATTGAAAACAGCAAACGTGTAGCAAAGTGATGTTAAGGTTCATAAAAATAAAAAGAATAGAAAATAAGCAAAGAGTTTGAACAGATCATGAAAGTCCAAAATGGCTACAAGTAGAAGATTTTTATCCACTTCACAAAAAATTAACAGTTTAGTAATAGCCATGAATAAAATACACCCACGGACTTGCGTGGGAATACAAATCCTCTAGCATCCAAAGCAGATGTCTGCGTAAACTGGGTGAGATTGGTACTCGGCGTGCTGCGTAGTCCCTACACCAGGGCCGCACAGCGGGAGGCTGCCACCTTGCTCAGACGGCCTCTCCAGTCTGGAGCATCCTTTGAGATGTCCTCTGTTTTGTTCCGCTTAACTGCACATTTGAACCTTTTCTTTTTCCTGGCTTAGGCTTACTTTGCATATATGTTGGTGGGGTTTTTTCTTCTCTAACTCCTTAAGGATTATGCAATTATGCTTTTCCAATATATGTATTTCAGAGTCATAAGTTTTCCTGTTTACTCCTTTTAGCAGCATCCCACCCATTTTGCTGACTTACCTATCAATTAAAATCTCCAATTATGGCTCTGGGTTCTTTCTCCCCTTAGCCCTGTCAGCTTTTGCTTACTTATTCAGAAAGTGCTGTTATTCAGAACATAGACACTTCTCCAAGATGTACTGACCCTTTCATTATTACATAATGTCCGATTTTATTCTCTGGAAATCTTTTTTTTTATATATCTTTATCCTTTTATTTTCAACTTTGGAAATACATGTAAGTAGTGTCTTACTAATTTTTTTATCTAGTTTTCTATCAATAAGAGGTGTTAAGGTCTCCTACGATGGCTGTATATTTGTCTCATTCTCCCTTTAATTGTATCTTTGCTTTTGTATTTTGAAACATTGTGTGTATACTTGTACACACACACACAAACACACGAGGTCTGACAGTTAAGTTCACGAACTTGCCACCGTGCACTTACATTGGCAGCACTGTACACACAGCTCGGGAAGGTTTCGTACTCTTGGTATATCTCTGTCTCACAGCTGTGTTCGTGTTGAGGTGTGGTGGTGTCTTGCTGAGTGGCGTTCATTATTGTTGTTGCATGTTTTTGTGTGCCATCACAAGAACGTCAGAGCTTGAATTGGAGCAACACACCAACATTAAAGTTCGTATTAAACTTGTTGAGAAAGCAAGTGAAATCAGGGACATGTTTAGTCCAAGTTTATGGGGATAATGCCATGAAAAAAATGGCAGTGTGCAAATGGACTAAACATTTTTCTGAGCGAGAGGAAGTGTCACTGATGAAGAGAGGTCAGTGTGGCCAGTACTGAGCAGAACTGATGAAAATACTGCAAAAATTTTGTCAAATTGTGCATCAAAAGCATCGGCTGACTGTGAGATGCAAAGCAGACCAAGTAATCATCGATAGAGAAACAGGAAAATCTTAACTGAAAATCTTGGCATGAGAAAGGTGTGTGCAAAAATGGTCCAGAAGGAGCTCACTGATGAACAAAAGCAAAGGTGAGTCACAGTTTGCCAAGACCTTTTGGGGAGGCAAGACAATGTTTTGGGCCGTGTTATCACTCAGGTGATGACACATGGGTGTGCCAATATGACCCTGAAACAAAGTCTCAAAGTGCACAGTGTAAGTCAGCCAATTCTCCATGACCAAAGAAGTTCCATCAGTCCAAATCAAGAGTTGCTAATCTTTTTTTATATCAGAGGGGTTGTTATTATGAATTTGCACCAAGTGGACAAACAGGTTTACTTTTGGAAATGCTGAAAAGGCTGCCTGAAAAATTTAGACGAAAAGTATCTGAACTTTTTACTGACAACTCATGGTTCTTGGATCACAACAACTCACTGTCTGTGACGGGGTTTTTAGCCAGCACACAAATAACTGTATTGGAACACCTTTCCTACTCACCTGATCTGGCCCCCCGGTGACTTTTTTTTTTACCCCAAGATAAAGGAAATACTGAAAGGGAGACATTTTTATGACATTCAAGACATCAAGGGTAATAGGACGACAGTTCTGATGTTCATTCCAGAAAACAAGAGTTCCAAATTTGCTTTGAAGGGTGGACTAGGCACTGGTGTCAGTGCATAGCTTCCCAAGGGGAGGACTTTGAAGGTGACCATAATGATATTCAGCACTGGGTATGTAGCACTTTTTCTAGGATGAGTTCGTGAAATTAATTGTCCAACCTCATAGTTACTTAAAGGAAACAGAATGAGAGCACCCAGCAAGATTTATTGCTTTTATTTTATTGGAGAGGGCAATAAACAATGTTTGTGTCTCCCTAAAGTTTATGTTAAAACCTAATTTCCAGTGTGATAGTTTTTGGAGGTGGGCCTTGGGGGATGGTCAGCTCATGACGAGCAGAGCCCTCATGAATGGGATTCATGCCCTTATTAAAGAGACCCCGGCCATCTGTGAACCAGGCAGTGAGTTCTTTCCCGACATGACATCAGCCTGCACCTCGATCTTGGACTTCTCAGCCTCCCGAACTGAGAAATTTCTGTTGTCTTTAGCCACTCGGTCTATGGTATTCTGTTACAGCACCCCAAACAGACTAAGGACACTTAACTCCATTAGGGACCCATAAGGTGAGCCACAAATCAATAGGCCGAGCATATTTACCCCCACATACACATACATGCACGTGCACACACACACGCACCCCAAAAAACTGTCTGGAACAATTTCTAACAGGCCTGAACAAATGAACTGAGAGTGAACAAACTTCTATCTACACTTGCTTTCCAAAGACTCGCAAACACTCATGAACCAGCACAGCTAAAGCAGTAACAGGAAAGAATAGTTCAGAGTTCACTCACTCGATTTAAAAATAATAATGAGCCTAGAATAAAAAAGGAATTTCAAATCCCTATTACCCCACCACCATTTTAACAACAAGGACACGAAGCCTAGATTTACAAAAATAAAAGGTCTGGATTTATCTACCAGATGGCCCTTTCTTTCTCGCAGCCCCAAAGTCACTGATTTGAGAGCTTTCTAGAAAATGAGCCCGACTCCTTTATTAAAGTTGCCAGCTGGCACTGCAGCTTGGTCAGTAGAGGGCGCTGGAGAGACGTTACAGGAGCCGGGGCTCCGCGTCCCGCTCCGGTGCCGCCGGCTCCGCGGGGTCCAGCCGGGCGCGTGCCTCGCGCCCCGGGGCCCTCCCGCTGCCAGCGGCTCCTCCCAGCAGCTCCCTCGGGTGTTTCGACAGCAAGGTGCCTCCAGGGAGTGTCACATCTCCCTGCGAGCAGCTTCGGCAAGTTCCGCTGGGGTCCACCTGCCTCCCAGGACCCACACACAGCTGAGCCTTCCCCAGCAGGCTCTGCGTCTCAGCCCCTGGGGTGCGCGCTGGCTAACAGATGGGTTGCATTACGTGGCACATACGTCATAGCTTCCTAGGTTCGAGTTCTTTTTATGTCTTACTTGCCGATCCCTGGTCACTCCTGGCCCCTGCTGTAATAGTCCTCTATGTTAATGCTTCCCCTGTTCACACTACGGTTTCTCTCTCCTGGTTGGCCCCAGACTCAGGGAATTTTCAACTGAAGGCTGTACTGGAGGGGAGAACTTTGTACATAGGCGAAATCTATTATGCAAGGTACAGATTATGGAAGCTCCAGAAACTAATGAAAACCAGAGAAATGGTTTACCATTTCTAGTTTTCTTATGTACTTTCTCTAAGAAAAATTTACATGTCTTGAATTCCCCAAAGGATGAACTAAGGCCAAATTAAGAGCGTGTACCCATTATGTAGGTTTTCTCGTTCAAAATAGATACGTTTCAGAAGAAAATAAAGATCCAAGCACTAAGGAAAGAGAACAGGTGACGAATAGGAAATAAGACAAAAACAGATGAAATTCATAAATCGTGAAAACAGACATTTACTTTTCCTTATTTATCTTATAGAAAAGGTTGCATATTTTTTTAAATTTATTTTTATTGTCAGACTTATTGGGGTGACATCTGTTAGCAAGGATTACATAGGCTTCAGGCATAGAATTCTACAGTGCATTGTCAGCTTGTTGTTTAATAAGTTCACCACCTAATGAAATTTTTTGAATAGTATTTTTTAAAAATAATCAGTAAAGTAGATTTTGGGAAGATAGACATGGACTTTCTCTTTCTCTTAATCAGTTTATTCCCTCTCTGCAGACCAGAGGAGCTCCCCCATTCCCTCTGAAGCGGCTGACACCCGAAAAGTTGCTGTCAGGTACCAGGTCTCCTTTGGTCTCTCCGCACACCGTGTGAGCAAAGCAGACTGCTCTGTGCTCTGGACTTTCAAATACATTTGGAGCACACAGTCTTGGATGATAGAAAGGGTGTTTCCCTTCAGAGCAAAGTGCAAGCTGCTTCATGTCTTGGAGGGCAGAGCAAAGGATGTAATGGCCACTGCCCATTGTAAAATGTGCCGGCCCCCTGCACTCCTGGGAGACAGCCCATGCGAACCGGAGTCCTCTGACCTTCTCGGCCTCGTCCTGTGGAATCAGGACTTGGAAAACGGGTGCAAC
The DNA here is from genome assembly GCA_004026885.1 of Lyroderma lyra. NCBI lineage: Eukaryota > Metazoa > Chordata > Mammalia > Chiroptera > Megadermatidae > Lyroderma > Lyroderma lyra. The sequence goes on along the minus strand of PVJL010000101.1, from coordinate 191,078 downwards.
AATGCCGAGTCTCCGGCTGCTTGGAATGCTGGGTACTGCCACTCCCGCATCATCCTGGAATTGCCTGACCCCCTGTTCTCTCGGGGTTGGTCCTCAGGCCTAGGGTAGTTCCTTCTCCTACAGGCGCAGGCCCCTAGTTTGTAAGGGTCCAGGGGAAGCTTCGCGGATCTGTGCACTTCCCCTCTCGTGCACTCTGGCCCACAACTTCCTAACTGCATTGCCCATCGTGTACCTTCGACTCATCAAGACCACGGGGCCGGATTTGAGGTTCCCCTTCCTGTTCTGCACAGGGGACTTCCTCGGCAAGGTAAAACACTCAAGCATCATGACACATCTCATTCATTTCTTTTCTTTTTTTTATATATCACGGTCCAACATCCCCAAGCAGTGGATTCTATACTTTGTCCTGTCATCTGTTGTTCACAGCAGAAGGGAAATTCCTGTGGCCATGAACCCTTCCGGGGCAAAAGGAGAATCCTGGGTGATGGATTTTTAATATATTGCTAGATTTCAGTGTCTCACTTTATTTGCAATTTTTGTCCCTACTAATGTAGGTGAGATCAGGGTTTTATTAAAGTTCTCTGTCTTTTCTGAACATACAAGTTTACGCAGACTTTTCTAATAGCTGCTTTCATCTTCTCTTTGTGGTTATGTTTTCTTTCTCATTCCCATTGCTGTTTATTTTTCTCTAGTTTTCCCTCCTGGGCCATGACTGCCAGAGGTTCGTCTATTGTAATGATCTTTCCGGTGCCGCAGCGAAAATTGTACTTGTCAATTCCATTATTTTTACTTTTTCAGTTCATCAAGTTTGGATTTTAGGTTTTATGAATTCTTGCCTCCTGATTTCATGAAGCACATTTGGTTCTTTTTCTAGATTCTTATCTTGAATTCTTATTTTGTTTATCTTTATCCTATTTAAATATTAAAAGCCTTTATGGCTATGAGCTTTTTCTACTTATGTCTTTGAATGCCATGATCATGAACCATCACCCCCATCACTTGCATAAACTAGAACCAGAACCCGACCCTGTCAGTTACTCAGTGTGCAATGTTTTGTGCTTTGAGTATCACTTCTTTCTTCAGTCAGAAGCTCACCTCACTTATATCAACCATGGCCTTGAGAAATCAACCAATCAAAGAGTACTTATTCTTCTGATATCCCATCCTGGAACCTCCAAGCTCAAACTATAAACAATAAAAATTGCACACTCATTTTCTCTCATGAGAAGCCATGTCAGAATTGCACGTGGGCTGCTCTCACAGGTGCTCTATTTGAAGAGGAGGCTTTCACAAATTTGAAAGATCCAGGACACTCAGCTGTGACCCCCTGTCATGCCCCAGGGTTCTTAATTTGGGCACCTCATGAGTCACTTTGCATCTCTTTACTTGAGGTTTGTGGCCCAAAACAGAGAGATGAATCACACACGAAGTCTGAGCTCTAATTTCTCTGATGCTCCTCATTTTCCCAGGAAAATTAGATGTCACTCAGTGAAACCTCTGTTTTCCTGATTAGACTCATATTTCTAAAATTTCGTGGTGAAACTCTGTTCTTCACCTGACCTTTCATTTAGCTCTTCCAATCTTACAACGTGGCATTGGCTAAAAGTGGGAGAGCGAAGGAGGTCAAGGAGCAGAATCCCAACAGGTGCGTGACATCAGCACTGACAATTTAAGGTGGTGCCGTGCCGGCACCCACAGCGGGTGAAATCTGCCTCGGGTGACCATCTAAAACATGGATGTCCAACTTTTTGGCTTCCCTGGGCCTCACATAAAATACACTAACACCAACAATTGCTGGTGAGCTAAGAAAAAAAAGTCACAGAAAAAATCTCATAACGTTTTAAGAATTTGTGAGGGGTCACATTCAAAGCCATCCTAGGTCAAAGGTTGGACGTGCCTGATCTAAAATCTTTACGCAATCTATTACTCCTGCGGCCTATCGTTGTGTCCCTATAAACTGGTGTAGGAGAAAAAAATGTCCGAATACTTTGATCAGTGGGGCCACAGTTGTTAGGTCTGTGGTCAGACAGACAGCCTCTGGCTGGGGACCAAGTCAGAGGTGCATGAGCAACACATCTGACTCCCTGCCAGTTTTCAGGGGGGCCTTCAGTCCCAGCCCAGGCCGCCAGCACCCTAGGAACCCATTTCTTCTGTGTACTCACGTTCTCATTGGAATTTGAAGTCGTGTGCGTATCTTATAGAACATGACACAATGTACCAGTCGTGGAACGACCCACAGTCCACAGGGGTCATTAGGCTGCAGAGATCCATGCAGTGGGTCCTCATTTTTCACAAATTCTTAATCAGGACCCCAGAGCTTCTCTGTAGGATGAGCTTTTGTTAAGCTCTGCAGATTAGGAAAGCACTCCAATGAATTCCATCTACCTCTGACTTTTAGCACAAAAGGACACTGTCTAAACAACTGCGATTTTTTTTTCAGGAAAAATTCCTTATCTGGCACATGATTCATCTCGGGCAAGCTCTTACCTCTGATGGACTGATTATAGGCCTTCCATTACCGCCCTAGACCCACTACTGAAAAACGGGTTCTAGGTCTCACAAGGAATTGTGGACAAAGTGTCCCCGAGGTCTCTGAAATCTGGGACCAGACTAAATCCGTGGTGACAGTCCCTCTCCCAGGAACACAAGTATGAACACACTTTGCAGCCTCGAGCTGGTTCCTCTACAGCCCTTGGTCAGTGTAACTTACCGTAAGTTTTAGAACTTTCTTTGAACCTAATGGGCCCCCGCGCTATACAACCCTTGTTGCTTGGTGAAATGCGCATTTCTAGCTGAGCCAGCTTCCAGCCTAGAAGATGCCGTTACTTTCTCCTATACACATCTCTATCCATCATTCTTTGACCTCTGCTAAGCTCCCTCCATCCCAAAAAAGGGGAAAATGCGTTTTCCCTGATGTCTGTGCAAGAATCATCCACACCCCATGCAGACTTACTAGAAATGCCTTTGGATGGTCCACACTTGACCCTGATTGTTGATGGGTCAGATCTACAGACAGAAATGGGGAAGGATCGGGGGGACTTACGTCACAGCAGATCTCAGATCACTCTTAGAATGAGATGCATTACAGCCCGGATGGCAGAACTGATCGCCTTCCTGAGAGCCTGCCAATCAGAGAGTCCGTACACACAGACAGTAGCTGGGCCTTGAGGTCACCTATGATGTCTGGGTGCTTTAGGAGCAGCGAGGCTGTCTCATCTCAGCGGGGTTGCCCATCAAGGTCAAGGAAGTTCAAAACACCCTAATGTTACCAAAGAAATAGATAGAGTCTAGGGTAATCCAGCTGCTAAGAGAAATGAAATGCCCTGTCTGATCATTTACCCCAAACAGGGGTCCCTTCCAACTGGTCCCTCGACGTAACCAGAACACAACCACAACCTTGGAGAAGTCCAGAGCAGTCATTATCGGCTGCTGAGAGTAGGACGCAATGCCCCAGGAGTATGAGCTGGAGCTGGATGGAAATTACGCGACGAGCCGCTTGTAGAGAGTCTTGCTGAGATCCCAGGTGAGACGACTCACGTGGCGAGGACACACCGGCTGCCCTTCTAAACAAGGCCGAGGCTGTAGCCAGGGCTGTCTCGCCCGCCATCGTGGATATACTCCTGGCAAAAGCAAACTGTCAAAGGTGGGGTATGGACAGGAGCTAAAACCTCAAGGCCCAGCGACCCTTCCAAATGAGCTTCAGCTAATACCCTGCAGGGGGTACGGATTGTTCTCTTTGCCCTTTGCGCTTTTCCGAGTGCATCAAAACTTCATAGTCGAAGAGCGAAGACTCTTGACAAGTACACTAACTGGTACGTTCTGTAAGGTTCCATTCAAACAATGTTATAGAACAGGCAAAACTCATCTGTGGGGAAGGGAAACACAGAACAGTGGTCTCCGGGGTGTTTGGATACGGGGATTCCCTGGGAAGCGGGTTGGAGGACTTTCTGGGGTGCTATGTTCTCCATTTGGACAGGGAGTGCAGGTGCACTGATTTTTGCAACTCTCAAAACTCACGGTTCCCTTACGATGTGTACATTTCGCCATGTATCACTTTTACCCTAAAAAGGTACCGTAAGCAAATACTGAACTTTAGCTGGTGATGAGTATACCGAAATGGTGTCGGGATGAAATATACTGACGGTTTCAGGAGCTTTCTATCCCCTCTAAAGACTCCTTAGTCCCCTTCAGTGAAGACCTGCAGGCGAGGAAGTAAAGAAACGTCTTCGCAGCTGCCCTCGCTGTCTCCTCCACGCCGGGCACCCTTCCGTCCTGTGAATGGACCAGCCGTGCTGGCCTCAGGGCCTTGGTACCGAGTGAGGCTCTGGACCTGGAGTACCACTTGCTCTCATCTCCTAGTTAATTTCCTACAGATCTTTCAGATCTTCTAGGGCAGGGGGACCTCCCTGTCCTCCCAGCCTGAGTGAGCACGTGCTCCTCTTCCCTTCCCTCCATGGCTCCCACCACAGTCCCTAGTTACACATGCATCAAGTACTCCCACAAATGTTTATCTTCCTCAGAAGACTGTTAAGGGGACCAGGGCTGGACAGGGCTGCTTTGCTCACAATTGTATTTGTTCCCTGTGGCTTGGTGCCCAGCTAGCTGATCAATAGCTGAGAGTTCAGGAAGTGTGTTGGGTAAATGACTGACAGGCATATTAGAGTAAGGTACCCCCTTTCAGGTGAAATACGGGTAGTTTTAAGGGACTTGGCAGAGTTCAGTATTAGGAGAGAACATGGAGAAACGGGGCACTTGCACTCATCGTTGGTGGAGGTACAAAGTTCAATGCTGATCCCTGTCAATCCTGCAATTTCACACCCAGCTGTTTTTATTCTAGTGGCACAAGCCAGTATCAGTGTAAGTGTCCTCAGAAGTTGCTTGAAGTGTTTAAAAACTGGCAACAACTTAAATACCCTCAAGAGGAGGCTAAAAACACTAAGGGTACCCCCATGAAATGACTTTCTGTACATGCAACCATTATAAGGAATAATGTGAATCCCGAGGTAGAAACGATGACTACGCAGGTAGTGAGAAAAGTTGCATGAAAGTATAAAGTATAATCCCATTTTGTTTAAAAAGTATTCTACCTGTGTAAGCACAACTTAATTGCATGCTATTTTTTCAGAAAGGAATGGGGATAGGGAATAAACCCAACTATTAGTCACTGTCACCTCTGGAGAGCAGGGATGAGGAGTGAGCAGGGACTTCCATTTTTATTTTATCGGATTTCTTCGAACTTTCAACAAGCAAGTTTATCATTTAAAAAGTGTTTAATATTTAAACCTAAATTCTTTGCAGAACAAGACTTGACGATAACATGGTGTTGCTTCTGCTGAACTAAAGCTCCCACCAGTGACGGACCGCACTAACACATGGCCTCCGGAGGACCTGACGTCCACGACGGGCTTTAAGTCCTAGGGCAAGGCCTGGGGGGTTAAGATCGCCTACGTGAAGTGGGTGCAGGAGTCCTGGGGTGGCCGTCTCTCCGGGGGAAAGAGGGCAGCAGAACTCTTCTGCGTTTCCAAGTACGCGATCCTTCCCCGAGGCCAGCATTGCTGTCACTTCTTCAGCTTAGGAAGCCAAGATCTCAGGCGCTGGGACAGAGGTACAGGACGAGGGGAGGAGGACCGCCTGGGCTCCTGCCTCCCACCCCACTGAGAAAAGAACGCACCGCCTCTCACCTCAGGCTCCCCCAGACCCGGACAGCCGGGCGGGAAGCAAGCAGCGCGGCCCCCCGGGCGGCACCCCCGCGCGTGGGCGCGGCGGGCCGCGGGGGGACCAGGGGTCCCAGGTGGGTGTCCCTTGGGGACCCGTGCCACCGGAGGCGACGGTGGCCAGGTCGGGGGCTGGGGCCGAAGGAGGGGACGCCCTGCCCGCCGCAGCGGCTTAAGTTGGGGTCTGCCACCGGCCTCCTAGCTCCGCGGCTTTGGGACCTCCGGCTCCTTTCCTTCCCTCCACGACTAGGAAGGCAGCCAGGGCCGGGCCGGGCGGGGGTTCAGGGTTTCGGCTCTTCAGTCGACCCGCAGCCGCGCCCGAGGGCAGGCGGTGCGCGCCCCGTTTTGCAAAGTGGAAACGGCGGTCGGCGTGGCGCGGAACCGGGCCAAGGTCACCGGCGTCGCAAGGGCTGTCCCGCCACCCTCCCGGTGTTGAATGTGAATGGACCTAAGTGCTGCTGTCATTCCCTCAATGGCAGGACGGGCGAATACACATGCGGCCCTTGAGCGCGCAGGTGGGTCTGGGCCTCGCTTGTCACGGGGTCGCGAGCCTTCCCGGGAGGAGGGGACGGGCGTGGCGGCGGGGCTCCTCGGACTTTTTTTTTTTTTTTTTTTTTTTTTTTTTTTAACGTGGGTAGCTCCCTGGCTGGGAATCGAACCCCGGCCACAGCGCTCACAGCGCCGAAGCCTTAGCCACTGCACCACCAGGGAACTCCCTCCTCGGGCTTTGGCAGGTAAAAGCCGCGGAGCGGGCTAAGCAACCCCCCGAAACCTCGGAGGCGTTGCGGGCGCCCCCCGGTTACCCACGAACAGGGACCCACGTCCTCCTGGCACCAGGGTTTGCCGCCGCCTATCCCCAGGCTCGGCTCGTGGGAACTCGAAGCCGCAAGGCAGGGGCGCGGGTCCAGGGTCGCTGTGCCAGCGCAGGGGCCTGTCGGGGACCGGGGTCACACTTGCCTAGGCTGCCGCGGCGACCCGGCTGCGGCACGTGGCGCCGGGCGGAGGTTCGCAGACCCGAGGCGTGAGGAGCGCGACCCCCTGGGGCTGGGGGGCGAGTCTCCCGCCGGCCAATGGCCGCTGTGGGCGGGGAGCAGACAAGCCCGGGGGCTCGGCGTGGGCCGCGTCCCGTCCCCACCCTCGCCCTCTCCCTGCCCCGGGGCCCCGCCCGCCCGCCGCCCTCTTAAACCCCGTTGGGCCCTCCCCGACCTCCCGAAGCCGACGGGTCCCGAGCCCGCGCCGCGCCTCAAGGTTCTGGAGGCGCCTGCTCCAAGGTGGGTGCCGGGCCAGGGGCGCCGCCGTGGCCCGGGGCTGTCGCCTGCCGGGGCGGGCGGGGAGTGCAGGTAACAGTCGTTGAAGCAGTTTGTTGGGGGAAGTCGCCTTTGCCCTCGGGCTTTTGCAACTTAAGTGGCTCTCAACCCCAAGTTGCAGGTCCTTGGGGTGAGGGAACCCCAGGAGCGGGGCGCCCTCTGGGGCTCTGGAGGAGCCGGGCAGGTGCCCTGGTTGTGGGTGACCTCTTCTCCTGACCCCGTGTTCTATAATTTCTGAGTCACGACCCTGCTTTATTTCCTATTGGGCTCATTGATCGTGCGCTCACGACCCGCCGGCCCCGAAGGAGCTCCGTTCCTCAGCCTTGGGGAGCCGGTGTCCATTAAAACGCCACCCTTTCGGGGCGGCCGAGGCTGCGGTTCGAGGACGGGGGCGGCGGGGGAGGGGGGCGGCTGCCCGCGACGCTTCTCCCTCCTACCCGGCCTGGAGCTGGTCCTCGCCTGCTCCGGAGGGGCGACCCCAGGTGGGGCGGCGGGTTACCCGAGGGACGTGGGGGATGCGGCAGGGCTCGGCCCACGTGGGAAACGCGGCGCTGGCTGCGGAGCTCGGGGAGCCGAACGTGGCTCCCTTCTCCCGGCGGCCCGACTGTCCCGGACCGCAGGTCAGAGCTGGGGCTCGCAGCCCGGCGGCTCCCCGGGCCTGCGAGCGCGTCTTCTTGAGCGCGCTGCGACCCGCAGCCTTCGGCTCGTCCCTCCCCGCTGGGGACCCAGGAGTGTGCTGGGCACTGCCGCCCGCCCCCACCCCAGCGCGGCCTTGCTGCCGGCTTCCGGCCCCGACCCTGCGGAGAGCTCACCTACACCCAGAAGGGGGCGGGAGAGGAAGTTTGAAACCGTTCGCAGGAGCCGGCCTTGGGGCCCGATCCAGACCAAGTGCGTGTGGGAACCCGGGCGCGCTGCGCCCAGGCGTGCGGGGGGAGGGAGGGCAAAGGCGACACTCACCGGGGACTTGGAGTCGGGCAGGATCTGGGCAGATTTTCGTTTTGTTTTGGGGGTGTGTGTGTTACTGCTGTTTGTTTCGTTTTGTTTGTGGGGTAAGGCTTGCGGGATCGAATTGGAAAGTGTATCCAACCCCTTGCTGGCGGAGGCCCGGCGACAGGGCCAGCGCCCCGCGCCCCTCCCTCAGCCGCGCTCGCTCTTCCGCAGACCTGCCGCGCGCTTCGGGGCCCGGGATGGCTCTGCGGCCGCCAGGTGAGGCCGAACCCCAGGACAAGGTGTCCTACCCGCTAGAGAGGCTCCAGAGCAGCCCTCAACACTTGGCCGCCTACTACACGCCCTTCCCGCCCTATGGACCTTACGGGAACACCCTGATCGCCGCGGAGGAGGACTTCCAACCTTTCCGGCAGCTGGCGGCCGCCGTGTCTGCGTCGCAAGCCATGCACCCCTTCGCCTTCCGGACCGCGCCTCCCTTGCCGAGTCCCGGTCTGGCCGTTCAGAGGGAGCCCCTCTACGACCTGCCCTGGCACGGCAAGCTGCCACCGTGGTACCCTTTCCCCCACTTGCCCACGGAGCCGCAACACTTACTGAACGGCAGCCAGGAGGATGCTGGCGCCACCCGAGAAGACCCGGCCCACGTTGGTGGTCGAAGCGACGGTGGCCCATGTTGTGGACCTGAAATTTCCATTCCGCCGCCCCCTGTGGATACTTCGCTGTTACCCGAGCGGCCGAAGACCTCCCACTTACTACCGTCCTTCTCCAGCAAGCAGTCTGAGGATGGCTCCAAACTCCCGAATCCGGAGGGGGAGTCGGCTCCTCGGTACCACTTCACCCAGGAGGACCTGCACCTAGTTCTGTACGGGGCCATCCCCAGCCTGGAGCCCTCAGCCCGCCTGCACCATGCGGCTTCGGGCCTCCTGGTCCCCACGGATGGCTCCGGTAAAGGCAGCCCTCACCATCGGGGGTTGGGTGGGATGGGCATGGAGGCAGGAAGGGGCACTTCAGGGTGCATCTGAGTCTGAGGGGTGAGGGGCGTGGAGGATGGAGCCCGTAGAGGCCAGACTCACTTTTGCTTAACTGCAGGACTCCTGGGGTTGGTTTTAGTGAGAGCCAAGGATGAAGACCGAGATGGCTCATGCGGTGGACCTGGCAGCTGGGCTCATATTCTACCAGGATGTGCAAGGTCACTCCATGAGAGCTTTAAGTACTCCATGGAGCCTCAGCTCAGCCATCTACCTTGACCTTAGTCAAAGTCAGCATTATCCCTGATTCTCACGTTCTTAAAATTTGCAAGATGGCGTTCATAAATAATCTCGCAAGGGGTGTTCTGAGTCTCCAAGGAGAAGCTGTATATGCAAAAGGAGCAGCAAAAATGTAAACCTCAAACTCAGGAGAGTGCTTACCTCAAGGGAGTAGGGAGGGTAGTGCTTCGTGAAAGGATTTTTAACAAAAAGTAAAATTTTAACCCTGCCCCCCCCCCTTTTTTTATAGGGTCTGATCCTCTTCCTCAAACTCTAGATCAAGACTCCCTTCAACTACCAGAAGGTAGGCACGGCTCCTTGCCTGCATTTCTTTCCTCAAAGGAATGCGGTCAGTTCCCTCATCTTGCTTCCCTTTTGGGGGGTTCCCCAGGTCTCTGCCTGAGGCAGATGCTGTTTGGCGACGTCCCACATTTTGGTGTGTTCTGCTGTCGCCTCATTGCCAAAGGAGTCCGGTTTGGGCCCTTTCAAGGTAAAGTGGTCAACGCCAGCGAAATCAAGACGCACGGGGACAATTCTCTGATGTGGGAGGTAAATATATTGTTTCTGATGGGTTGACTGAAAGTATGGGGGGCGTTGCGGGGCGGGGGGTCATCTTGGCCTGTGCCACTCTGGGAGAGGGGACACTTGGGGCCATAATGTGCTGGTTTGTGGTGCCTGTTTTACCACCTAAAGGGAGGGAAAGGCGGACGTTCACTCCCTGAAGCAGCACGCCTGCATTCGCGGTGCCTTAAGTCGCATCTTAGTCTGTGAAGACTGGCCATGGCATATACAGTTAAAGAATCCGTGCATGGTGTTCATATGTATAGGCAAAATCAGTTGCTTTAAATAGGATGCAGTGATGCTGAAAAGATGCCAAAGGGCATGAAAACTAATTTAAAATTTTTTGTATCATTTGCCTATGACATAGGCTAAGGATTTATAAAAACTGAGCCTCATGACTGTGCGGGGGGCATGCTGGTGGCACTGCAGGCACGTCAGCTACCCACCTTGACCCTGAATGTCTACTTCCAGGAATGTAGTTTAGGAAAGTTATCTGAAATTCAGACTGTGACAGATGTTCCTCATAAGGTTGTTTATAATAACAAAACATGGAAGGTGGTGGCATTGCCAACAGCAGAGAAAGAACTGAAGTATGATTTCATTGATGTTCTTGACAATTACGTTGGATAAAATACAAAACTGGTTGGTTGTCTTTAAGTAGAATTAAATGTAACCTCTTTGTGTCCCTTACCTATAAATTTGGAAACAAGAAAGTTGATAAAAGTAAGTCTAAAAATATCGTATCATCTGTAGAGATAACCTTAAGCTAATAAATCCATTTAGATTTGATAATAATATTAATGAAGCTATTCAGTGGATTCAAGCGGGAGATTGGGATTATAAATTTTTAACAAGTAAATTTATCTTATTAGGTTAGGCTCCCCAAAAATGTAAATTCCAAACTCCGTGTCTTACTTCATTTAGATTTTTCACGATGGTCATTTGAGCCACTTTATAGACGGCAAAGGCGGGGCCGGAAACTGGATGTCCTACGTCAACTGTGCGCGCTTCCCCAAGGAGCAGAACCTAGTTGCAGTGCAATGTGAAGGGCAGATCTTTTATGAGAGCTGCAAGGAGATCTCCCAGAACCAAGAGCTGCTTGTGTGGTATGGAGACTGCTATGAAAAGTTTTTGGACATTCCCGTGAGCCTCCAGGTGACGGAGTCCGGGAAGCAGGTGCCACCGGCCGGGCCCTCCGAAGGTGAGTGCACACCTTGGCCTCGCCCGGTGAGGCGCCCCTAGTGGAAGGACTGGGCTCTTTCCAAACAGCAGCGCCTTCCAGCAGCTTCTGGGCTGCTTGTGCACCTCCTCCTCCTTCCCAAAGGCTAACGCGGGAGACTAAGTGGAGGGTGTCTCAAGCCAGGGGGGGGCCTGACCCAGCTGGAGGAAAAGGCCCTCACCTTTCCAAAGACGCTGAAGCTGCTTCTGTCCACAAGGATACCTTTTCTTGTACCCCTGCCCCTGTCCCAGAGCATACAAGAAACGTGCAATAAATGGATGCGACCTCTGCCTTAGGGGAGCCACTTTCTGATTCATCTCTGCCCGGGTTAACACAGCTGGTGAAGTCATGCTGTAGACCATGTTTTTCAAATGGTGGGTTGCAGTATTTTAATGTGGTGGGAAATCAATGTAGTGGTCAGAGACCAGCATTAAAAAAAGAGAGAATAAAGTAGGATAGAAAGTATTGATGTGACTCTCACTTAAGTAAGAGTAAGCATTGTTGGGTGAAGTTTTCGTTTCAGATGGATGTGTGTGTGCGCGCTGGGTCTCGTGGAATGTATTTCTTACTGTGGGTCTCAGTCACGTTTGAGAAGCGTAGAGCTAGACTCTCGCTCATGTTTTTTTCAGTATTTTTAAAATTAAATGTGTGGGGTGGCATTGGTTGATAAAATAAGTGAGTCTCAAGTGTACAATTCTATACTCAGTTCACATCTTCATGTGGCTGTGAGTACCTGGGCATCTTGGCAAAGTGTAGCTTCTCATTTGGGGCTGGGACCTGAGATTCTGCAATTTTCTCAAGCTACCAGGGGGTGCTCATGCTCCTGGTCCCTGGACCACATTTTAGTAGCAAGGAGCTAGAAGACCACCAGCCCACTTTTTGGGAGTGAGCCTCTGGAATCTGCATTTTAAATAAAGCTCTTGAAGTGATTTTTTTTTTTATGTACACAGAAGCTTGGGAATCACTGACCTAGCAGGTGGAACAAGACAGATGGAAATTACTATAATGTGTGCAATTAGGTGGAAAGACCACCTTATCATGTCATAATAAATGCAGTAAGTGACAAGTAAAAGAAAATGTGAATTGCATTCATCACAGTCTGCAGTGATTGCCTCCATGCATGTCTCCATGCTAGGCTGAGTTCTTCAGGGCAGGGAAATAACCCTAAATTCCTTTGTGTGTCCTGCTCCTGGATCCTAGGGAAGAGGGAAGACACTACAACTCAACTGGGAAAAGCTGCTTAGGGATGAGATGAAATAAGGGATGTTAGTGGGGGAGAAGGCAGGCAGTCCAGGCTGGGGAACAGTGAGACATGTTCTCCGGGGATTGGGGAGTGAGGAACGAGCAGCACCTTTCTAGAGCCCCCATAATTAGAGCCTGTCGGAGCTGTTTCCATTTCGTGAACTGTCTTCTGATGATCCCAACATATGGATGGCCTGGGGATAGGGATGGGGCAGAGCGAGTCCTGGAACTCAGAGTTGTCACATACTTAGCACCAAGCCAAGCACGGCTATTTGGTCACTTCCAAAAATGTACCCATTGCTGTTGAAATAAAAGTGAAAACCAGATTTGAGAAAAATACATGCTTGATAACTCCCAAAATGTGATCATTATTCTTTTGAAAAAGTCTTTAACGTGATGCACCGAGCTATTAAAATGTTCATAACCTTTGAGGTCTCAGTGATAACTCTTCCGGAAATTTATCTTCAGGAAGTAGTCCAGAAGAATTTTTTTTTATCCATGAGGATTTTTACTACAGTACCATTTGTATAGTAGTGAAAAACACAAACAGTATGAACGCTCACTAGTATTAGTATTAAGTATTAACAGAATAACACGCAGATCGCAGAGCTCACAGTCATCTAATAACCAACAGGGATGAGGGCGTATTATGATAAGTTACCTGAACCATGTTACGTCTGGTGCTTAGGGCACTGTTCAAACAGTGTATTTTGGACGATGTGTGGGAGGGAGCTTTTAATTTGTTGGGAAGAATTATGGATGAATTCATGTATTTTCTGTTTTGAGTGTTTTGGAGTAGGGTAAAAGGAAAGAGAATGAAAATTCCTCTGTCCTCTCACAAAGAACTTTTTCTCAAAGGCTTTTGGTGGGGGTTGGTGGGAGCCCTTCCCCTCCTGAGTGAGAGGGAAGGGTCTGGACCCTATGTGGGCGGGTTATTTGAGTTTGCAGCCTGCCGAGTGTGTGTTTTGGGGGCTGGAGGTGTGGAATGTGAAGACAACTCTTAATCCTTACCAAACTCTGAATTGTGTGTTTGTGGTGGGGCAGGAAGCCTCATTGTCAGGACTGAGAAACCTGCACTAAACAGTAGGTGATTGAACTGCAGGAGGGAAGAAAGGAAAGGGAATAGGATCAAGTTAGGTTAAGATAAATTTCCAAAGAAAATGTCTGCAGCTGAAACCTAGTTACTGCAAAAGTGGTGGTTCTTATTGCAAATTCGCTCTGTACCTAGATTTTGAATTTTCGTGTGCTTTGACTTGTAAAGGTCACTGGCCCCTTCTTTTAGACCCCTTGACCCACCCCAGGAAGCAGGAAAGCCAGGTATTTCTGGCTGAGGAAAATTCTAGCTCTGAGCACAAACCGTTCAGCAGAGGGATTCTGAGAATATTAGCACCTCAATGAAAGTGGTAGACTTGGCTGGGCCATGGATTGTTCTGGGGTTGGCGGTTGCCTTCCTGGTTATTTACTTAATGAATGGTGTATTTCCTTAGCCACTTGTTAAAGGTCCCTGGGCCTAGTTGTTAACTAACAAAGCCGCTGATCGATAGCTTCCCTGCTATCCTGATGCTAAAAGGATTTCCATCTCCAGATTCTTGCATATACTCACTCCTGGCTCTCCCCCCACCCCCCTCGGGCCAGACAAGGAGGTCTTAGTGATGCCCCATCAAAGCCACTTTATCCTCTGGAATCCAGAGTGTCCGCCACAGGGATGCTTTTGTAGGTGGCCCCGGTCCCCTCCCCTCCCCCCCACATAGATACCCTTGGACCTGGCACCACCTCTGCTAGAGTCGGGCAGCACCTTCTCTAACCTCTCTCCTCCCCTCCTCCACTGATAAAAGCAGACATACCTGTCTCAGTTTTATCAGTTAGTATCACTCCTGTGGTGAAGAACGCAGTAAGTGTTAGAAGTAATCACCATAAGGAAGGAGAGCTATTGTCATCCTTCCTCTATACATGAAGATTCTAAATCTGGGGTCTTCCCCCCAAAATTCAGAGATGTGGACTTAAGTAAAAAATTCAGAGACTAAGACTTAGTAAATGGGGTTGAAGGGAACAGCACCTGGCGTTAGCTGTGGGTGCCCATCCTGGTCCTGGTGAACTGCTTTGCACTTGTAGCTCAGGCTGATGTGAAGGGACAAAGGGAGCAGGTACGTTCTGATATGTTACTCACTTTGTAGCAGGTGTCAGTCGGGGGTGTGTACGATTATGGTTGAGGTATTTACGAACCACGTGATAAATTAGCCTTCATTCCGCTGGGGGGGAGGGGGAAGTGACAGAAATGACAACAAAATTGGCTATGAGTTGGTCATTGTCAGAGCTTGGTGTTGGGCACGGGAGAGTTTATTATCTTATGATTCTGACTTTAGTATATATTAAAATTTTCCGGCAATGAAAAGTTTTTTGAAATTTCCCGGGAGGAATACGAGTGAAGGAAGGTCACTGACCAAAGCCCCCCGCCCCCGCCCTCTCCTCCCGTGTTTGACAGAGTCCACGGAGGGTTACAGATGTGACCGATGTGGGAAGGTGTTCACCTACAGGTATTACAGAGATAAGCACCTCAAGTACACCCCCTGCGTGGACAAGGGAGACCGGAAGTTCCCCTGCTCCCTCTGCAAACGGTCCTTTGAGAAGCGGGACCGGCTCCGGATCCACATCCTGCACGTTCACGAGAAGCACCGGCCTCACAAGGTAAGGACGGAGGGTGGCGGCGGGTCTGCCCGCCACCGCCTGTGCCCTGTCCCCCTGCAAACCCCGAAGCCTGCGCTGAGGCCTCCGGGGGGCGGTGCCCGCAGAGCGTCCTTCCGGGACTGTGACCGGGAATGAAGGCAGAGAGTGATTT
Organism: Lyroderma lyra; assembly: GCA_004026885.1. NCBI lineage: Eukaryota > Metazoa > Chordata > Mammalia > Chiroptera > Megadermatidae > Lyroderma > Lyroderma lyra. Next base: position 176,007 of record PVJL010000101.1, on the reverse strand, counting down.
TTATGTTTGTACCGGGTAAACCTTTGCAATTTTTACTTCCAGTGTTTTTTGTTTGTTTTTTTTTTAACATGAAAATATAGTGTATGCTTGGCACATAGAATATATAGAAAAAACAAAACAAAAGCCACCTGATAGGCTATGGCCCAAAGTTAAGACATGTTAGGTATAATTTTTCTCAATCTGTATGAATTTTTAATATACTTGGGATCGTCCTGAGTTTTACGATGCCACTTTTCTGATGCCAGATTACATCACAAGCTAATTTGTGAACATATAATGGCTGTATCAGTACTTTAGGTAGTGTGTACTTAACTTTTAACATGATAAAGTAGGTTTAATTTCTGCAGAAGCCCCCCAAAAAACATTTAATGTAACTTGAATAGAAGAAAAAGAAACTCCAGTGAAACAGGCATGTAGACCTTCAGATAAATGATTTTTAACAAGAATAAATTGGTTTCTGAAAGAGAAAAAATTATTGGTTGAGAAAAATATCAACATGTGGAAGTGCAATCAGCAGTGAAAAAGCCTGTATTACCATCTTTCTTCCAGCATTTGGAAGTGAAACCAGTGTACCCCCTCTTCAGATGATTCGTCAAGCGAATTTAAAAGTTTGGAGGAAATCCCTATAGTCCGTAACGATGAGGATCCATAGTGCACACGGACGGTCTGGTGTGGAGCAGAGTGCGCCCCCGTGTATAATGCGCACCCACGATTTTGGCCCAAACTTTCAGGGGAAAAAGCTTTCAATTTTGATTTTTCAATTCAAATGTGTATGTGTTTACATTTAGGTACTGGTTTCTTGTGTTATAAAGGAATTTTAGCATTTTTTAACATACTGTGGTACAAGAAATTTTATGTAACAACTAGCATAAGAACGGACACCAGGTACAAGAAGTTTTAGATATAAAATTTTTTACAAAAAAAAAAAAGATCATATTCCAGGGTATTATTATTTTGCATACAGATATTGTTACTGATTCCTATTGTTACACTCTTAACTCATTTGCATAAATAAAAGAATTAAAAACATTTATATAGATACAGCCTTAGTACCACCCATGTACATACAATGTGCATCCTTATTTCTCCTTTATAAATGTGAGCCAAAAAGTACATCATACATGGGAAAATATGGTAAATTCAGAATGCCACTTCCATCCAGCCATCTGAAACACCTGACCAATGGGAAGAGGGCTTTTTCTTCCAGAAAGCAATGTTTCTTATACTCTGTTGCTCAAATTTATGCAAGACTTTAACTTGTTTCATCTTTGACTTCCTTGTTAGCTTTTATTTTTGCTGGGTTTTCTGACTGCAAGATGCAGATTTAGTTCGTCATTGTATAACTTGCATGATGACATTTACGTTCTTCGTAGAGCTTACTCTGATTTAAACCAGTAATTTCTGGACCTGTGAACTGTCACATTCAGATATTTTTTTCACCACCTTCCTGAATTTGTCCCCCTGATTCTTGTATCCCACTCTTCTTCTTTCTCGATTTCTTTTATTGAACTACTGGGGCGTGTCTTCAAGTAATTGTATTTAAGGGTAAATAGTGAAATAGAGTCCTTCTTTGTTGGAAAATATTTTACTCATGTCTCCTTGGCTGCATATAGAATTATAGAGAGAAATAATTTTCCCTGAGAATATTCAAGGGATCATTCCATTTTCTTCTATCATTTGACGCCAATCTGGTTCTTGTTTCTTTGTAAATAACCCGTTTTCTTCTTTCTAGAAATTGTTCTCTGTCTCTGAAACTTTAACAGGTGTCGAATTGGATGCATTTTTCTTTTTCCTTTTTTTCTCTTACTTTGCACACAGTGGACTACAAAGTTACTATTTTCCCATCGGACAGCCCAAATCCTAAGCTCAAAGGAAATTTTTGTTCTTTCTTTGGTTATTAACTGTCTTCCAAGATCTTTGTTTGATCCTGGAACTTCTTTTAGCCAGATGTTAAATCACTTCCCTGTGCTTAAGTTTTCATTTGTTTTGCATAGCTTTCTCAGAAAACTCCCCAATCTTATGTCCTAAATTGTGTTTTTAGTCTTTAGTTGTCAGCTGGGTCCGTTCAGTTGTACAACATGTCCACCGAGTACTTTTTGTTATTGCTTGTTTTTAATTTCCAAGAACAGTTTTTCTTTTTCTAATTGCTTCCCTTTTCATAACTGACCTGTTCTTTTTGCAGTGTTACCTCCAACAGTGTTACCTCTTGTTTTTTGCTTCAGTAACAATAATAATGCACGCTATTTTTAAATGGGGAACAGGGCGTGAGAACACAGCAGTTTCTTTTCCCTGATTCAGAATTCTTGAGACCATTCTACAGGAGTCACCAGAGCAGAGAACACAGCAGTAATGTGAGCTATTCACAGCAGGTGCCTTATACCACATGCTCTCCTGGACCCCCAAACTCTTACCCTTGTTTTGTAGGTACAATATATCACAGGTCATCTGCCATCTGTGTTGCCATTGTGGTTTACGTAGTCATGATCCTCAACTCGTTTTTTAGCTCTTTGTCTCTAGCAGAGTGTTAAGCGCGTGGTGGGTACCCCATAGAAACTTGCTGAATTCATTGCACAGCGCTTGCACCTTATCTTCTGGGAGACAGGCAGATTGTTTCCTGATTTTTGTCCATGAGGAGAATCAGGGGGCAAACCTGCCAACTCTAACTGGCTTGCAGTGGTCACACCACTACTTGTTGGCAGAGCAGGACTAATTCAGGCCTTTGTTAACTCACCATGATCCTATCTCATACTTGAAGCCACTGCCACCCAGCCATGTTAGATGAATTACCTAAAGTCACAGCACTGAGCAGGCTCTGGACCAGTGCCCATGCTGCTGGATTCTTCTGTGTAGTTCTGACGTGTCTTTCTACCATCAGGTACACCAAGCTTGTCCGAACCGCGAGCCGCATGCGGCCCAGGACAGCTTTGAAGGCGGCCCAACACAAATTCCTAAACTTTCTCCCAACATTATGCACAGACACCTTTTTTAAGCTCATCAGCTGTCATTAGTGTTCGTGCATTTTGGTGTGGCCCCAGACAATTCTTCCATGTGGCCCAGGGAAGCCAAAAGAGGGGACCTCCCTGAACTAGAGCCTCAGCTTGGGCCTGCTCAACCCTCCGCCTACAGATATCCACAGAATAAATACACTAGTTTTCCCCTTACCCCTAGGTGAACATGATGGTGAAAAGAACTTGTTAGGGGAAGGCATGCTTTCAGCTGCTTCTTTCCTTTTTTGCCTCAGTGTTCTACGTGTGGGAAATGCTTCTCTCAGTCCTCCAGCCTGAACAAGCACATGAGAGTCCACTCTGGAGACAGACCCTACCAATGTGTTTACTGCACGAAGGTAAGTGGAGCCTGCTCCTGCACTGTGCTTCAGGGACCATGGGCAAGAACTTTAAGCCAAAGCCGGGCTGGTAACGAGCGCTTGCTCTCGGCCCAGTCCCCATGCATGCTCCCTGACACGCTCACGTTTGCTCAGGTGGTCAGCTACAGCCTGCTGTTGCCGAAGCGGCAGTTAGTTAGGGCGTGTGTAACAAAATAACCCCAAGGATCTGATGGTTGCAGTCATGATCCCGTGATTCCATGCACAGACTCTTAAATGGGGCTGACCTAACTTTATAGAGCAATATTGCTGAAGTGGGATCTCATCTACATTATACAGTATATTGTTACAAAATATGTGGTTAGGGGTTGCTGGACTAGAGACAGCAGTTGGACCCTGCTTTAGAAATCCTGTATCAAAGTACCTCAGGTCCTATTTTGATGATACATTTGTGCTGTCTAATGCAGAGTTAGCCATCAACCGTATGTGTCTGTTTAAGTTAATGCAAATGAAATAAAATAGAATATTCAGTAACTCGTATGCACTAGCCACATTTCAAGTATGCTAGGCTCACGTGGCCAGTGATCACCCAACTGGATAGCAGACACTTTTCCATCATAAAAAGTCCCACTGAGGGGGTTCCCTGGTGGTGTAGTGGCTAGGCTATGGTGCTCTCACCGCCGTGGCCTGGGTTTGATTCTCGGCCAGGGAACCAACCCCCCCCCACACACAAAAAAAAGTCCTACTGAATAGCATTGCAATTGACTGTTTCTACCATAGTCGTTTACATGTTTTTACAATAAAGCCATAAAAAGGATATAGGCTATCTTAGGGTGACTCCTACACCTTCCAAAGAGGAATAAAGCATTGGGCCTACACAAGCCTTACGGAAACTAACCCACCAGAGAAATTGCATGTCAATAGAATGGAAATAATCAGCATAGAAAAATGGGACTGATTGACATAGCTGGCTGCGTGGTGCCATCCCAACTTAGAAGAAGGTGGCCATGGAACTGTGTGAAAAAAGCCGCCTGTCCCGGGGGATAAATGCTCACCTCAGGATTTCCAGACAAGGTCAAACTTCTGCACAACCCGTCCTATCTCCGGAGTTTGCATTCAGATCCTCACCAGGGACTTCTAGCTAACCTGGGAATGAGAGGTGCCTCAGGGGGAACTAAATCACTCAGACCATAAATGAATTACTGGGCACTCTGGTCTATACAGTAGACTCCCGTTTCTTAAGCTGACAGAGTGTGGCCTATATGAGCACAAGGTGTGCACCTTATTGAGCAGGGACCCCGCTGCACAGAGCTACGCAAAACCAACCACAATGACACAGCAGTGTGTCCCTTTTTATTAAGGCTACTCCTGTGGACCAAGAGCGCTCTGTAGCATTAATACCCAAGGCTTGTCAACTGGAGGACTAAGGGGTGACGTTAGCATTACGAACGGTAAAATGACTGGGTGTCATGTGCTCCTGAATGTCAGGTACACCTACATTTTTGACCCGAAGTTACAGGGAAAAAAACTTTTGTTTTAATTTCTTAATTCAAATTTTTATTTCTTTATATTTAGCTGTGTGTTTTCTTTTGTATTATAAAGGAATTTTAACATTTATTTTTTAACATGTTACAAGAAACTTTATGTAGCAAATAATTACAAAACACAAGAACGAGATACGAGGTGCAAGAAATTGTATGTGCAAACTCTTTTTATATAAAAAATGGATGGCCGTATTCCAGGGTGTTATTTTGCATGTGGATATCATTATTGATTTCTAGAGTTACACTTTTTTGCTTTTTGGTATGTGGGTAGCTCCCTGACCGGGAATCGAACCCAGGCCGCAGCACTGACAGCGCCAATGCCGAAGCCTTAAGCCACTACATCATCCGGGAACTCCCTAGAGTTACACTTTTAACTCATAGGCATAAATAAAAGAATTAAAAACATATATATGGGATGTGTACTGCCCGTGTATAGAGCGCACCCTTATTTTTCCCTCACAAATTTGGGCCTCACAAGGGTGCCTTATACACGGCAAAATACGGTCAGCCCGTTGTTTCATGGGTCTTCTAGCCCTGGGATGTTTACCTTTCCTTCCGCTTCCTGTTCCCGGCAGAAGTTCACTGCCTCCAGCATCCTCCGCACGCACATCCGGCAGCATTCCGGGGAGAAGCCGTTCAAGTGCAAGCACTGTGGGAAGTCCTTCGCGTCCCACGCCGCCCACGACAGCCACGTGCGCCGCTCCCACAAGGAGGACGGGCGCTGCGCTTGCAGCACCTGCGGCCAAACCTTCCCGGACGCCGAAGCCTTGTGCTCGCACGGGAAGTTTCACAAAGACTGCTAGCCCGCGGACGCTGGGGACGCTGGGGACGCCGGGGACCGTGTGAGCACTAAGGACTAAGGGCTCGGGCGTCTTTGTCTTGTTTACGCGCGTGTCGTTATCAACAAATGATACTTCTATCGGGATAAGAAACAGAAAAATGGAATCGACCCATCAGCTGAATAAACCTGGTTTTGTTTTTTAACAGCTTCCGTAGAAATGTTTCCCGCAATTTCCAATAAGCATGAAATTTGGGTGGCTTTACCAGAAACAGTGAAAGCTGGCTGTTAATAGTTCTTGAGGGTCTGGAAATTCCCAAACCCAGAGTTTTTGACCGAGAGGAGGGACCAGATTTGGATTTCAGGGGCTGGGAGAGAGTTTAATTTTATGATAGAAAAGGACTCCTTTTCTTCCCTGTATGCCTTGGGCCCCCAACTATAATATGTCTCTATGGCCACCACCTGTTATATTTCTTCACAGAATCATTTCTTTAAAAATTTAAAGCCAGAGCACCGTTAGCATTGTAACGAAATGTTCAGACGTGAATCCATCTCCTGTCTTTGTTTGCATTCATTTTCAAACCCTTGGTCCCCATCACGTGCCGGGCAGTAGCTCTGTTAGCACCCTGCGAAATTACTTGGAGGACACGGAAGTTAGTTACTCACACCACCTCTGTGACCTTTACCCATAGGGCAAGAAAAATGATGACCAAATGAAGGAAGACTTAAAGCATCGCAAGACTCAAAATTATTTACATTGCTCTGGTTTTAAATCCGATTTTATTCCTAATGATGGACAAGTGGGCTTTTTGAGGTCTTTCTACTGAGCCAGTTGATGATAGTAGATAATAGTACTAAAGAGAGAGACCCGCTGGGGGGAAGATGTGCCATGTCGGTCACCAGGCTGACGCAAGCACGTGGAGGAGCACAAGACTCATTTTGTGGGCAATAATAGCCCACATTTAGTGAGTGTTAATCCTATGAGAGGGTACCACTGCCTTCACCTCTTTACAGATAGGGAAATTGAGGCCAGGAGAGTAAGGAACTGGTGTCTCTAAGGGGCAAAGCCATGTCCACCCTGTACCACCACCTCTGAACGAACCAGCGTGCTGCATTTAGTATATGAAGCCTGTTAAGGAAGTTTTCCTATTAGCTGGCAGATCCTGCCAGGTATTCAGGCAAGCAACAACAAACAAATATATACATGGAAGACCCCAGATAAGAATAAAAGTGCTTCGAGGGCAACCATAGCTGCTAAGCTGCTCTGCCACACCCCCAGCCATGGTTCTGTTGTCGATGGAGGATTTTTCTTCCCCCTTTATCCACGATCCAGTCCCTGAAAATGGAGCAAATTCAACATAGAACAGATTCCCCTGGCAGGGGGAGGCGCCCAGCTGGGGCCGAGTCCTTTGAGACCGAAATGGAGTGGGCGTGGAAAAGCTGTGACAGATCTCCCTCTAGGGAACAGACAGGTCTGAGTCATTTATCCCAATGGGAACGTGCCCTGTTGTAGGGCTGTTTTAGTGCATGTTAATTAAGTCAGAACAATGGTCTTTTGGGCTTGTCCTGTAATTAGCAGCCCTTCTTTGGCTGCTAGTTCGAAATGTAGTTCCTAACTGCTTATGGGTTTGAATGTTATTTTAAAATCAAATCACATCAGGAACTGGTGTGATGCTAATTTTCTCACGAGTCGAATTCAAATTAACTACTTTGTGTTGTGATCCAGAATAATAGCAAAGGAAGGAATTTTTTTTTCTCCTTTCTAATAGTCACTCCAAAATGAATTCCTGGGAAATAATACCTTGTGTGGATCATGCATGCCCGCACTAACTGGAGAACTTGGGACAGTTTCATTTAATTTGACCTGTTTCCATAAAGCCTTGGGCATATTGATTGGGTTACTTGTATCCATTTTTGGTTTGGAAAATAACAATCAATTCATAACGTGTTTCTTTGGCAGTTACCTTAAGCTCTCATGTTTATTTAAAGTGTTTATCTCCTATTTCTAAAGATAATCTGGATCAGCTTACAACAATAATAAAAAATAATAGGTAAGACAGTGGAAAACAAACCACCACGTAGAAAGTGGAATGAAATTAAAACTCTCGGTTAGTATAGTTACACGGCTGAACATGTTGGAACACCACAAATAGAACACAGATTCTCGAGTTGGGCAAACTTGTCTGTCCACCATGTCCTCACTGTACAAGTCCTTTCATTTCTGAGGTTTAACATCCTCGTCCATAAAATACTTTATGTGGTAGGGTGTTGTGAGAATAAAATAAAATGAAAGACTTGTATTCTGGATGATACTTAATCTATTTCCTTTCTCTTAACCTGTTAAGGCAAGAGGGAGCCAGAATTAATGCAAATTTTATTATCACCATGTATATGCTTTCTTGCAATGATTCTCCAAAGTGTGGTTCTTGGGCCAGCAGCACCCACAGTGCCTGGGAACCTGTTAGAAAGGCAAATTCTCTAGCCCTACTGGGTGTCTACTCGATCAGACATTCCGGGGCTGGGGCCCGGCCATCTGCATTGAAGTTTGAGAACCTCAACGGTGGGGGAAACTGACTAGCTAGATGGTGACTTGCCAAAACCACAAAGCTGTTTGTTCAGGAAAAACCATTAGGAAGCAGGTTGCAGGCAGAAAAGTGCTCTTCCTGGGACTCATGCATAGCAGTATGCTGGTGGAAAGGTAAAGGAAGGCTTTCTTCAGCTACGAGCCTGGATGATGGCATTTAGAGACCTCGTGAGTTTCTCTGCTCATACTCCTTTTCACTCCGTGCGTCTGTCTAATGATACCATCTGTACCTTCATTAGAGTAAAAAAAATAAATAAAGTCAAAAAGGGCCATCTGAACCCTGGAAAAATAACTGGGCTCAAAATAAAGTGGCGTCCATGATATTGATGAAGCTCTTAATGGGCCCTCAGGGTGTCCTTCTAGGACAGGGGACACTGGCAGCTGCAATGAACAAAGCTGTCCAAGGAGACACGTGGACCTCTGGGGCCTGCGGGAGGCTCAGCATTGTGGCTGTGACGTCATTGCTCACTTTGTACCCTCAGTGCAGGGCCGGTTGGGTTGCAAGGAAATACCATTCACAATATGATAGAGATAAAACCTCAAACAGGGCCCTGAACCATCTATTATTGCTGTGTCCGGTTTGGACATGACAGATGCACAGTATTTCATTCACGGTGGTTTTAAGTACTGTCAGGATGCTTTGCGACTTCCTTTGGGCCAGTAATTGCACTGAACTGATTTTTATGGACCTTATCCAAATTTCGGGAGAACAGATTTATACATTGATTTCTTTCAGTAGAAACATTTAACTAGATCAAGCACCTTTTCTGTTAATTGACACTTCAAAATAGGATAACCAAAATTAGTTTGAAAGAGACATGGTGTTAGGAATAATATAAAATAGAGATAAACGTATCCCTCATGGAAAATCGCTTCCTAAAATATGGGACTCTCAGAAAAAAATAGTTTTCTACATTATTTTAAGAGGTAATGTATTCGACTTCGATTATTGCAAAGGATTTTCATTTTGTTGTTTTGTTGGCTTAAAATAACTTTAATAAATCCCAGTATTTTGAAGTGAGATATTTAGCCATAATTACAGCTAAGGTAGAGAACATTTAGGAAGAAGACGGTGGTCTTGTTTTTGCGTACGACCTCAGGATAAAATATTCTTCCACTGTTATTTTCATCTTACATTGTCTCAGAACTTTGGTACTCATATATTAAAAACTGGGATAAGTTGTGTGTTTTAACATTACATAAATTTTATCTGTAGGTTTGTGGAAGTTGTTTTGGGTTTAGTACTTTGTGTGGAAAGCAGTTTGCTCTCAAGAAAATACATCAAAAGGGTTGGAATTCCATTCTTTTTAAAAACTGTTTAAAAATTCTGTGTTCCTTCATTTGCTTCCATGGTGTGTTGGTAAGATTTTAGGGGCATATATGTGATTTTTCCCCTATTCTTAACCAATTTAGATGCAGCAAGACAACCGAGAGGCCAAACAAGAGTCCACAACTCACTTTGAGCTTGATTTTAACAACAGGATGTTTCCTTCTTTCCTTTAGAAAGGCTTTCTCAGCCTCTGACTGTGAATAACCTGAACCAGGGGAGGTGGGCGGGGCCCTCTTGGTGAATTCCATTCTCCTGGGTTATCTGATTTAAAGGTGCCAGGAGCCAGATTCTCTTAAATTTGGTTTTAAAAACTCTTTTCCACTAAGAATGAGTAGGTTGTCTTCCAAGGTCTAGTTCCAGCTTCTTTCTTGGAGGGAGGCCTCTATCTCTGTTTCTCAGTTCTTAAATACCAAATCCCTTCAGCCACACAAAGCCCCCTGGGCAAGCCCACGGCAGTTCTAGGCCAGTAACTAGAGGGCCTGAAATCTGCAGGGAGGTTAGCAGCCTAGGGCTGGCCGGCCAGTCTTCCACGTGCCAAAGGGGAGGAAGGAAGGGCCGGGAAGACCAGTGCTCACATACAAACACCAAAGCCTCTTTGGGTTGCCACAGCTCTGAGGACCTGGGGGTCCTGAATCTGAAGACACTAGTGGCCAATAGAGTTTGGGGGGAGAAGACCCTTGAGCGCAGCCAGCCAAGACCTTTGGCAATGGTTACAAATTTGAACTTCCAAATGAACAGAGGCTCTCCTGGTTTTCCAGTTACCTGGGTACGGACATGCGATTGTTCCCTCAAGGAACGGCAGGATGTGAGAGGGAAGGAACAAAAAGGAAGACATGGCTGTTTTTTTCATCAGGATTACTTGAATAGCAAGTACAAAATGTCAAGAGCCACTAAAACTGGAGGATCTGCGTGTGCATTAATTACAGAAACACTTCAATGCAGAATAGGGGAATTGCCACAACCCGGTGTCTGATCAATGGGTCCATCAGGCCCACCTTCAAAGCAGAGGTCAGATGGAAATGAGAAGAGTGAGTTGATGGTACACTTTCTATTAACAGATGACGCACTGCAAGACCCAGAAGCCATCTGTATTTTGCAAGAACTGTGACCCACCCTTCTTACCAAGTTTGTAATGTTTTCATTCCCAAACAGAAGAGGCTTGTTGATAGCAAAGGGGTCCCTATCAAGCTAAAGCCTGGGCCTCTCAAACTTGCCTAAAGGTGAGAATCACCTGCACGGTCCACTGAATCCCATTCTGGGGTGAGGTAAGCGGTAATGAGCACCCACATGGTTCTTCTCAGAAAAAATTTATGGGAACCGCCATGATCTTTAAAAGGTGGCATTTTGTGCCATCATCGTGGTAATGCTCTTAATGTTAAGTGCTGAGGAGCAGGGGTGGGGAGGGCAGGGGGCTTGGGATGCTCTAAACCAGTGGTCTCAGCCTTCCTAATGCTGTGACCCTTTAATACAGTTCCTCATGCTGTGGTGACCCCCATAAAATTATTTTCGTTGCTACTTCATAACTAATTTGGCTACTGTTATGAATCGTCATGTAAATATCTGATATGTGTTTTCCGATGGTCTTAGGCGACCCCTGTGAAAGGATTGTTCAACCCCCAAAGGGGTCACGACCCACGGGTTGAGAACCGCTGCTCTAAACTAAGCCTTGTTTTCCAAAGAATCTCAGGAAGGGTTTCTGGGTCTTGGAGGCTTTTGAAACTAGGAAAGAAGATGAGTCACTGAATTTAGGTTAAAAAAATTGAGACCACATAATAGCCAAAAGGTGGAAGCAACACAAGTGTCCATCAATGGATGAATGGCTAAACATACATAAATGGAATATTATTCGGCCTTAAAAAAGCTGCACCTGGATGAAGCTTGAGGACATTATGCTCAGTGAAACAGGCCTGTCCCCACAGGACAAACGCTGTATGATTGATTCCACTTACATGAGACTATCTAGCACACTCAGAGTCGGGACAACGTGGAGTGGGGGTTGCCAGGGCTGCGGGGCAGGGGAGATGGAAAGTTAGTGGTTAATGGGGACAGGGTTTCAGTTTTACAAGACGAACATTTTAGAACTGGGTGGTGGCACTGGCTGCACAACAGTGAGAACATACTTGATGCCTCTGAACTGTGCACTTAAAAATGGTTAAGACGGTAAATTTTGTTATGTGGATTTTACCACAATAAAAAAAATGAGACTGATAATAAATACGGGTATCACCACTTTTAAAAATTTGTACGCCACTTTGGTTTTATGGAAGACCTACATTAGTGCCTGTTTTCACTGACTCAGAAATACGAAGAGAGTTTTCACTTTTACGAGAAAAGACAGTAAGCGAAAACGGTGCTCGGCATTTGTTGTGCAGGCTGTTACCCAGGCAGCACGCACCCCATGCAGGGAGTGTGGCCCCCCACACCCCTTCCGCAGAACCACACTCAGCATCGGGCCGCCAGAGCCCCTAACTGCTCTGCCAGCATCTGTGCCTCATCTCGCTTTGTCTCGTGCCTCCTTTAGCAAGCCGTGTTCTATCTAAAGCGAGTGCTGCTTTGCTTTATGCCATGTCGGCTGCAGAACGGGTTCGTGGGGCGCTCTCTCTTCGGACAGCGGGCAAAGCCGGCCCGGTGCGTGGACAAACCGGTGTGAATTCCCGGGCTCTAAAAGCAGCACCCTGATGGAAGGCCTTTCCTAAGCTCTGGGTGGCTTTCCCTGCCAGCTGGTCTTTGTTCCTAATCCCCTCCTATCTGAGTCCGGCACTAGCTGTAATGCGAGGGCCGGATACTCCCAGAGGCCCTTCACTCTCAGTGTTTCCCCCGTCCCCTCTCTCTAAGTGGCCACCTGTCAGTTCCCGTCTCAGCCCTACCTTTCTGCTTACAGGACTGCTGACCACCAACTGACACATTACCTGTATTGATTCCCTAAGAGCCAGCAGGAGGCGGGAAGGACTACTCTAAGGCAGCCCTGCACTCTTAGCCTGAGCGGGATCATAAACGCCCCCATTAAAGGTTTCATTCAATAACAGTCTTTGCTAAACTAAGTGGACATCAGCCCCCACCCCCCCACGTCATACAGAGGCCATTATCAATGGGCAGGCAGCAATGGGACTACAGCAGTGTCCATTGCCACATTTTCAAATGATGCCTTTAATGAAAAGCTGCATTCTTTTCAGGCCATAAAACACCAAGGAAAGGCCTATTCATTTAGCCACTGTACATATTAGCTTATTTATTTATGGCTAGTGCTCCATCAGCCTTCCCCGGGTGTAGCCATAACTCACTCAGTGACTGGATGATCAACTCCTAAGAAGCAGATATGCAAAACTGGCTCCCCTCGGCACGCACTGCGGATTGCTAACGTGCAGGGCGGTTCAGGTTTGCTTTTTCTTTTCAAACACACATCCGTTGTCTTTATACTCTGTTCAAAATCATTCGTCTCACATAAAGCATTTTACATTTGCATGCCTCTTTGATCGAGGTTCACAAAGATTTATGTTTAGCCACATTCTTAGGAAATAAGCATACTGCCATTATTTAACCGAATATCCTTTATGAACTATTTACAGAAGTTGTTTAAAGAGGTTCACCACCAAATCGTGAGTTCTGTGGCAAGAATCCTGTCTTGCCCTCTCGTCTATCCTCCCTCCCTCCGTCTGTCAGGAAAGAATTACTGAGCACCTAGTCTGCATCCTGTCCGCAGGCCTGCGCCTACCACAGCAGGGACTCGGTCATTGCACAGCAGGGACTCGGTCGTTGCTGATAGAATCGGTTTTGCTGGGGACAAATAGTGCCTAAATGACACTATTCTTTGAGGGACTTGGGGACAGAATTGGGATTTGCACATTGGTGTTTTATGAAGATTAGGATTTGGGACTTAACCCTATTTCTGTTAGTGCAGTCCTAAAGAGCGCTTTAAATGTTTAATTATAGTCACTTGTTAATGGCTAATACTCGCACGGAGTGGGAAATAGAAGGGAAAGTGTGTGCAGTGAAATGGAAATGTTTTTTCATTAAATTATCCTCCCCCCGCGCTCTTGTTATTGTTGTTAGTTGAGACATAAGTGTAAAAATCCGAGAGGAACTACAAAGAAGGGCCCCCTAAGAGGCACTGCAAAATTACGTTCTTGCTGGACCCCCCCAAATGACACGCTGCGGGAACCAATGGGGGCGGAAGGAAGGCGGGTCAGCCGCACAGGCGTGTGAGAGCCCAGGAGGAGGCTCCCGCCCCGACTTCCAGCCCTGACACATGGAGGGCCTACCCTCCCCTGGGTGTCCGAGAGGTGGAGGGCTGCATCTGACACGCGCCCCGTCGTTCTCCTGATGTCCCCTCGCTGCTCCTGTTTCCCCTGGGACCTTTCCAGGCTGCCTTCCTTCCTGCACATCATCTGTGAACGCTGGGGACCTGCACTCTCTTCACACTGCACTCTCTGTCGTCCGAATCCTGCACTGCGTGGCTGCCTTCCACTGCCATCTCTACCCTGACAATTTCTACATTTTGATCAGGCTTCCTACTTGGAATCTCCGGGTGTGTCGTGGAGGCACCTGATTTTGACCTTCCCAAACTAAACTTAAGATATTTTTTAAGTTCCTTCAGAACGATCCCACCACCTACTGTCTGTCCTTGGACCTTGGTTGTCACAACTCACATCCCATTCCTACAGTTCATCTCAGAAGCCTGAGGCCCAGCGTCTTGAGGGGACTGACACAAGAGCTATTGTATGCATTCATGCCCCCATGAGACTATTTCCTTCCCTGCCAGAGGCATCTGTTTCAAATACAAACCTGTTATTATTCTTTTGCTCTAGGCCTTTAAATAGCTTGGCATTCACAGTCCAAAAATCTTTCACCTTAACCTACAAGGCCTTCAATTTCATCCTGAGATGCACTTCCCTTACAACCTTCTGACAGTTGCTTTAACAGGCCCCACTAGGTTTTGCCTCAGGACCCTCCCTGATTATATTCCTTTGGCCCGAACACTCCCCACCCTTCTGGAATCTAGCTTTAAGTCTCTACCATTTAACCAGTGGTGTGACCTTCAACTTCTGTAGAAATCAGTTTCCTTATCTGTAAAATGGGGCAATAATAGTACTTATGGATAAGGCTATGATAAGGATTAAATAAAACCAGGTGCCTAATCTTCTCCTTAACGCAGTGCAGGGCACTTATGTGCTTAATAAGTGTTAGATATTAACATTAATGTTATTTTCTGTGTTTCTAACATGGTGGCTCAATAAATATTTATCGAATAAATAAATGAATGAACCACGTGTGACAGATGAGATATTGGCCTTCTCTGTAGTGTCATTTCTTTAGAATCAAAATGCCCCTATGTGGGAATGACAGAGCCACCAGGGTATAAGAGGACCTGGAAAGGGAAAGACAGGAAACAAAGCAAAAAGGACAGGCAAGGAAGCACTTCATAATGATGAGCTTAAGCCTAGGGGTAGCAGGCAGATATGTCAGCCCAGAGATTCAGCAGGTATGACCTGCAGGATGGGGATTAGGGGTGAAGCCTGGGAGGCTTCATTCAGTCAACAATGTGCATGGTGCCATGTGCTACAGAGGTCAAGCCCAAGCATTCAAGGTACAGGTAAGGAAAACACACTCCCCTGGAAGATCCCAAATGGCCATTATGCAGACTGTGTCACTCCTGGGTGACAAATTCTCAACTTCATGGGTAATTGAAAGATGTGAGCTAGGTACAGTACATAGACTGGGACAACTCTTAGAAAGCAACTAGGCTCTGGACACCAAAAGCCTTAAAAAGGTCTGTAGGCTTTCACCTGTTAATTCCGATTTTAGGAATTCTTTTGAGTCAGAAATGCGCAAATTTATGAACAAGGATGTTCTTAGCACTGCTTTTGACAATGAAAACTGATAGGAACATAAATGTTCAGCAACAGGGCTTATGGCGTATTTGATAAAACGGAATTTTGGGTGGCTATTAAAATGAAGGTTTTTCAAAGAACGTTTGATCTAAGAAAGCTCACAATATATACAGTTAACTCTTAAATAACGAGGGACGGGTTAGGTCGGAGCTCTGAGCCCCAAGCAGTGAAAAATCCGCACCTGCAGCGAGGAAAGAGTAATGACTTGCCCTGGATGGTGGGCATCAGTTGCTGGGAATCTGCGGTTGGGAATCCGCAGCTGGGAGCAAGAACACACTGGTTTCCACCCGCGGTGTGTGGAATCCGCCGATGCGAAACCAGAGATGGGAAGGGCCCACTGTAGAGGGCTGCTGGAACAAATCCAGCCATAAATGCGTCTGTTTTTCATATTACATGGCTGGATAGATTCTGGACAGCCCTCGTATTTATTGAAGAAAAAAATAATTTAAACCTCGTGTAAGGGGACCCGTGCAGTTCACACCCGCGTTGTTTGAGGGCCACCTGTAAAGCTCAGGCAAAAGCGACCCAAACTCTCCAAGTAGCTGGTAGGTCCTCACACAGGGCTTATGGATTACGTGTTCAGAGAAAACGGGCAGAAACGACCCTTTTCCGGCATAAGTAGCTAGGCAGAGGGACATTGGATAGGAATGGGCCTTATTTTCATTCTTTCAGGGCTGTCTTGACACACGGGAGCCACCCCGTCCTGCAGTCCAAGACGGGCCTGGCACGCGGCTGGCCTCAGTTTCCTCATCCGTCATGGCGAGGTTGGACTGCGCTTACGGCGGCCATGAACACATATGCAAGGTAGGCACGACCTCGGTTAACATGTGTATTGAACTCAGGTGCACAGCTAATAAGCATTTGAATGGGAGCCCCCTCCCCCAAACCGCTGACCGCCTCCAGCGTGGCAATTGTGGTGGAAAGAGAGAAGCAGAACCGAAGTGTGTGTGTGTGTGTGTGTGTGTGGCGGGGGTGGGGGGGGGTTGTCTGGTGTGTCGGGAGGAGGGGGACGACATGGCAAATTCTGAGGCACGTGAGCACTGCTCCTAGGCACGCAGGCTGGTGCCTCGGGGTCAGCAGCAGGCCAAGACAGCTCCCCTGACTGCGACCCCGCGGTGTTTCCTTCCCCGCGGGTGACTTTCCCCGCCCCCCCCCGGTGTTTTGGTCTCGAGTGGGGGTCGAGCTGGTCTCTGCTCGGAGTGACTAAGACTTTCCTTCCCCTCCAGCCTTGGGGGTTGGGGGGGCGCTGCCGGAGAGGCGCAGCCCCCTCCCACGTGCAGTGATCGCCGTGGGGAGATTTCTGGGTGAGAGCACACCGAAGGTCACCGCCGCCGAGACCTCCGAGGGAACGGAGCGGCTGTTTCAAGCCTTTCAGGCCTAACCCGAGCTCTAATCGGAGGCCGTGGAATTGGCCTAATAATTTCCGATGATCGATTCCCGAATTCAACACACTTTGAAGAAGGGCCTGCGGGGATGAAGAGGGTTTGGAGACGCCACTACCCCGCCCGTGCCCCCAACCCCCCCTGGGAAAGGCCAGCTCCCCATCCCCTCGCAGGCGGTGGGGGTCCCCCAGCCTCCCGGGCTCTCTGGGCCCCCTGTAGTCACCATCTTGGATGTGCGGGTTCGCGGCCGGGGGTCCACCGGGCGGGACTTAGAGGGAACCCAGCGACCTTTCTGCAGGAACCCCTCCCCACCCTCATTGCTTCTCGAACATGACAGGCGCCGCGCAAGTGAGAGGGAGAGCGGCTTTGGAGAGGAGCAGAATCCAGACTTTCACAATAACGTTTTCTCTTTCTCTTACTGAAAATTGCTGCTCAACATCCAGCCACCGAAAGATCACTTCCAGTTTCTGTCCATCGAAATTATGTTTATTTTTTCTTTTTTAAACAGCAACTGTTTTTGTAAACTTCTTCCTCCACAATCACTTACTACATCGTGAACATTTTCCGATCAAAAGCGTTTTTCCATAAAATGATTTTAAACATACGTATGAAATCCCCCTAAAGGATGTACCGTCTTTTTAAATAAACGGTGTGCTGTTTGGTCACTTAGGTAGCTTCCAACTTCTCAGTATTACAGATAGCTGTGCTACATACCCGTGCAGATAAATATTTGCCTAAATCCCGATCGTTTTTTATGCGAATCGATTTCTAGGTGCCAACTAATGGGGCCAAACACAGATAAGGAATGGGAAGGTTTAGGCGGGGCCAGCTGTGCTGACGATAGCGCAGGGACACAGCACAGTGACAGGGACTTTTACTCTCTTGATTTACCCTCGAGCTTCCTCCCCGCACCCCCATAATCATTATTCAGAGCTTTCCCGATTTCTCCTTGGACTGCAGAAGTTCCCCAGTGGGAAGCACTGATGGAAGACTGGCCATCGGGCGTGGGGGCGACAGTCCTCACAGGGCCCAGGTCCAGTTTCTGGACGCTTGTCCTCCTAGGTGACACCAGGGCCCGGCCCCGCCCCATCTTTGTGCGTGGGCGTAGCAAGGGGGGTCGTGACAATGCGGGTGACGACAAGCGGCCCTCCTCTGAGACGCTGGCCATGGGGTGCCGCAGTCTCCCCCTTCCTCCTTTCCCCTTTCCCCTTTCCCTCCCTAACCCCATTCCTTCGGCCCTTCTCCCCCCAACCCCCCCGCGGCTGCCGGAGCCCGCACGCCCGGGTGAGTGGGAAGCCCAGCCACCGAGGAGGGTGGCCTTGGGCTGGAGAGGGGGCGGGCGAGCAGCGGGTGCGCTTCTGGCAGAGAACGAGAATGAGGCTCCGGTTCGCTCCCTCCGCCCCACTTGGCCCTGGGCATTCCTGAGGCTGTGGCTCCTGGAACGACTGGGGGCTGAGCCCGGGCCGCCCAGCTCACCTCACCGCCCTAACTCCGGCGGCTGTCCCCCCACACCTCCCCCTCCTCTAACTCTTGGGGGCCACCCAGGTTGCAGCTAGAGACCTGCCTTTGGAGAACAAGGTCTAACTCGGGGCTCTCTCCCTGCGCACTGAATGGGGGCGACTGGTTTCTTTTTGCTGGAATGGTGTCCTGGACGAGAGAGACAGAGACAGAGAGACAGAGGGCGAGCTCGCTCCGTGGTGAGGCAAGGCTGATGGAGGCAAGGCATGCAAGCCGACAGGCATCCTTTACGTCCATCCTTGTCTGTTTCGTGAGCGGGTCAGGGAGTGAAAGGGTAAAGTCCCACGCGTTACCACTCCCCTGGCATTTTCTGAAGTTTTCGCACTGCTCACTTCCTCTAAGTCTGATTCCTCTGCGTATACTCTTTACTACTGTATAAACTTTCGAAGGCAACAGACTACCTCTTACACTTCTGTTGGTTCTTTGATAAATGAATATGCATACAATACATGTTTATATAATGAATATATGTTTCTAATATATAACCTGTAGACTACTGTTTGGGCAGGAGAGAAAGCTAGGAATAAAACCACAACCACTGTGCAGGTGGCAGAAGGCTGCCCCTTGTGCTTGCTGCCATGTGATCCATCATTAATGGGAATGTCCCCTGAGTACAGTGTGGTGGGGAGACATATGGTAGATAATTTCCTCTACCTGGATCACTGTGTTTCACCTAGCTAAATTCCACATCCTTTACGTTTCAGCTTAACTTTCACCCCTCTGGGAAACTCGTTCTGAGCTTTCCCCACAAAACTAGAAAACAGAGATTCACAGGAATCCCACCACTGAATGGATTCATTGAAATGGATAACCTCTCTCCCATGATCTCTTGGGAGTGAAGGAGGGGCAGTCACGGGACGTATCCCAGATGTACACGAAATACGCAGTCAATAGTGAGCGAGAATCAGGCAGGACTGGGACAAGATGCAATCAGAATGCAAGCAAGCTTTGTGGGAAGCGAACGTAGTGAACAGAATTTCAGAGACGAAGGACAACGTTGAAGAAAAGGGATGAAATCTCCTTAGATTGTCATTCCAGAGAGACTGACTCAAGATGTGGGAAACTATGGAAAAAAACAGAAGCCAAGCAGTTTGTAAAATCTAAGGGTTTATAGGGCCTTCATCGTCCTGTTTCCAGAAGAAGGTGGCTAAAGACAGTAAGATCAGTAAATACTGTGTATGCTAGCCCCAAGGGTAATTAGGAAAACAGTGTCTGTTTCATTTGCTTGGTTTGAAAAAATCCAGAGGAAAAATGAACCCAGATGTTTATATCTGCTCCTTCATAAAACTAAAGTGATAAAAAAAAAAAAAAAAAAGGAGGGGCAGAAAACTATTAGGATGCAGGGAAAGGAAATCCCAGTAGATGAGATATTTTGACAAAATGTTGAAAGCTGGAAAGTACATGGTCAAATCTTAGCTGATTTAGCCAACCTGAAGGAGCTGACTCCCAAGAGGTAGTGAGGCAACGTGACAAGACACAGAGGACTTCCCTCCCACAGACCGAGGAAGGCTCAGGGAAGGACACCTCACTGCAAATGAGAGTGTGGCTGGGGAAGAAGTGAGACCTGGTGGCAAGTTCTATAAGGGGCATTCGGACCCTGAAATCTCGCCTCCAGTCTGTGCTTCCAGGCCCACCTGTGGGCATAACACACCAAACCGAAATCTACACCCTGAAGAAGGGTTCCTGACATTGAAAAAACCACCCATATGCTAGACAGAGATTGAAATGAGAAAATAGAAAAATGTAGTAATAACTGGGAGGAACAGAGACAATGCATGGAGCAGGGGGAAAAAAGCTTTTAAAAAACCCCAGACTTTCAGAGATGTACTAGAAGGGTTTGCATTCCTGGAATAGGGGTCTTTAAACAGGAGCTCAGAGGACAAGGACCTCTCAGCGATTAAACGTGTGTAGCAAAAACAGCAGTGGGAAGAGGGGCAGATGAAGTCGAGGGAATTACTTAGAAAGTAGAACAAAGAGACAAATAGGTGGGAAATGAGAGAGAAGAAGATTAAAAGTTCAATCTAGGACACCCCAAATCCCCATAATACCAATTAAAGTCCCCCCAACTTGACCTCATAAGCGCCCTTTCCTAGAAAGTTTCTGAAGGATGTTTCACTAAAAGAGAGGCCAACGCACATACAAAGGAAGTTCTGGGCTCCAGGAAATAGGGCACAACACAAGGGGTTGGAACCCAGAAGAGAAGTCACAGGATGACAGGTGTGCCACTGGGTCAAGGAGGCAAACAGTCCAGACTGGTGGGGGGCCACCAGGAGGGACGTCTCCAGAGGGATGTGGAGGGGAATGAGGAAGAAACCCACAGAAAACCAAGCAAGCAACCCAACAGGTAGAGAGCGATGAACTCCAGGGATACAAAGCAACGGGACAAGCAAGGAAGGGGGCGCTACAGCCAGTACACCACGTACTTACAGCCATAGGAACACTGAACACTGGATTAAACTGAAAGAACGGTATGAATATACGAGGGCTGTCCGGAAAATACCCAGCCATAAAGGCCTCTGCTTTTCACATTCCGTGGCTGGATACTTTCCGGACAGCCCTCGTGAGGAGAGGGGAGGGAGTGGTGATACCTGCAGGAGCTGGGAGGTAAGAGCGCCTCCTCTTCCACGGCAGGAAGACAAGAGTGAACCTTTTCTTTTCAAACCTCAAAAGAAAGGAAATGCCGGTATGTACCCATTGAGTGGCAGTTTGGGGCTAGCTACTGTTCATGGCCTCCTTTGGGAGAACAGGAATCAACGAAGGGGAAGGCCAGGGCGAGGACCTGCTGCTATACACTCTGCAGAACTTGGTGAGTTTCAGCCGTTTTTATTTTGAACTATCTGGAGCTTAACAAGAATTTGCAAAAAAAATGCTCCGGAGAGTTCCCGCCCTCAGCGAGCGTGTCTTACGTAGCCATAGCAGGCGATCGGCAGCGGGCAGTTGACACTGTTAGAACACGACTCACTCTACGTCACTTTTAAAATCATTGTCAGGTGTTAGTTTGTTTGGAATGAGCATTAAAAAGGAAGGTCTGGGGTCTACTGTGCTCTTAAATGTATGATGACGCTCTCTCACCATTTAAAACACTCTTTGGTACCTGATCTGGGTCATGTCTGTTTTCTGTTACTGTTACTCATGCCTCTCCCTCACTCTCATTCTCTTGCCTTGTTTTTCTTTTAATACCAGACTTAAGTGTTCTCTTTTATTGGCCTTTTGTTTCATCGATCCATTCTACTGACTTTTTAGCTTCCTAGGTGAATGATTTTTGGTTTTGTTTGATGTTTGATTTTTGTTTCTGATTTATCTTTATTCATTCCTGTTCCTATTTGGTTGGAGGTATAGCGTGTGATTTTATTTCCCGGCGTCTTGAGCTGAACCCCTCTTTGTTTTCGGCCTCGTAGGAGGCAGAGCTCCAGCAGGAAACACGGTGGTTTGAAGAGTTCCCTGAAGGGAGGCGGGCGAAGTCGCGGGCACCGCCAGCCAGGCCCTGGGCCTGACGGGTAGAGCTGCAGGGACCCGCAGGGGGCTCTGGGGAGCACACCCCCGCTCTCATGAGCCGCTCCGCTCTGACATCTGCCGGTGCTGAACCCCTGAGGGTGGGGAGCTCTCGGTTACTGCCCGTGGGGTCGTTTTCTCTGCGCCCAAGCAGCGGGGGGCTGGGGGTGGGGGGTGAAAGCGGAAAGACCAACTGAAGACATTCAGCTCACTGTGCTCTCCTGAAGCCACTTAAGGCTGTGATGTTTCCCCTGAGTATTACTTTGGCCACATTCTTAATTTATGACTAGTTGGCAGTGTCCTCCTGAAACCAGTGATTTTTTTGAAACAGTAGATCAAAAATCCTAAGAGGAATATTTTGAAAGGGGTATTCCTTTGGTTAATTTTTAATTTTAGTACGTCATAGTCAATGAATGTGACCTGTATAATTTCAATTTGAAGAATTCATCGGACCTTTTTATTGGCCTAATTAATACAGGACTTATATTTGCAAATATTCTGTGAGTGCTTGAAAAGGATGTGTCTGTTTGTTGGGTAAGAAAATCTACTAGCTGTTCATTTAAGTCTGGTTGTTGAATACTGTTATTTAATCCTCCACAGCTACAATTTTTGTGTCTATTTGATCTGTTGATGTTTGAGTGACAGGTTAAAATCTCCCACTTGATTGTGGATTTGTCAATCGCTCTTTGTCCTGCTGTCAGGTTTTGTTTTATATATTTTGAATTGGGGTGATTAGGTACATAAAGGTTTCTAGCTGTTAGATATTCTTGGTGGATCATAACTTTTATGACTATACAATATTCTTCTCATCCCCTTATTATTATTATTACATCTATAAGGACTGTCCAGAAAGTATCCAGCCATATATTATGAAAAATAGAGGCATTTATGGGTAGTTTTTTTCCAGACAGCCCTTGTACCTTCGTTTATTAGCATCCACCTGATCCATAGGTCCATTTTCTTAATTCATTCCTTTCCATGTTGTGTGTTTTATGATTTACTTTTGTCTTTGGTTACACCGAGAAAGTAACCAAAGAAAGCAGTGAGTCTGATCATGATTTCTACCATTTTGGTGAGCATTTCCCAAGTTTTTGTTTGTTTGTTTGTTTTTCCTTTCCATTCTGATCGCTCTGTTCTGGATTTCACTAGCAACCTCCAGCCTCCCAGGGAGATGCACTGAGGGGCCCCAGAGGTAGACAGGGCAGGGCCTTGGTGGCTGTCATCATCCAGTAGGAAGAGGGGGTCTTTACACCCAAATTCCAAAGCAGCTCAACTGCACGGAGCAGTGCTTGTTTTGATAAGCTCACTTCTATGTGTGCTACTATTTTTAGTTTTGAATCCCATGCTGGTTTGAGTGGTCTCAAGTGAAAATTTTACATAGAACATCCACACTCAGGTGCCCTTTTATGGTTTTATAATATACCATGTGTGAAATCTAGACAAAAATAATTAAATTAGAAGTGTTCTGTGATCAGAGTAAAAAAAAATTGTGTTCATATCGATTATTCAAGCGACCAGTAGGGTAAAACCATCCCTACCCTTCCAGTTCAGTCAGAGGGGTATTTACTTTTATGGTATTATTGAAAGAGCTGATCATGTCGTTCGGCGAGTCTGGTTTCACATCCATGAGTGTGCCAGGAGTGTGCTATTCTGGTTTTACAAATTGTCTTTGAATAACTTTCTGTGATTTGCCAAGTGCCACGTTAGGCACATTCCCTCCAATTCTGAATTGTAGTTTTTTCCCCATTTTGGGGGGGGCCATGTCCCTTTGTTCTAGACATTTTCTTTTTTCCTTTCTCCTTTTGGAAATCACAAACTCTATACCGAAATAGATTCGTTCTTCAGTCTTACTGAGCAGTTTAGTTTTCTGAACAATACACTCCACATTACTGAAAATACTTTTGTCCACAGAGAGCTACCGTTTGAAGTAGCTTAGTGGAGATCATAATGAAATCTTTCCTTTTTTTTCTTTTTTTTTGGCTTAGGGCATTCAGTTTTGAGAGAACGCATAATCTTAGCCATTTTCCAATCAGTCATCTGGTACATTTCTGGTTATGTCTCCCTGCAGTGCCTCTGAGCAAACACTGGGTACTGAGTGAACATTTTCTCTAACTCGTGCAAAAGGCTTCTTGCTAGAAATTGATTTGTTGATTTTTAAAATGCCTCTTAGAATAAGAATCCCCATTAAATTTCCTCTTGGAAAAAAGAAGCAATATGTATGATTGACATCACGAGGAATGTCTGTGCTGCATATGTACCATGTTTTTTGTAGTCATTATATTGAACATGCCTCATTTTGAGAGTATGACCTTGGGTTGTCATTGCTTTAGAAAACATGGACTTATTAGGACATCCATTAATGTCCTGGAACAAATACTATAGCAGAATCCCCAAGGGAGACAGGGGTTTTACTGGTCTCTGGACACAGGAGTCCATTTGTTGGAGCATATGCCGAGGGTGATGAGCTGTAAAATGAAGTTAATTTCTGTGCCAGCCCAACCTAGGTGAAAGACCGAGCCACGCGATAAGATGAAGACTGCATTTCCTTCAGAGGGAAAAATAACTGCAGCTTGCCTGGTGTTGCCACGTGCCTGCTTGGCTTATTTGACGAAGCCTGTAGAACAATACAGAGGAACGTAATCCAAGAAAGATCTCCAAATCCGTGTCTAGGAAGCCCTCACTGTGAAATCTTTAATTTCAGATTGTACTTCCTGCGGAGTAGTAGAAGAAAAGAGGACAATACCTTATAGCTAAAAGCATCCTCTAAGTGACAAGGCTGTGACCGTTCCTGTAGCTGCAAGTTTTAAAACAGAAGAGCTGGAATTTTCTGTCTTCCGTGGGCGGTACCTGATCATTGAAGCAGGAACAGTATAACGTTTTTGTGTTCTGTGTATTGCTAGGAGTTCATGCTGTTGAAGTTTGGGAGTACTTTTCTGGATGAGATCCTCTTTAAGCCACTAATAATCGTTCTATTAGTTTCCATGTGAAGTTTCCCCCTGGCTATTTACAGCTGCCCTGCTGTTTTTAAACACAGCATACACTATATTGGAACCAAAGCCTGTGTTAGAATTTTTCTTCCCAGCCCTCCTGAACCCCACTCAGTCATAACTGTTTTGTTAGCAGAGTACAAGCCTTGCAGAGTACTGCCCAGTCCGAGAACTAGGCTTGAAGTAGTTTGGTGGAGATCATAGTTAAACTTTTTCTTTGAAGTTGTTGTGTATAAAATTCTACCTATTTTTGCTTATCGAGAAATGTCCCTCCTATTTTCTGTCTGGCAGGTCATGGTATAATTAAGAACACAGACAGTAGAGACAGGTGATTAATATAATTACTTGTGTGATTTGGGGCAGCAAGCTGCTCTGAGCTCAGTTCCTTATTTGTAAAATGAGGAGAATAATTCCTATTGTAGGGGCTTTCTGTGTAGATTAAATAAGATATTTTATAAGTACTTAGAACAATATCTGGTTTAAATATAGTAACATCTTTTTCACTGATTGACGGTTGATATTATTTGAGCACCTTTTGAAGCAGGATTGTAGTTTATTCTCCAAGCTTTAAACACCCTGACTAAAATTTTACCTCCCAAAGGTAACATTTTATGTGCCAGATCCATAAATACTTTATGGGGGCTTTTATGACCATCCTCATTGCCCAGATGAGGAAATTGAAGCACAGAGAGAAAAAGTAATTTGCCCAAGTGTAGGGTAGATCTGTGAATCTTACACAGGCAGACCGCTGCAGAGACCTTTTTACATTTAATTTTTAATTTTTTTGAATAGGTAAGACATTCACATGGTTTAAATATAAAATGTATGTAATAAAATATACAATAAAATATCTTCCCCCTTCTGTGTCTTCCATTCCCATAAGCAACCGCTACTGCCAGTTTTCTTAGGAGTCCTTCCAGGGTTTTCCTGTGCATGTGAGGCAAATATAGATGTATGTCTTATTGCCTCTGCATTTTCTTCTATATGAACTTTTTTCACTTATCAAAATACCTCCAAAACCTTCCCCAGTCAGAAATAATGAGCGTTTTCTCATTATTTTTGGGAGCTGTGTAATACTCCATTTTATGGTCTACTCGTATCATAGTTTGTTTAGTTTGATGCATGATGGACCATTGTTTCTGAACTTTGCTGTCATACTTGCTGCAGCAATGTGTAACCGAAGTCATGTCCACATGCCTCTTGCATGTGTGTCAGTGTAATCGGAGGCATTCCAGAAATCGTTACATAATATTTTCATGTATACTATTGACGTATTGCCGAATTGCAGTCTACGGGGGTGTGCCATTTTGCACCCCCCAGCAATGTTCCATTCCCTCACACTGTACAAACAGCATGACCCAGCTTGTGGAATTGTGCTAAGTGATTATCTCAGCGCACTTTAATGTGCACCCCTTGAGCGTGGCCTTTCATAGCCTATGTTCTTTAGTGTATGAGGGTGCCAGTTGGGAGAAGTAAGTTTTACCTTTCCTTTTCAACATTTCATTTAAAATAGATGGACTCAAAGTGATCGTTTCTATTCTTTTGGCCAAAAAGGGAAGCCACCTTCCCTGGCCTCCTGTGAACTCTCAGAGATGAAATGAAGTGAGACATTCACCATCAGCGACAGGTGGAAGGCGCTTCAGCCTGGGTGTGGCCGGGATGGTCTTTGGACCCCGATAAACCTCATCAGCTACCCACCCAACACACTTCTAGTTCGGAGACTTGTTTGAACTCAGGGGCTTGAATGCAAATGGCATTCAACTATGTCTATTCCATTGGAGTGTTTAATTATGGCTCATCTCCATCCATTACTTAGATTTGAATAATCCCTCCTGAAAAGGGTCCCTTTCAGGGACCATGGTTTTGTACCCCCAAGCCACCCCGAGTAAATATAAAATCTTTGTGCCTTTCATTGTAGCTTTAAGACACGTCCCTAGTGTACCCACTTCCAGCAGATGGCCTCTCTTAGACCCCTCCTGTGTAGAAAAAGCCCAGCCTGCTATTGCTTGCGTCTCTTAGTAACATGCCCATCCAAGTGTCGCTCAGATGGAACTTGAACGCTACCTTCTGCAGCCTCCTTTTCATCTTCACAGCACTTGACCCGTTAGAAATTTCTTCCTCCTATTTAGTTGAGTCGTGCCTTCCGGTGGCTTCCATCCAGTGGTGCCATGCCCAACAGGTGGACTCTCTAGTGAAAAACCATTTTTTATGTGTGTCAAAGACCATGTTTGATTGTGCCTGAGGTTTTACTTGTCTTCTCCACCCTTTACAACTTCAGCTATTTATCAGGTGGCATTTAGTCATCAGAATCATTTAAGAGAAGTTTGGCCACGTGTGGCGAGGAAGACAGAGACTAGAAATTTGGGAACAATGCATCGACGCTTATTCATATATTTATTCAACATATTTACATGCATGCCATCTTCTTAGGTTCTTAGTCGGAAAAAAGGTACCAGGAATGACTGCTCGTGGCCTCCAGGAATTTATCACTTAAAGGGGGTGCAATTTACACACAGGTACAGAATATGGTTGCAGCGGAACTAATATATGATTAAATGTCAGAATGATTGCTCAGAGAGTGAGTGAGCAGTTCTGGGGAGGCGGGATCTAAGACTGGAAGGTGGTGGAAGGTCTCAAGGAGGCAGACGGCCTTCAGCAGGCTGGACTTCGAGGCTGAGTTTGGACATGTGACCGGAAAAACAAATGGCTTTCAGGTGGATGAACGCCAGCTAAGTGGGCTCTTTAGGCTTGTGAGCCTTGCCTGCCAAGACGAGGAACGCGGGTTTTTATCTGGAAGACAAGGCAGACAGAATGGAGGCTTTGGGAAAAACAAAAGCAGAGCTGTGTTGTAGGATGCCTAGTCTGGAGCTGGATTCCGCTGGCCTGGAGAACTAGAAGCCAGGCGTTTGGAAATACAGGCCAGCCCTGAAGCAGGACACCAGGGTTCCTGTCATACCTAGAGGGCAGTCACCTTCTCTCCTGTTGTCCATGGAGGCCATGCCAAATCTTCACCACTTTTCTTAGGTCCTGCACTCCATTTCTATTTGCATCTCATGGGACAAAGAACTTCACCTCCTTCCTATCCCCTGGGGGAAAAGGGAGTCACCTGTTTTCACCACCACACTTCCTACACACGTACTTTAGGGTGTAGTGAGAGGCAGCCCTGGCATGTAGTAGGTGGTCAATAAAATAGGTGTTGAATGGCCGACGGAAAGAACATAGACTTTGGAAACAGGTCCAGGATGTAAGCCCAGTGTCTACTCTAGGTTCCCTAGGAAATAGTGCATAGGTGGAGACTTAGCAGATGAAAGCAGTGCTCTTGACCCCAGATGCAGCTCGTTCAAACTTTGTATCCCGTGTGTGGCTTTAGGTTAAGTTATTCACCCTAAATATTTCTGAGCTTCATTTATCTCATCTTCAAAAGTCTTTAAAAGATATTGTGAGTGACTTGTTGTTATACCTGTTCTGCAGATGGGCAAACACATCTAGAGAGATTAAGGAGCCAACTTCGTGTCCCTCCTCTGAACAAAGACAAAAATTCGTCTGTACCGGTGAAAACTGGGGACTTAGTCACCCATGCTTCCACAGCGTGGCACCCCAGCTCTGCAGGGGTGGGCTAAGGAAGCAGCAACTCACAGGACCAGGATTCTCCTTCAAAATCCTTTTAGACCCACTCTAGCTTACAGACAAAAGGGCACTTGAAGCCCTGAAGTCTACACGCTATAAAATCAAGGCTGTGAGAACTCTGCTCTGGCCTCTGACATTTGAAAGCAAGTGTAACCAAGCACCGATCCTGTATGTGCAAAGTAATGGCGTATGTGAGTATCTCTGAAACCTCGAGTGCTGACCAGTACATGTCCTGGTGCGTCCTCGCGAGTAGTGAAATTGAGCTGAGTGTAGCTGGAGCATTGTTAGAGATGATAAATTATAAAGTAGTTACAAACCTGGGGAAAGCAGTCCTTAGCACCAGACACTGGCAGGGGGTGAAGCCAACCTACCAGACCCCCACCTCTCAGGGCCTCTGCTTCCCTTCCTGGGTCTTGTCCCTGTGAGAACTTCCTTTTTGCAGAGAGCGAAGTGCAAGCACTGCACACCTGGAGTGTAAATACTGTGTCCCTCCCTCCCAAGGCGACTTAATCCCTGATGGTCGTGGCACCATTTCTTCTTTCCCTCTTGCTTGCTATCTTTCTTTCCTCACATTTTTTAAAACTTGCAAACCCTACTTTAGTTTAAAAGTTATACTCCTTTCATTATTAAACAAAATACAAACATGCTTCAGATTTCTACTTCTTCATCAAAGAAGGGTTTCGTTTTGCGCCACAATTTCAGAAGCTACCATCGTTTGCCCTCGCTGCAGGAGCATGCAGTTGTTTTTTTATTGCTGTAAAATATGCACATGGTCAAATATGCATATAAAAGTTGGCATCTTAGCCATTTTTAAATGCACACTGTACCGGCATCAGGCACATTCACGTCATGGTGCAGCCAGCACCACGCTCCATCTCTAGGACCTTACTGTCACAAAACGGAAACTTCGTACACGGGTCACAGCAGCTTCCCGTTGCCACTTCATTGTGGGGAACCATCACTTTGCGTTCCGGCTTCATGAGTTTGACTGCTCCGGGTGCCTCTTATAAATGGGATCTGCTGTCCTTACGTTGTGACGGGCTCACTTTAATTTGCGTGGCCCTTAGAAAGGCTTGCCTCCCTGTGTAAGGCTGACTGTTCCCCCGTGTGCCATGTGCTTAGCCAGCCAGCCGTTCGTGGACCCGTGGATTGCGTCCAGCCTCTAGCTATGGTGAACGATTCTGCCACGGATCTGGGGGTACGAACATCTTGTTTGAGACCCTGCTTTTAATTCTCCTGGGTAATTCTAGCCATTTTAAAGTCACTGCTCAGTGACACTAAGTACATTCCCATTGTTCTGTAGCCGCCACCACTGTCCGCCTCTAGCACTTTGTCACCTTCCTCCTGACGTTGTCGGTGAAAATGTTTGGAAGGGAGGGTTGCGGCGGGCCTCGGGGGACATCGCATGGACAAAGGGGCACCCAGCAGGCACCTGGTGCATTCTACATGGGGATACACGGTTGAAATAACTGGGTGTCTGCTGATGCAATCTCAGTCCTTTTCATTTATTTCCTTTATCATGGGCCGGGCTACGGGGGAAAAAAAACTTTTCCCCCGTAGCCCGGCCCTAACGCTGAGTCGCTGAGTCGGAGGACTGAGCATAGGGAATCCGTAACTGAAAAAGTTGTGTTGGTGTTAACAGTCTTTGTCGGCGTCCGGTGGGCTCCCCCTCACTCCGTCTGCTTCCTCTCTTGGCCCTGTCTCTCAGGAATGAAGCATGCTTTGACAAATGGGAAGGAAGAAGCAAAGACAGACAAAAATTCTTCTTATCCCACCATTTTTTCTCACCATGTATTTAAAATTGAAATCCCCCAAGCAGGCCCAAGTACCACATGGCCAAGGCCGTGCGTCTTTGACAGAGGTGTGATCAGACAGGGACGTGCGACCCGAGGGTTTGCATAAGGTGAGCAGAGTGGTCAGGAGAGGCTTCCACCGGGGGTCCCGGGGGGCTCTCCGCCTGGAGCGATGGCCACAGTGCAGTTGGGGTGGGTGAGAGTTGCCTTTTTCTTTTGTCAGGCTGTTGCAAAGCCGGGAAACTAGGGAAGTAAAGGACATAATTGCTTTAGAACCATCCAAGGTCACGTTCTAAAGGAGTTATGTCTGTGTACCTAGGTACGTGCAGTCCCATTTGAACACTTGACCCTGGGAGGGGTCTATGGGAGTCAGAATTTTCAACACCCCTGGGAACCTCCATCTCCACTTAGTGTCACAAAGAAAGGGGCTGACTCACTTTAAAGGTGGAACAACCCAGATGCCGAGAGAAGTTCTGGAACCTGTGTAAGGTCGCTCAGCTGCTTGCGGGAGAGCCAGCATTTAGGGGTGTCTGTCTGACCCCACTAGCTCACCTTCTTTCCCCCACCTCCACTCTGCTATGCCAACACCCTACTGCCCAGCAATCCTAAAGTCTCAGCTCTTTTCAGAGCTCTCTGATGAGGGCCATGGCGTCTTTGTCAGGTGAGCAGGCGCGGTCTCCACTCAGTAACTTACGACAGCGGCAGTGGTGGTCAGGGACAGCTTTCTGGAGGTGCCCAAACTGAGCCTTAAAGGGGAAGCAAGAGCCAGCCAAGCAAGGGAGACGGGAGACTTTCCAGGCGGCGGGAACAGGATGGTCAGAGGTGAGGCAGACACGAAGGCATCGTGATGAAGGTGGGAAGGCCTAAGCGGTTCCGGTGCTGGGCCGTGAAGGCCGGGGAGTGGGAAAGACGTGAAAACCAAGAATCAGGCAGGGGCCTCCACGCTGGGAATGGCAGAGCAGGAAACCACGCAAGAGTTTTAAAGAGTGACTCCAGCTTTGTGCATTAGCTCGTCCTGATGGCACCGTGGACAATGGCACTGAGGTCACTGCCAGGCTGGAAAGTGGGAAGAACGCTGGAGGGGTGAGACTGCGGTGGGCAGGTCACCTGATGGATTCCAGCAGTGGCCGTCTTTGCCTGAACAGTGCTTTGTGTCTGGGACGGGGCGGCACGTGAGCGATGAAACCTCACCGCCCCCTCAGCGCTACCTTTCAGTGTTTCACCAAGAACTTTCATGTTGCTTTTTCAAAGTCAAAAGATTGTGTTTTGAAGTACAATAGTCCTTCCACACATTTCAGTCTACGGAGGGAGGACCTAAGCTTTGGAGATCCACTTTTGAACTTTAGAGGCGGCCTGGGTTTCTTGGGTCTCTAATCTGGGAGAAACACAGGGCATGTTTCTGCGCCTGTTTCTTTGTGGCCAATTCAAAGATCTCCAAGTGCTTCTTTGATGTTAATCTTGTATTCTATTTCTATAATGACTAATGCTCTGTCCTTCTTAATGTGAGGCTTTATTTTAGCTGGCATGTGCCTTCTTGGTCCTCAATGACAACTGCGTTGTCGTGTACAGAGGAGTTTTTAAACAATGTACTGCGGAGTGAAAACGTGAAACGTTGGTCCGTCCTCGAGTTACCCGGCTGGAACCTCAGGGTTGTGACTTGGTAACTCATCTTTCCATACTTCCCATCTTCACATTCCAAGGTCAGCCTATTGTATTCAATTGTGTGGAAGCCGTGTTGCTGCATTTCTTGGTTCTAGAATTGTGTTCGTGATCTGAGTCGTGGAATTCTGATTGTTTTACATTTTGGGGATGAAGTAGGGCTGAAATTGATCTCTGAAGAGACACACAAAACACTGGTCATTACTGACTGAGTTAAGCTCCCGGGAGGGCTCCTGGTTGGAAAAACTAGGAGCCAGGTGGGAAGGAGGCGTTCCTTTTTGACTGTCCACCCTTCTGTAGTGTGCGAACTGGCCCCTTTCTACTGACTTTGTTTCATAAAGAAAAGAACTGGAGGCTCTACTGAGTTTGTGGCCATTTTCTCAAGCTGACAGTAAGGGGAAAGGCAGCCAGGGTGGGAGAGGAGAGATGGGGGTGGGAGGTAAGGCTGGGTGCTGGCCCTGTCACTGCCCAGCAGACCTGTGTAGCCTTGGGCCAGTAAAGCAAGTTATAAGGTGGCTACGTGCTGGTGGCCTAATGTGCATCCTGATGACTATAGTTGACAATGTTGTATTACACTCTTGAAAGTTGCTAAGAGACTAGATCTTATTCCCACCACACACTTAAAAAAAAAAAAAAGGTAATTATGTGAAATGATGGAGGTGTTGACTAAGATTTTTGCGGTAATCTTTTCTCAATAGGTACGTGTACTAGGTCATCACATTGTATACCTTAAACTTACACGATGCTATAGGTCAGTTACATCTCAGTAAAGCTGGGGGAAAGAAAGCATGGTGTTCCAGTTATGTCTTGGTTAATTGTTTACATGTTGCAATGATGGTATTTTTGATATACTGGACCATAAGAATATGCTATCAAAATTAATTTCACTTCTGAATTTTTAAGTTTTTGAATGTGGCTAGTAGAAAATGTAAAGCATTCATTTCTGTCGGAGAGTGCTGGCCTAGAATATTGAAATATTCTCTAAATGTTAGAGCACTTGGTTCTGGGTTTGGGTTGAGGGAGTAAAGTTTCTTGTTACGTATTTTGTCAGTGTCCTGCAGAGTAGGAAAGACTGGAGCATCGTATTCTTCCCTGGCCGTGAGTGACACCTGGTAGCTTGAATAATGGAGGTGCTATATTCTTAATGCGAGGTCCCCAAATGGTACCACCAAATAGTCCTGTGGCTATGACTGGAGAGTGTGTATAGTTTTCATAGGACTATTACTGTGTTGATGTATTCCAACCTGGCTGCATTAAAAAGTAAGATCAAAATTAAAAATGATGGTTAAAAACAACGGTAGAGACTCTGTCTTGAAATAAAATTGCCTCCTTAGTTTGCCCTTGCGCAGTTTAGCATCAGTGCCTTATCGATCAGAATTAGGAAGTTAATAAGGTTTGGGCCAATTAATCAGCTGGGTAGGGACTGGAACTGCACTGCAAGGCTTAATCAAGTCATCAAAGCTCTCAAGGCGTGGAGAAGGTAATTAAGGAAAAGGGTGCCTGTTATATAGTAACGGGAGACCAGGAGAGGACAAGAGCAAGATAGAGAACCTCCATTTTCCTTTGCACACTTTTCCTGATGTAAATCAGACCCAACGACCAGACCAGCTCAGCTTCCTATCAGAGAATTAGTTGCACGGATTTATAAATCACCTCCTTGGGTAATTTACTTGCCCTAGACCAAATGTCAATGAAAACTATACTCATTTATAACCAAGTGTGTCTTTGCAGGTTCCGCAGAGATGAGTTCTTTAGGATAACCTGCAGTTGTCATCAATGGCTGCAGCGATTTTTGATTTATAAGCAACAAAAAATTCAGTTGTGGATTATTCAGCAGATACTGGGTACCTCTGCTTCCAAACTTCGTGCTAGGCGCTGTACCGTGGGCCTTATAAACTACAGAGAGCTATTTATTCTTGGGCAATAGTTTCTAACGCCTGGGCCTCCCTGTCTCTGCCCACTCGCTCCCCCAAATACGTCATTGTAAATAAGGCCGATGTGGGGAGGAGGCTGAGGGGAGGGGAAAGATGTGAAGGGAGGAGCACACAGGAAAGCCAAGGAAGGGAGTATTGTGTGTGGTTTAGACATCAGTGTGCGGCTTGGCCTCTCCTGGACTGGGGAGATGGACTAAACTCAAAATCAGCAGACATATGCAGCCATTCCAACCAGGTCTGAGCTTACAGCTGACTGAGGTTTCAGCAAAGCCCCGCTGTACTTGGGGGCCTAATCACAGGACTCTCAGAAGGAAGTTCATGGCCTATGGGAATCAGAACACCTCGTGTCCCTGTCAAGAGCATCTAAGTAGAGAGAACCAAGGCCAGGCTGCGGGGGAGGGAGTGTGAGCCCCAGGTTTCTGGTCTTTCCCTCTCCCCACCTCCTCTCTTTGCGGACCTCTTGTGTCCTTGTGGGTGGGTTGAGCTCATTAACATCTGAATGTCCCCTCTTTTTCCTGCCCCAGTCAAATCTTGATTCCTTGAGTCCCTCAGGTACACACTAAATCTCATTAGCAAGTGAATGAAAAGTATCTCTGAATGGCTCCATCTATTCAGAATAATGTAATTTCCCCAGATTAGCTGAGAAAATGTTGAAAATAAATAAAAGGAATAGCGGAGTCCTGTCCTTACCAAATAGCAAAATGTTTAGGAAAAGTACAGTCAGTGAAGCAGTTTGGTATTGACGCGTGAGTGTGTGGACCGAGACTACACGGCCGTCCAGAAAGTATCCAGACATGTCATGTGAAAACCAGAGGCATTTATAGCTGGATTTCTTTTTCGGACAGCCCTCGTGCACATCAGTGGAACAGAACAGGAAGTACAGAAATAGAGCATTTGAGAATTTAGGACGATGAAGGAGAAAGATGACATCTCAAACCATTGAAGTAAAATACAATTCAGTCAATACACGATGTTAGGTTAACCATTGGGCTTTCTCATCCTCCACATTAAATTCCAGGTGGAGACAGGCCTGTATACCAGGATGATCCTTACTGTGTTATTTGTAATAGAAAAAGACGGGAACAACCTAATATCTGGTGTAGGGATAAATAATTCATGGTATCTGCAGGAATATGAGGCTGTCTGAAGAGGAAGAAGGTGTGCTGTGTCAAATAATCAAAGATGTATCACTACGTGTGAAAAGGAGCGTGCAGAATCCTATTTGCAGACCTCGTGTGAATATATGTAAACACATACAAACAATGCAAGGAAACATTCTAGAAGAGTATTTAAGAAACTGAGAGTGATGGAGAGAGATTTGCTTTTCCTTGTGCATATCCATTTTTATGGCTTGAATTTTGAAATAATTTTTTAAAAAACTAGTTTTAAAATGATATGAAGGAGGTTCAATTCTTTTTAGTGAATTCTGAGAACTGTAAGAGCAGGGTGTGAGGGTAAGACCTGAGTGTGAATCCAGGCTATAGCTTTGATACGCTCTTGTGATTTA
This sequence comes from Lyroderma lyra, assembly GCA_004026885.1. Lineage (NCBI taxonomy): Eukaryota > Metazoa > Chordata > Mammalia > Chiroptera > Megadermatidae > Lyroderma > Lyroderma lyra. Next base: position 140,662 of record PVJL010000101.1, on the reverse strand, counting down.
TGGGCAAATTCCCCTCCAGAGCATGGTTCTTCTTTAATAGAAATAATAATCCCTGACTTTGAGGTTTACTTTGAAGGTCAAATGAATTAATACTGTTGTACAAGTCATGGCATAATGCCTGACACTTACTATGAGCAAGTTCGCTCCATTTCAACGACCTCTTCCACGGTTCTCTTTCTCTCGGGAACGTCCCTCCCTGCCTACCCCATTTCGGAGACTTCTTCCTGACATGGTTGTGAACCTCACCTTCTGAAATGACGTAAAATATCGGGGTCTCCAGGCCTTTGCCCAGTTACTTTTTCTCAATCTTTCGTACCTCTCTTATTTTTACTTTTTTCCTGGTCTGGCGTGGATGTGGGGGGGCAGCGGTGTGCGTGTGTGTGTGTTTGTGGGGAGGATGCTCTAACCACTCTCCTGCCAAACCCTCTTTCCCTTTGTCCTTTCGTCACATTCATCAGGCAGAACCCAAACACAGGATCAACCCAATTCTGCCTTCTAGAAGCCTCTCCCTGGGCTGCTGGCGGGAACGTACCTGAGCACGCCTCAGTGTGCTGTGTCCAACCTCAGGTGACCCCTCCAAGCTTCCTTTGCCCTAGTGAGCTTGAGTTTCCCTGCACAAGGGCGAGCGCTTCAGACCTCCCTCTCCTAAAGCTTTTCTGATCACCCTGAGGCTATCAGCAAATGTTCCTGATCTCCAGCCTAGCTGAGAAAACAGAAGCCCTGAGAAGAGAACGCTATCACATCCTGGCCCTGTCCATGCTCAAACGATGTCCTGCACTCATTTCGGCCGGTCACCCTCAAGGAACAAGGGACAGCGTGCCCTGTAGTTTATCAAAACCCCACACTCTGGGGTTTCTCCTCACCTTGCTCCCTCTTCTCAGACCCAACGCCTTCCCCCTTCTCCTCTTAAAACATTCTCTCGTCTTTCTGTCCCAAACAGCAGTGAGGACCCTAACATTATCACCGTTATTATCAATAGCCTCCTCACCACAACAATTCTCAGTCTCACTCACAACCAAGCAGCAGACTTGAAACTCCTCCTAGACTATCTCCCTTATCCAGCTCTCCCCACCACCTCTCCGCTTCCTTTCATCTCCAAGACTCCGAAGGAATTTTGCACCCCTCCTTCCTCTACCTCCCCGCCTCCCAGCCCTCCCGCTGTGCCTTCTTTCCCCTCTGCCCCTCGAGAGGGTTCCTCTTTCTTCCACTGGAGAAAACATCTTGTGGTTTTCTTCATGACACCCTGACAGGGCTTCTTCACAGCCTCCTGTGTGGGCCTCACTCACGTCCTTGGTCTCCCCCTTGCATGTTGGCGTCTGCAGGACTCTGTCTTACGTGTCCCCACTATGCACACTCCTCTAGGACAACCTCATCCAGCTCCCTGGCTTCCAGCACTGTTTACTAGTGATCCTCTCACATATACCCTCAGCCAAGTCTCTCTCCCGAGCTTCAGAAGCATACGTCTGTCATTCATTAGACAGTTATTTACTGAGCAGGTACTACGTGCCCGGGAACATCAAAGACCAACATGATTTGATTCCACTGTTTCATCCTCAAAGGAAATGTTCAAAAATGTAATCCCATCTTCCTTTAAATCCCATCTTACTTTTGGGATCTCGATTTGGGCACCATCATCTATTTAAATACATACAAGCCTAAGGCTCAGTGTATGTGGGACTCTTTCATCAACCGCCTTCCTAAGCTAATCAGTCACCAAGACCTGCTTTACCTCGTGAGTATCGCTCTTTTCAATAGCACTTCATTTGTGAAACTTTCTACTTTCTATTTCACCGTCACTTTCCTGATAAAGGAGATATATTTTTTTTCTTTTTTTCTTTTTTTTGCTTTTTGGTATGTGGGTAGCTCCCTGACTGGAGGTCACATCCCCTACAGCCACTCCCCCACCTCGGGGTTCACACCTGTCCAATGCACTCTCCCCTCCGCAGGCCGAGTGGTCTTTCCAAAATGCACCTCTCATCACGCCCTCTGTCATACTGCAACTGTCAGTGGCTCTCACCATGACTTAGAATCTCCCCCTAGATCTGGGAGCCACTTCTCTCTGAAGCCTCACATCTCCCTGCTTCTGCAGTTCCCGGATGTGTGTGCCATGCTTTCTCTCATCCCTACTTCACACACACATTCAGTCTATGCACGGTACTTTCCTAGTTCCATCTTTGCTCCACCCGTGGTCCGGGAAGTCCTGCCCAGCCTGCATGTCTTAGCACAGACAGTGTTTCATCTGGGGAATCTCCCCCATCCAAGTCTGCCTTTGGGTACTTAGAGGAGGCAGAACGGCTTCCTGGTTAGGACTCTAGTTGTGATCACCTAGGTGTGAGGCTTGGCTTTGGTGCCTCCTGTGTGACCTTGATCAAGTGACTTAACCTCTTTGCACTTCAGTTCCTCATGGGCGAAATGGAGCTAATCATACTGCTTCCCTTGTAGGATTGTAATGAAGATTAGGAGAGTAAATAATCTATAAGGCACTTTTCAGTGAACCTATTACAAATCATATTAGCTCTTATTTTCCTATATGCCCAACTGTGGCAATTAACATTCATTGCAATTGATCACACGTGTTTAGGGCTGGGGCCATGCTTATTTTGCTGACTATTGTCTCCAGTACTCAGCTGAGTGCATAAGAACACTAACTGAGCAGGGTTCTAAGCACTGAGCACAAATTAATACATATGATGCACGTAGCAGCACCAGGTAGCCACTATGACTGTCCCATTTTACAGGTGAGGAAATTATGACACACCAAGTGAAGTAATTTGCTCGGGGTTAATAAGGCAGAGCCAGGATTTTACCCTAGTCTCTCTGCCTCCCAAGCCCGTGTTTCTTAACCACTACCCTCTATTACAGAGGTTACCACAAATCAATATTATTGACTCATTGGCTGGCTGAATTTCTGTGGGAGTTTTCTTAGCCAGCTTCTTGTATCTCACTGGCCCCGGCTGAGGCGAGTCTTCTAGGATATGAATAAGATCCATTGATTCGCACTGAATGATTAGCATTCAAATGAGGAGTCCACAATGGCAAACACTCTTCTACATGGAGAAAAATGGTTGTGTTGGAGACTGAGTCAGAATATTAACTACAGATCTTCCTCCTGTGGTTTGGTCTTTGGGCCCCAGGAAGGACCTTTATGATTTTTAGGTCTTAATGATGTAGGAAAGTTTCCACTTAGAGTCAGCCACATTTTTGTTTTGAATCAATAATCAAATTATATGTCTATCATTTTAAACTATTTTTCACAAGTTTCAAACTTGGAGTAAAAATTCAAAAACCACATAAGGAACCCCCACATACCCTTAATCAAAAAGATTCACCAATTTGTAAAAAAAAGAAAAATCACTCATTGCCTAAAATATTGTTCCACTTATTTTTATTAGAAATGGTGCTTGTTAGCTAGCATATAATATACAGTAATATGTACTTATGCACCAAGTATATATTTTATGCATCACCTTTTTTACATCATTTTTTATGGTTGTTTCTAACAAGAACTTATATTTCTGGATGTTCTATAACATGAAACATTTTGAAAAATATTGCCTCCAAGATGTTCCCTGTTGGAAATGTCACAAGAAATATTAAAACGAGCAGTATCTTTTCCTGGATCTTCATTTCAAAGGGATTTACCTGAAAGCATTGTGTTGTTTTAGCCCTGGCCTTTGTATGAAAATTAAAGTGTTGATTCCAAAAAGTCCCCTTTGCAGTAGTTAATTAGCCACCGTCTTACCTTTCTCACTCTGTGGATATAATAGAAAGTGCATGAGTTTTCAAGTCAAGACAAACTTGGAATTGAATCATGACCGTAGGTCTGGGAGTCCTTACTTCTAAAGTAGCTGGTCACAGGGTTGGTATCAGGATTAAACGATGTTATCTAAGGAAAATGTCCAGTACATCACAGGTTTTTGATAAACAGCATGTTAAATGATTTGTAGGTTGTTCTGAAACTAAGAAGGCCAGGAAGGTTGAAGGGAACGTGAACCTTAAAGCGTTGTCTTTGATTTAATCACCTTGGATATTTTTGCATTCTCCTTTTTGTCCCATCTGCTGCTGTGATCATGGCATGGTGTCATAAGCATCACATCAGCTGCTGCTACTGTTTTTTTATTAACTCTGTTCTGAATGCTTTACATATTTTGTCTTACTTCTCCTCACAATCCTATGTGGAGGATACTTTTATTATCCTCATCATAGAGATGAGGAAACTGAAGCTTTGGAGGTTTTGGATCTTGCTGCTAGATCATGCAGTTTATCATCTAATCGATGCTCCACTGTGCTGATAATATGACATATTTATGCTGATGACCCTGAAGAAAAGGTTCAATAACACTCACCATATTTTCTTAAAGGGGTAGGGAAGTGGGCAGTACATTTAAAACACAGCCTCACTGTGTTTTAATTTCCATACTATACTATAATTTCCATATACTATACAATTTACCTATAGTAAGCACACAGCTAAAAAATGATGCCTAGTAAATTTATATTTGTGCAACCAACCCCACAAGCCAGGTCTGAACATTGCCATCATCCCCCAAAGGTCCTGCATGCTCAAGAGCAGTCAAGCCCCAGTCTCACCTCAGCCACAGACAAGCCCAATCCACAGTTTCTCTACAGAGTTGCCTTTCCTAGAAATTTCATAAAAGTAGGTACATGCATATGTCATACTCCTACATATGTATATGGCTCCTTTTCTTTAGCATAATGTTTTCTGACATCTATCTATGTTGCAAGTATCAACCAGTTCTGTATAAATCATTATTGATACTGAAGACTATTCCATTGTAGGGAATATGCCCCCCCTCCCCGAGTTATGTTTCTCACTGCTAGGAACATTCACATACAATTCTGTGTGTGCGCAGGAAGAACTTTTACAACTCAGAAATTGTAGGGAATTAGGGAGTTCCCTGGTGGTATAGCAGCTTAAGGCTTCGGTGCTGGCACTGTCAATGCTGCGGCCTGGGTTCAATTCCCAGCCAGGGAACTACCCACATATCCCGCCCCCCCCTCCCCCCCCGCAAATTAAAAAAAAAAGAAAGAAAAGAAATTGTAGGGAATTCAATGGAGACCATGTTTCTGGCTCAAAACTAACAAAATGCAAGCTGGCTGAGCTGAGGGGCTAGGAGAAAAAGTGCATAAATCAACAAGGGGAGAGGAAGAGGGGGCTTAGAGGAGAGGAACCCCTAAATCTTAACACCCTCCCACTTGCGCTCAATAATCCCCCAAGTCTCTATTTTCTCCTGGCTTCACTCTTAAAAAAAAAAAAAAGAAAATCCAGCTTATATCGTCTGTCTTGCCAGATTTCTCAGCTTTCTCAGACCTCCAGAGTGTACTGAGGCATCGGTCAGCTTACCCACGGTGCAGCTCCAAACTGACACGCTGGCTACGAGCACAGCGGCCGTGCTGTGCGGAAGGCCTGCCCTCCCTTGTCTGGGCACAGTGTTTGAATTCACCCGGATCCAGCTTCCCTGACCACCTAGCTTCCATAGCACCGTCATCAGCTGTCTGTCCATTGTCCATCCATTTATTGCCTACAGCGTGTGGATCTATGAGGGCTGTCTGGACAAAATCCAGCTATAGAGGCTTGTTTTTCCCATTACATGGCTGGATACTTTCCGGACAGGCCTCATATATCCATATCAATTTCTTTTGTTGACATAGCTAACTTCCCTCAGCAGATGTGAGCTTCTTGGCAGGAAAGGGTTTTCTGTCTTGGTCATTGTGTATCCTTAGCATGTTGCACAGTAAGTGTTTGTGGAGTGAATCAAAGAACATCAATCCAATAAGTAAATAATGAATGAATGTTCTGGGAAAGGCAGGGTAGTTTCACTGCAGATCCATCAAGATAAGGGACTTTTCCTCAATCACGGACTCAAAATACACATGCTGATGGGTCATAGCAAGTTGTAAGGTAGTTCACAAATAGCTTGTTTCTTCCAATAACGTATCCAGGTTTACAAACATACCCAAGTTGATTTGCTTAAAAAGGAAGTCAGAGCAGATGTGAGATTATTGGTACAGTAATAACACTCTCAGTCATTTACTGTCCCGTGTGCTTTCCTGAGTGGGAGGAAAAGAGGTAAAGCTGTAAGTGGCCCATAAGAGATGGTCCTGGGCCTGGTTGCTCAGACATGGCTGTGCAGGTGGGCAACATCTGTTAGGAGTCACTGTGGAAAAGGGGACAAAACACCCTGGCTAAAAGGTCATGAAATGGCCTGTGGGTATTGATTCCAGAGGCTCCCTCCTTGACTCTGAATGAAACATGGCAGGGGTGCACGAGGAGGGTGGTGGTGTGCGGGATGCTCGTCCTCGGCTCACAGAGTAGGTACAGCATTCATGTCTTCTTTTCTCTGAAAGTGCGAAGCACTGAGCTGACTAGGAGCCATGTTTCTCCTGGATGTGAAATCACGTTTTCCTAAAAGAAGGACTCAGGCTGTCTTGGAAAACAAGAATGTTTAGAAAGGTTTCTATCTAAACTGATGAGAAATGTTGTTGATGGAAGCTTCTGTGACCTGGAAAATTCGTTTGTGTTTTACCTCCTTACAGCTTGAGTACAGAGATGCATTGTCTACCCATTTCTCTTCAAGTTCAATTATCAGAATATTGATCACATGGTGAATAGTGACAGATTCATTGCTCCAGCAACCCAAGTGTGTAAGAGCTTGGCCTCACAGACAACTGGTGCTTGCAGGGTTGGCTCAAGTAGAACTGACCAGGCTCATAAGCATATGTTCTTCTGGGTGTTTAATAGCCAATAGGTGTCATGGCTCATCTGGGTTTGTTGGAGGGGGATGGCAGCGTGATTCCAAAGCGGCAGCCAGGAGTTCCCTGGTGGTGTAGTGGCTAGGCTTCGGCGCTCAATACTGAAGCCTGGGTTTGATTCCCAGCCAGGGAACTACCCACATAAAAAAAAAAGCCAAAAAACAAAAGTGGCAGCCAAAGATGACAACATTTATTTTATTTATTTGTACCTTAATTCTAATGAAAAATCTTGAAGAATCTATGTGTGATTTCTTTCTGAGATTTATTTATAAATTAATATAATTAAGAACGGCCATTTGTTGGCATTATTTCAATTATGCAACACACATACATGCTCTATAATAAGAATAACAGCTAATACATTTCACTGGAAAGTGTCCTGGTTTCTATGATCAGATATTCCTACTCACTCAGCACTTTGTGCCATGCACTCTTCTTAGTGCTAAATATGGATTCTTTTATATGTAGTCAGGGTCCCATATATTATTATGACCATCCCTTCAAATTTTGAAGACAATTAACTATTCCACATTAGCTAGAACAATATTGTGCATGCTCTTAATAGAGTCTTCTTAGCATTTTCATTAGTTAGGAGTGTAATGGTGCTGGGAAAATCTAATAATAAAGGTAAGCGATGGTAATTGGTTGTTATGGATTAATCAAAGAGTATATAAAGCAGAGCATATAAATTTTGGATCTAATCATCACTGTTTGGAAGTGTTCTGTGTCCTTTTAGGGAAGACGAATGAGCATTGAGAAAAAATTGACATTTCTTTTTCTCATTAATGACTCCTCTTTTCATTAAAGATGAGTTTATCACTGGTAATTATCTTCTTTCCTTTCAGCAGACTTGTATAGACTAACACAGTGAAGGGGAAAACATACTGAAAAGCTTACCATAGTCAAATAAAAATGATTGTTCTTTCCCATTTGCTCTCCTGTACAACAAAGGTTAAATCTTAGCTCCCTGAATTCTGTGGATATACTAAAACCCATTGAATAGTACCCTTTATACATGCGCATTGCTTGGTATGCAAATTATATCACAATGAAACTATTATAAAACAGTTTAGGTTCCTGTCTCATTGGAGTTTATAATCTCATAAAAATGTATTGATGCATGTATTTTCATGAACAAAAAGTATATATAACTATACAGACTTCCATTTGGTACAGTAATGCATATTCTTGTACCATGATTTTACTTGAGAGGGAATTATAGAATATGGGCATTAGATGTTCTATAAGAAGAATGAATTAGGCTTCATTAGGATCAATTATGTCAGTTGAGCAATGGTTTTGACGAACATCGCAAGGCACCACATATAAAAAGTGAAATCTGGCCTCCTCACACCCAGACCTATTACACCAGAATCTCTGCCAGTGTATTTGGAGCGTTAGAGTTCTTAAAGCTCCCCTGGTGATCTCCATGTACCAGCAAGAGTGCTGGACACACCAGTTTAGCTGAAAATGGCTGGGATGAGAGCACTAGGCGACAAGCCCCTTAGTTGAATCGAATGTGCTAGAAATTGACTTTTTCCAACAGTAAGAACTGCTTTGCTAGGTCCATATACTCAGGGATACCTACCTGTGAGTACTGACTTTATACACGCTCCAGACATAACTGAGTGGACATAAAATAAGAGGAAAGCAGCTAGGGGCATGAGTGTTGAGTGGGGGTGTGAGAGGGTGGGAAGCATGAATTTAAAAAAAAAAAATCAAAGAAACAGCAAAGGAGATGTTCCCAGAGGTCCTTCAATTGTTCGCACTTCTTAACACTAGAAAGGACTTCGAAAATCTAATCCAGTATCTACAGTCCCTCCTCGCCCCCAAGGTAAAGAAGTAAAAGTTGAACAATGAGTCCAAGGACACAGGGCTAGTCAGTAGCTGCCAGGACTTGTTAGCTAGGGCCCATTCTAATTCTAATACGGGTGGGAGGTGCTCCCTCCCTCCCTCCCAAACCATGTGCCCTTGACATCATTTTATGCTTCTACAAAGCGGTAATGGTATAGATAATTCCTATCAAATCTTCCCCCAGCTTTGCCTACTGTTACCATCTTACGTAGCCAAGGTACAACAATCAAAGCCAGGAAATTAACGCTGGTACAATGATATATTCTTTTGTAAATGACGAAACGAAGCTAGAGAGGTCAAACCGCTTGCCCGAGGGCACACAGCATAGAGCTGCAGAGTCCCAGTCACCTTTAAGGACACAAGTACCCAGTTACTAGGTTTCATCTGAAATCCCCTTATGTGAAGAACGTTCCTGGAGGACAGGCAGGGTGGAAGGAAGCATCGCATCGTCCTGCCGACACCACGGACACAAGACATTTAGTGGCATTCGAGTTACCCCCTCCCTCCTTTTGATTTAATGTCCTGCTGCTGCTGCAGTCTTGAAATTCTTAATAGTTTTATCTTGGAACTTGTCTTTGGCAAGGAAAGGCCGATCTACAGTGGAGCGATAAATCTGGCAGCAGGGTGGGGACTACAGGCGGTGGGGACTGCGCTCCCCGAGCCCCGCCGCGGGCGCCTGAGACTGGCCTGGCGCCAGTGCGCACGCGTAAACCTCCGCAGGCCCTGGAGGTGGGGGCAGGGACTTGAGCCCAGATTAGAGGTGGTGACTACAGCTAAAGCCCTAGATGCCGCAGGGGAGCCCCGCACAGGTGTCCTGGAGCTGTCCCTGCAACACCTCTCTGGCCTGCAAACTTTCAGTGAATGATTACAAAACAAAAGTGTACATAATGACGCTGCAATAAAACATGTCAGAGGTTACTAGAATTCTTCACTGAGTTCGGGATGGCTGGTTTTTGAAAACTGCTGCCACATTGCAAAGCAAATAGCCACAGTCTTAGAAATTAAATTTCAGGATGGTCATATTCGATGGAAATGAACACTGTTTTTCATGCGATGTTTCAGATGAACCAATTGTTAGTGAAGAAGGAAATTTTAAAATAAGATTTTCTCTTGCAATTGAAGATAACAGTGATAGAATGAAGAAACAGGCGTTTGGGATTATGTATTTAAATCACGAAGCCCCTTTTGGTTTCTGTGAACCACGAGTGACAGGAAGTGTCAGAGAAAACATTAAAATGCCATTGCATACATTTCCATTTAAAATTCAACTTACACTGACGGATTCATATGAAGGAAGAACCAAATCTTTTTAGAAAAATTATTCTGTGAGCATCATCATTTATCTATACAAGTGCTAAAGTTTATATTTTGAAGTAATTTACCAGAAGTTTATTCCAAGAAACTAAAGTTTGCCACAGTCTATACAATACTCTCAACTCCACTAACAGTTACATCAGCAGAAGAGCCCTTCTCAAAATTAAAAATCATCAAAAATTATTTGTAATCTTACATTGGCCAAGAGTGACTTGCTTTTTATTTTATTTTATATTAGTTTCAGGTGTACAGGGTGGCAGTTAGATATTTCTAGAATTTGTGAAGTGATCCTCCCAATAAGTCTAGCGCCCACCTGACACTCTACATAGTTTTTCTGACATTATTGACTATATTCCCCTTACTGTAGTTTACATCCTCTTTTGTGACTACCAATTTGAACTTCTTAATCCCTTCACCTTTCTCACCCATCCCCCCGCCATCTAGTAACCATCAGTTTGTTCTCTGTGTTTATGGATCTGTTTCTGTTTTGTTTGTTCCTTTATTTTGTTCTTTAGCTCCTACATATAAGTGAGATCATGTGGTGTTTGTCTTCCTCTGTCTGACTTATTTCACTTAGCATAATACCCTCTAGGTCCATCCACGTTGTCACAAAAGAATGACTTTCAATTAGACTGATTGAAAATGAAGTGAAAAAGAATAAATTTCAATGATGTAATAAATGAATTTGTAGAAAAGTGAACCAGAAAAATCTTATGCTTAATCAAGATATTGCATTAATAAAGCATTATAAAATTATAATACCAAAAACATTTTCTTTTGCCCTTTTAAGTTTGTTTTTACTCAAGCATCACCCTTATCCCACTACCTTTCATGCATGATGACATATTTTATTTTTTATTTATTTTTATTTATTATTATTATTTTTTTATGTGAGTAGCTCCCTGGCTGGGAATCGAACCCAGACCACAGCGTTGACAGCTCCGAAGCCTAGCCACTACATCACCACGGAACTTTGACATATTTTTAAAAAACTTTATATTTTAGTATTTTTAGTGTCACTTTTCCCTGCCTTTTAAACAGGAAGCCCCCCACCTTCATTTTGCCCTGGGCCCTCCGAGTTATATAGCTGGGCCCGCTGAGACCGCAACCTTTTCAAAATGGCATTTCTTCTGCTTCCACATTTAAGTCTTGAGATTTAAAATCCCCGGTGTGTGTATCTGTCGGCAGAGCCTAGGTACGAACCCATGTCCTTGCTGCATGGAAGGCCAGGCTCGGGGAGTGGGTATCCAGTGTGTGTATGTGTTTGCATACGTGTGTGTACAGACATTTATAAAAACCACCATATATGTATATATAATATAAATATTGCTATACGTATTTAGATCCTTTCGTAAGAGGTGGTTCTGTCTTGTAACGTGGGGGATTCTTATGCAGAAAGAAGGTTCAGATACCGGGCCAAAGAAAAAAAAGGGAAATGATGATTATCCACTGAAAAGAGATGCCCTAAGACTGAGGCAGGAGTAGCTGCTCCACAGGAAGGACCCCGTGGGTTAGAAATGCTCTGAGTTAAATGCAGATGCATTTAATGGGAAGATGTTATTGACTTCAACTTGAATTTTGAAAACTTGAATTTTGAATACTCGAAGGTGTCATTTGACTCAGTAGCTCTGTGACTTTGGCTAGAGTGAATTAAAGCATTATTAACTAGAGAGAAACAATTGGAGGGTTTGAAGGTTGGAAAGTAGCATGCGCAGCACCTGAAGGATAGTTTTGGGGTCGGATCTAGGGGGTGAAACTGGCCATCTCATGTCTGTGCAGCAGAAGGAACATGACACAACTCAGTGCCCAGGGACTAGTAGGCTCACGAAGGGACAGAAGCCTGAAAAGATGCTACCAACGATGTCAAGGAAAGAGATTTCACCAAAGAGGCTTCCCTTAAATTAGCAGGATTCAGCCTTCTAGCAAATAACCATGAAGGAACTAACCAGAAAATCCAAGGCACTGGTTAGGCACTGCCGTTACCCAGTTTCCAGAACCTGGAACACGACCTGGTTTGGAAAAGGGGCCTTTGCAGGTGTAATTAAGGGTCTTACAATGAGATCATCCTGCATTACCCGGGTGGGCCCTACATGCAATGACAAGTGTCTTGTAAGAGCCAGGAGAAGACAGAGAAGGCCATGTGTAGACGAGGAAGCGTGGTGCAGCCACAAGCCAACGAATCCCCAGAGCCACCAAATGCTGGACGAGGCAGAGGGCAGCCCCGCTGACACCTTGAGTTCTGACTTCCAGTCCTCAGAACTGCGAAAGGGAAAATTCCTCTTGTTTTAGGCCACCCGGTTTGGGGGACTTTGTCACAGCAGCCCTGGGAAACTGAGGCAGTAATCTCCCAGAGGGCAGCGACACTGAACTTCAGTGTTATAAGTTCTTGTGAAGAAGGTTCTTTAGCCTTCTTATTTATGAAAATGACATTGCGATGGCATCTTCCAGAACTGTCTCATGGCTTCTAGAGCTTGCCACCGATGTTACCGAACACCCACTAGCACCTCCCTGCTTTCCCTTGTATTCCTGAATAGGGCACAGGTAATGCCCTGGCGGCTCATTAGTGAGACAACTACCTAATTTGGGATTCCAGCATCCGAAAACATAAACCTAGTGAAGGATGCGTTTAACCCAAATGAAGGACGGTCATTATCGCGATGATTTGGGGTGAAGTAGCACACCTGGTTTCCTCAGCGCATTGCTTGTCTGCGTGAATAGCGTGCTTTGCAACACCTGTAAGAGGAAAACGCAAGCTATGTTCTTGGTATTCTCCTTTTGCCTTTTTGAAAAGATCAGTTTAATACTAAAGCAATCAAATTCTCTATTCATTTTTGTCTTTGAAAAAGAAACATTGAGAGCTGAGCATTTGCAGAACAAAACATTCATTTTCCTTAATAGCCATCTTACTTCAGACAACGCCCGACTTTAACTGGGTGTTTTCTCCGTGATCAGAATCCTGAAGGCAAGTGCTCAAGGCTCTTCCAGCACTGCTCCCTCTGATGTCCTCTCCTTCTCCTGTGTCACCGTCCTCGAACAAGGTGATTTCTCCTGGACTAACGGGAAACAGCTTTGGGACGGCTCTGTGGAGAGTCCGGGTGATTGTTTTATTAGGATAGTTCGCTCTCAAGTTCAGTTAGAGATGCAGCTTGTCTTTAATTTGGAGTCCTCGTTTACTTCCAGGAGAGAGGGGAAAGCAATTGGAAACAAACTTCACAGGTTTACCCTGTGAAGACTTTTCAGATGAGTTTTTGAAGTCCTCTCAGTGCACTTCCCCTCCATTCAGTTTATAAATTAAATGTGGATTGTTGAGAAGTGCTACATAATCCCACTAATAATGGCTTTGAAGCTTGGAGTCTGGAAGTCACCTCAGAAAATGCGGGCAGTTAAACGTTTTCAGCCAAGCGACATTTCATGACAGTGCTGGAAGAAAAAGAACCTTTTATGTAATAAAAAAAAAAAATCGCTTTCATTTTATCAGAAATAATTATCCCTCTAAAATAACATAGCTAAAAGGATGACTACTGGATTTAAAATACCTTGGGTTTTATATTACAATAATTCTAAAATATACATTTGTAAAAGAACTTATTCTATAAATGGTTAACTTGTAGGATTCCTTATATTTATTTTCTTTTTAAGAAGTACTTATTGTACTTTTAATTATCTTTCCTATTTAATTCTCAACAAAGCAAGGCGCCTCTACCAGTGCCATAGTTCAGTGAAGCTCAGAAATAACAATTTGACTATGTACGTGACTCTCCACGTTCACCTTAATACGTGATTATGTTAGCGTAGGAGTCACTGAAGTATTTAATTTGAATATGGTTAAATGAGCTCATGGGTGAAAACGTACCTTCGTCTTAAAACCAAGGTTGAGTAAAATTACCATGCTGTTTATTCCCGGTTCACGTCCACTATTTTCCCTGCTGCCCCTGCCCTGGTTGAGTGACCCACACGACTGCAGTAATGGGGCTCCTTGTCTCTGGCTTCCGTTTGAGTTGGTCAGTTGGCAACTCCAGTAAGAGGGGTGTGGGGTTGGGGCATTTGCTCCCCACTTCTCTCTGTGTGTAGTGCCGCCGGTTGTCTGCATCCCTCACTACAAGCTCAACTTCTGTCTCCTTGTCTGTCTGTATTAGTTGTCTCTTGCTGTGGATCAACATCACCATAAACTTTGTAGCTTAGAACAACACGTATTTACTGTCTTACAGTTTCGGTGGCTCAGGGACGTAGGGCGCAGCTTAGCTGAGTCCTCTGCAAAGCCACTGTTAGGCGTCGGTAGGACTGCGGTCTTGAATCTCAAGATTGGGCCCGGAAGGATCCACTTCCAAATTCGCTCGGTTGTTGGCAGTGGTTGGTGCCTTGGAGGCTGTCAGACTGAGGGCCTCAGTTTCTTGGTAGCTGTCAGCCATCTCAGTTTCTAGCTAGTGGCTTGCCACGTGGCTCTCTCAGTTGGGCACCTCCCAGCATGGCATCTTGGTTCTTCAGCGTGGGAGAGAGCTGGGTATTGGCCTTACCTGTCACAGTCACAGGATGGGCATCCTCTCTCTTTTTCTGCCAAGTTCTCTGGCTTAGGAACAAATCATAAATCCTGCCCTCTTCAACAGGGGGAGTTACACAGGGCGAGAATACCAGGAGGTGCGTGTGTGGCGTGAGGGATATTAGAGTTTCCCCACCACACTCTGTATAGCCACTCTGTCCAGGTTCCCGAAATGGCTCCCCTCCCCGCCCTTTATAACCCCACCATCACCTCCCACTCACATCAGGATTCTGTGTTACACTTTGTTTCCCCATAACTCTTCCCTCCCACTTTGCACATGGTCTCTTTCTTAAATGCTCGGCTGACTGTGACATCTCCTTTCCTCCTTCCTATGATGGGTATGGAAACAAGTTAGTGAGCATTTTGAAGGAACTAGGATAAATTAAATTTCTTTTCATTTAACTTAAAAAATTGAAATATGTTGTGATAGATTGGGAGTAACAGAGATTTGTACATGTCAAGTTGTTTGATACTTTAGGTTTGATAAAACCATTAAATTAAGAGATATGTATTCTTTATTTAATAGGGAACCAAAATAGTGTTTCTCTCTTCTGAATATTTTTGCTGGTTGCTTGAGATTTTGCCAGTTGCTTGAGAGTGCCTATTGTTTGAGTTCCAGTTAACAGAGAGTCTACTTACATTTATCTGACATCTACCAATCCCCGTGGGTGCTGGTTAACTGAGAGTCTACTGTATTTTAGACGCCCACCAGCCATGTATGAGGTCTCCAGTTGCTCCTAATCCTTGCCAACACTTGGCATTGTTAGTCTTTTTACTTTTCACCATTGTAGTAGGTGTGTGATGGTATCCCATTTGATATATGTGTATATATATTTATGCATTTAAAAACTTTCTGAGAAGGGGAGTCATTTACACACACACACATACACACACACACACACACACACATACACACAGTCTACTGTGCTACAATCACTTTGGAAAACTGGCAGTTTCTAATAAAGTTAAACATATACCTACTTAATGACCCAGCAATGGCATTCTAGGTACGTATCCAAGTGAAGTAAGTGCCTATGTTCAGATTTCTACAATGTTTATGACAACTCTAGTCATAGTAGTCCCAAACTGGACTCAACACAAATGTCTATTTACAAATGAATGGGTAAATAAATTGTGATCTAGTCATATATTGGAATATTATATAGCAATAAAAAATAACAAATCTAGTTGTGCAACAACATGGATGAATCTCAAAAACATGTTAAATAACAGAAACTGGGCACAAAGTACTATATACTACATGATTCCCTTTATATGAAGTTCAAGAACAGGCAAAATTAAGCTGTGGTGATAGAAAAAAATAGTACTTGGCGAGTGTGTTATTGACTGAAAAGGAGCATAGAGAAATCTGGATGATGAAAATGTAGTATCTTGAGTATCTTGAGTTGAATAGTGGTTACAGGGATATATACTAACCTCTTGTGTAATTTGTTGTAAATAAAAATTATGTGACATTATAAGAGAAACTAGTTACGTTAAAATTATTATTAAAACATTAAAATGTCTATGATATGTTAATATATTGACTTCATTATTAACACATTGGATAACAAGATTTAACAGTAGATCTCATTGCAGAAATTTCAAAGTATCATGCATATATATACTAAATTATATATAATTATATTGATATTATATAATTTATAGTGGAATATTATTCATATTATGCATATGATTTATATTATACAATTTATAATATTTGTGTTTTACAGTTTATAATTTTTATATAAATTATACATCAAGATATATGCAACAATAGTAGTATGATATGAAAAAAACCTGTCATTTCTCTTAGTAACAGTCTCAGCTGCTGAAAATTCTACTGTTGTTTGTTGCCTACTTTCTCTGTTGTCATTAGAGGAAGACATAAATTTCAAGTAGAGATTAGTGAGACTAAAGGTGTATTTATTATCCTACCCAAGTTCATGGATCCACTGCTTCTACCTGCAGACTGTGTCTGAATATTACTGTGTTTAATGCTTTGTATTGTACACATTTCACAATACTAGTTTGAGAAGGACGTGCGCAGGCTTCGCCGTACTGGATCGTTTGGTTAACTCCATAACCAAAGAAAGAAGTCACTGTGGGAGATCTCAGGAACACAGCTGACCACTCCTTTCTTCAGTCTGCTGTGGCAACGAGGTTGGAAATGAATGTATTTGGGGGGGACAAGGCATCTGAAGGAAGATCACTTCGAGATCTGAATTTCTTTCACATTTTATTTTTCCCGAACAACATGCGAGCAGCTACTCCCTGAGTGACGCCAACAGAAAACTCACTTAACAAACCGCTTTTCAATACGAGTGAATTCACAAATCCCTTGGGGCATTATGAAGCTATTGCATAACCTGTTTAATGACTTTTAAAATTTGCTCTCATTGCTTCGTGGTTAAGTGATCTATAGCTCTTTCCTTGTTCGATACACGCATGCATTTCTCATTCCTTCAGTGTAATGGGGCAGGATTCTCAGGAAGATTAGCTTCAGAACCATATGCAGCAGTTCCAAACCTGCTTTTAAAAGAACACTCCTCTACACACACACACACACACACACACACACACACACACACACACAGAAATAAATTTCTTAATTTACGATGAGAAATATACCTGTCAGAGCATTAGGTGTCGTATTTGTGGACTAGAGCCCTTTTTCTCTATAAGCAAAAGCACATGGAAACCAAACTACAGCCACAAAGTTGTTGGGGTGAGGGGCATCTAGTCAGAAAGAGGGGTGTGAATAGTCTTGCCAGCTGGTGTGTCCATGGATTCTGCTTCCCCCTGAGCTGTCCAAGAATCACCACGCTCTCTCTCTCTCTAGATTCCTTTTGGATTCGAGTTTAGGAATGGTACTTTTTACTATAACCTTCGTTTGCACATGTATAAATTTCAACCTTTGTTACAAGTGTTACTGGGAAAGATGTTATTATTACCTCAATAATTTTTAATGAGTGCTAAAGCTCAAATTCCATTAGTCATGTGATCTTGAGCAAGGCCTTTAGTCGACTTCTCTGTGCAAATGTAATCTGTAAAATAGAGAATAATAATACCACCTATATGATACTTGTAGGATTGGTAAGAGAATTAAATAAGATGATATATGATAATAATAATATAGTGCTTAGCACAGTGCTTGGCATGTAGAGCCACATATTAATATAAATGTTAGCCACTGTATTTCCCCCAGGTCAGGATTTTCTTGCCCTGTAATTATATGAAATGGTGGGGGGAAATTGTCAATAAATTAAATATACAAAAATAGTGACATGGCTAAATAAGTTATGATGTATCTGTATGTTAATTTCCTAAGGATTTTATGACAAAGTATAAACACAAGTATGAATAAAATAGTTTCATTCACTTGACCCCAGGAGTTCATCGTGAGCCTGGGCAGGGTCGCTGAGGTCCGCGTTTCGCACTTTGGAGAACATTGTACTTTTCCTTAAAAGTTGAGGGGAAATTCCCACTCTCTTAAGTGAACCATTTTAAGGCACACAGCTTGGCACATCCACATTGTTGTGTCACCAGCATTTCTATAGCGTTTCAAAGTATTTTCGCCACTCCGAAAGAC
The DNA here is from genome assembly GCA_004026885.1 of Lyroderma lyra. NCBI lineage: Eukaryota > Metazoa > Chordata > Mammalia > Chiroptera > Megadermatidae > Lyroderma > Lyroderma lyra. Next base: position 122,591 of record PVJL010000101.1, on the reverse strand, counting down.
AACCCCAGGTCCGTGAAGCCGCCACCTATTGGCTTTCTGTCTCTGGATTCATCTGCTTGGCATGCCTCACACAAAGGGAACCATAGACTGTATGTTCTTTGTGCCTGGCTTCTTCCACTCAGCATCACGTTTTGGGGTTCACCCATGAAGCATGTGTCAGTGCTGCTTTTTCCGGCTGAATACTCTCCCATTGCATGCATGCACTACACCTTGCGTGTCTATGCATTGGCGCGCGCTGAGGTTACCGGGAATGGCGCTGCTGTGAACGTGTGTGTACAAGCTTTTGCTTGAATCCCTGCTCTCCGGTCCTCTGAGTGTATACCTTGGAGTGAAACTCACGGATCTTCTGGTGATTCTGTGTAACATTTTGAGTGACCACCACATTGTTTTCGCAGCAGCCAAACCATTCTTCATTCCCACCAGCAGTGGAAGAGGGTTGCAATCCCTCTCCATGCCTGCTAGTGCTTGTTAGTTCCCGTTTTTTCTTTTAATTATAGCCATCCCCATAGGTGTTAGTGGTATCTCATTGTGGTGGGGACTGGCATTTCCCTAAGGGCTGGTGACAGGGAGCACCTTTTCCAGTGCTGGGTCGCTGTTCGTGTCATTTCCCTGGAAAAATATCTATCCAAGTTCTTTGCCTGCTTTTTAATTCAGTTGTTTATCTTTCTGTTTTTGAACCACTGCACCTTTTCATATTTGTCACACTGTGATGACTGGCATTTTAACGATGACCCAGAAACCCACTGGGGAAATAATATATTACATTCACTATAGTTCTGATGTTATGAGATTATAATCATATTTCAATTGTTTAAAAATTGATCATGCAAATATGATGAGCATATAAACCATTAATGAGGCTACTTGATCCTCAGACTACCTCATTCTTCAACCTATTGCATTGAGTCACAGAGTTGGCTATGTGAGTATCTTGACTTTCAGATAATATATAGTATGGCTTTGCGGATGACAGTTGTGCATAGGTTTTCTGTGGTCACCCCATATGACAGGTACTTGAAACAGTTTTTAACTAATTCATGCTTGAGGCGTCCCACCCTTGATTTTAGGTGTACATAATAATAACTGTAAAAATAATTGGGAATTAATTGGTTGTTACCTAGATGCTAGACCATGTCTTTTCTAAATGGTGGGTTATTATTATGTGCTTGGCCAAAATAATTGACTTCAATGGCCAAATTCTCAAAGTGCTGCTTTCATTTATAGATATATACTCTAATCCCAGTTGATATGTTAACAAGTCAAGTAAAAGATCACATCGGCCTTGAGGAAAGGTGTAAGGAAATATGGGATTAAACCCAAAGGGAAAACATATAAAAAGGTAGAAAGTTCTTTTTATGCTGAATCATTCAGTTTATTCTTAAATTTGTATAATAATTGAAACCCTGCTTTGGTGATCATTGGTTATCATCTACTCAATAGTCAATTAAAAATATGAACAATGAGTTTTATTGGGCAAGAAACAAAGACAACTACCATAGTCTTTATTTCCAACTCTAAAGGCCACTGTCTCTTAACTTAGCCAAATGACCAGATGGGAAATGATTGCATTTTAGGCTAAGAAATGCGGTTAGAATCCTTTCTTTCAGTTAAATCTTTAGAAATCAGTAAAGATCAGTATTAGAAGGAAGCCATATGGTGTTGGTAGATCTGTCATATCTTATGCAGTTTGGGCCTTGAGGGCTACTTTAAGAAAAGACATGTTTCATGTCTTTATTATTTGGCTGAACACATTTGTGGTTTTCTGAAGCTCTTGGTCTGTACAATGGGAGAAGTACTCTGTGCTGTATTCTTAACTCCTGAAAGTTCTGTGTAGATCTCTATGCATAAATTGTGTAGGATGAGAATATGGCATTTGTTGATTTAACAAAACTTACATTCTGTAGCCTGCTGTGTAGCACATGGTTATTTCTTATCAATGGCCTTTGAAGGAGCAGAAAATTATTCCGTAGCCATGTTGGTAAAGAGGACCTGATGGCATATGGCGTGCACGTGAACACACATGCAAACCAAATTAAAGCATCTGCTTTTACATGTTCTTCCTCACTCCATTCAGCTATAGGATTTTATGGATGAGGGCAGATGAGGGATGCTCAGGATGAATGTAGTATTACAATAATACTTTTGTGACAAAATCGAATTAAAATTTTCACACTGTGACACACTAATTTATGTAACACTGGCTTATTGCATGGCATATAAATTAGAATAAATTTAACAGTTGAAGCAACTGGCAGTCCAACAGTGATAATCTATCATAGAAGGGACAGCAAGGTTCACTTCCCTCTCCCAAATGAATTAATTAACACTGAACAAATAAGCTCTTGAATTTCATCAAGTGTATACTCTTTTGATTTTATTTTGATTTAGATTTTTTTTTTAATTGAAAGAAATGCCAACAGGTACATCAGTGAAATACACTTACATACATAGTGTCTTCTTCCAAAGAGAGATGCTTTACCCACTGGGATTGAGGCTTATTAACCTTGGCCTAATTGTGGTCTTGAGCTGTCACTCATTTATTATTTATCTTCATACCCTCTAACCTGGCTCTCTATCCATTATCATCAAACAAGACAGCCCTAAGGGCTCTCTTAAACCACAGAATATATAGGCATTCTGCTTAGACATAGGCCCTAGGTCTTCTTGCAAAAAGTGTCTGATCTGTGCAGCAGAATTCTTGAGATAAACCAGAATTCTTGATTTTTCAAAGAGACTCAAGACTAAAAAGCTATTGGAAGAAATCTGAGGATATAATTCCAAGCATTCATGAGTCCTCTAGGGCTTGGTCCTTTGCCTGCATATTGGAGGGTCCCTACTCAGTGGCACTGTTTCCAGTGTCAACATTGAAAGAAATGTAATGCAGAGTGCAGAGCTGAAATGACAACATTGCATGCACCTAGCCCCCTAAATTAGGGACAATGACTTAAGACCATCTCACCAAGGTGTGTGGTCCATTATACACTGCTTCCTTTACCTCCTTGCGTGGAAGACATTTCAGTTAGTAAGCCAAGTCTTTTTTTCCATATTCCCTGTGTCTCCACACACAGGGACATTGGCCTGCCCGTGTCTCCCTCTCTGGCCTTTCCAAGTTGTGCTCTCACTCAGTTCCCTGCTCGATTTCCAGTCGGCAAGGGTTTCCTTACGGACAGAAACACAACCTCCTCCTCCCTTAGGCTTCCCCTGCCCTCCGCTTCCTGCTCTAATCTGTACCCTCTTCACTTCTATCTCACTTCTGCTCTGTTTCCCTATTAATACTGTCCTACTCAAGGGGAGGGTTCTGGGCATCTTTCGTTTTAATCGGCTCCGGGTTATTATTATTTTTTAATCACTGGGATAGTTTGGGAAACTGCTAATCTGGTGCTTTTCAAAATTCAGAATGCCTGGGAGTGCTTGTTAAAACACGGATTGCTGGGCCCCACCCCCCAGAGCCCCTGGTCCTGTAAATCTGGGGTGGGGCCTGAGAATTTTTACATTTCTAACCAGATCCCAAATGGTGCTGGTCTGGGAACCCCACCCATCCTGACCAACGCTGGTTCAGTCCATTTGAAACTGAGTTCACTACAGTGAAAAGACTTACTCATCAAGGCTGGTATGCTACCTTTGTGTCAAAAGAAAAGGGAAGCGTCCTTCTCAATTAAATGTACTAATTAGAGAACATTTACTAGAGAACACGCAACCCTGCCTCCACATCTGCGGGACAGGTAGTGTCCCCAAGTCTCTAATTCTGCGTTTCCCAAGCACTAGGGTCACCGATAAAGAGACCGAAGGCTTATCTCTTGTTTTCAAAGCTTTGTTTGATTTCACTTTTGCTTTCAATTCTTTTTTCATTGCAAATTTTCAGAATGACTTAGGAAGTCCTTGTGTCCCAGCCAGAGAACCTCACAACTCTGGTCACGATTACGGACAACAAGGCAAAAACGATTCCGATTCCCAACACAGGAGCCTTGAACACACTTAGGGGACAGGTCTGGCCGAGTCCGGTGCAATGCAGTGCGTGTTTCTGTCGGCTCCTTGCAGGCCGTGGAAGTGGTGCAAGCCCCGAGCTGGTGACTGGAAGCGGGTGCATCAGCCGGCCTTTGCCGGTCAGTCGGGCATCGATGCGCTCGCGCCGTCAGCCGTCTCCGGGGAGTGGCGGGAAAGCGAGCCCAAGCCGCGGTGCTGCGCTGCTCTGCAGACATTATGGGAGTTACTAAAACTCATTACCTCTTAGCTGCTTAGCTTTCTTCTGGCAAGGAACAACTCGCTCATTTCCTCTAGCATAGTCGTGTGTGCGTGTGTGTGTGTGTGTGTGTGTGTGTGTGTCCGCGCGCGCAATTAAAATCGCTTCGCGGAGAGGCATGCAGACAAAACGCGTTCCTCATGCCTATCAGCAATTTACTGGTGGAATCCTGCAGTTTCAGTGTATTCTTACTCTGATCCTGCTTTCTGTATCTGGCTTCTTGGACTGTAAACATCAGCAGGAGAATTTAGGGTAACCTGTTTGAATATTTTATTTTTTTTGGGGGGGGGTGTGGTGGTGGTTCCCTGGCTGGGAATGGAGCCCAGGCCACAGCGTTGACAGCGCTGAAGCCTAGTCACCACACCCCCAGGGATGCCCCAGAGTAACCTGTTTCGACCTTCCAGACATTTCCATTCCTTGCCACGGGCAGACGAGAAGCGTCAGAGTCCCAGCGCCCGCGGGCGGGCAAGAGAAGGGGAGGAGCTTTGGTGACAAGGTTCATTGTTGGTTCATGGTGCCGAAATGTGAAGAAAAACGTTTAACAACAGGGCAAGGACGAATGGTTTTTCAGGATCTTTAGGCAGGAAAGTTGAAATTCTTCACAAAGGGAGAAAAATAAGTATTGGAGATTCATTACGATTGATGGCACAAATTGAGCAATGTTTTCAATACCTTCTGAAGTCTTCGTGTAAATATACCGAATAGTGAAAGAGGAATTTAGATGTAAAGTAAACTTCCACGTAACGGGGCAAAGGCAATCAGAATGAAAGGGAAAAGAATGTAATCAAATACAATTCCTGTTTTCAAAATTACTTCTGCTTTATGCATTCTTTCAGGATTTCCAGACTTAGTTTTTTATCCACAGAGGACAGCTGAGACTCTGTGATTCAGCTTTGTACATTGTGCAGGAAAGTAACTCAAAAAAGATGTTTCTATCTAGCACAACGTTTTGGAGAAGTGTGGAGGCGAGGTGTGAGGGAGTGAAATAAAAAATCAGATACCTGGGAAGGTGTGCTCGGAGAAATTTTGTATGGGGCACGCAGTGACTAGACATTTCGTAGCCTAGATGCACGAGAGCCTGCGTCCTGCATGCATTCCTTTTACTTTCTTGAAAAAATGATGGTCAACATTTTGTCAAATTTTAATGTTAAAAGTTCTTGTTTTGTGTGATTTCAAAAGTACTGTGTTCTCAGCATACAAAACGCAAATATTACAGAAGTATGTGTGGAATAACTTCTCAGTATTTTTTTGAATCTGGTTAGCATTAGCATTTCCATTTGAATCCGAAAACTAGGGTGGATTGTGAATAGTAGACGAATTTCACTAAGTTACCTGGAGAATTAATGGGGAACCACAACCATTGACTTGAGTTCATGGCGTGCTTTCCGAGTCTTTCTCTCTACGGACTTACAGAAATGTTTGCTTTGTAACTACTGCCCTAAGCTGCCTCAGTTTAAGAATAAACTTTGTTGTTGGATTTTGCATTCAATAGGATCTGTCAGTTAATCATTCTTTTAGAGGATAAATTATTGCACACAAATGCTTCACTTCCCTTTTGTGGTCCTATTAATCCATTCATTGATGAATGTCTCATAAAAAAATAAAAAGGTCAGAATAGACTTGACGGCATATAGACCCACTTAGTTAATAGTCTACAGATTGGTCTTGTGTGCTTCTTTAGGAGAGACCCGACCCAAATACATGACCTAATAAATCTAATGAGTATGCATTAAAATATTTGCAGTTGCTGCATTGTGGTTAGCAATGAGTGACACTGATTTTATGGGGGGTAGGGGCAAGTTTTTAAAACTTTTAGGATTTTTCAGAATTTCCGGTGTCTCTGCAATCTTGTAAAGATGTTGCAAGAACTCGTGACTGACTTGGGTGCTTTGCATTAGTGAGGTCTCTATTTAGGTTAAAACGAAGCACTTAGCCCATCTTTTCAACAATGAAACTAGTCACGCTCTAATACCTTAACCCTGCGGGGCTATTGTCTACTTGCAAGTATATTCTATAGGCTTTGCATTCAAGATTGATCTATGCAAATAAGAAAATCTTTTGTCAGCTAAATTTAGGAATGCAAATAATATGCAAGAAAAAGAAGCAATTTAAAAAATCTTTAACTTACATTACCAGCCATTCAAGTAATAAAGCAGTTGAGGAAAAAATAGAAATTACGAGGGGTTGTAAATTTATTCTTATAATGTTAATACATACCAATCATTTTTCTCCTCCTGAATAAACTATGTGTGTGCCAGATATAGTCTAATCATTCACAATTTATTTTTTGTGACTTTACATAAACACCAAATATGTCCTAAATATACAAAACACAATTTTGAGACTCTACTTTCTACTTATGGCAATCATTTGTCCCCATGGTTAGGACTACAGAGTGATGCTTTTCCCTCCTGTGTCCTTGCAGATGGACACCATATGTGTATAGACATGTTCTGATGGGTACGTGGGGGTGGGAAACACCGTCTTCCCTACCTCTTTGTCCTGGGCCAAGACCTCCCTTCATTCCACTCCCCATTGTGTTTACAATGACTGGATGACCTTGAGCAAGTAAATCAACCTCTGATGGTTCAGTTTTTTCATCTATAAAATGGAGATAATGCACATAATATGGTGTGAGAGAAAGGGTGCCCGGATTGAAGAGCCTAAGGCAAACACCCAGCACTCACTGAAGCCGCGTGCGTGCTTAGGAGAAGTGAGTCACCTTCCTGCCTCCCCTTCTCCGTTCCTTTGCTTCTTCCTTCTCCTTCTCTTCCTCCTTTCTTCATCGTCGTCTTTTAGACATATTATTGGATGTGAAAGTTACACGTGCATATCCATAAACTTGTGAAACCCTTGTTTTCCAGTAGAGGTAACAATCCACATTTACTATTTGCTGGGGGACACGCCGTGGTGAGCTCCTCGGGTGCCTTTTCTCCGGATCCTCACGTTTTCGTGGTGGTGTTGGGATAGAGCACGCAGGGTACCAGGCTCGGGCTTGGGGTGGCGGGGGGCACGTGCACATGGCACGTGCACATGGCGTGAGGTCCCTGTTGGATTGTTCCTTAGCCTCTTATTTGCTCTTTGTGTGCCATTCCTGAGTGAATTCATTCTTCTGTGCTTTTTCCTGCTGATGGGAATTTTGTAGTTTCAGCCAGATCTTTCTTCTAAAATCCAAACCGGTTATTCCCAGTGTATACTCTTTGTGTTTCAAACTGAATTCTTTTCCCAACTAACTGCCCCTCCTGAAGTCTCTTTTGTCACTTACTGGCATCACTAGAAACTTGGGAGTTACTCAGGCCCCCGAACCCCTCTTTCCTTTGTCCTCTACATCATTGGTCACCAGGTCCTGCTCCATTCCACCTTCAGATTATCGTCCCTCTTCCATCCATCTTCCATCTGTCTAATGGTCAGCACCTTAACTCGGAGCCTCGGGAATGACTTTCCAAAACACACTCTGATCAAGTCTCTCCTTGGCTTTCAGTTTCCTTTCTGGTTTCCCCACTGCTTTCAGAATGTATTTTGAATGCCTTAGTGAGGCTTACAGGACACTTTATAATCTGGCCCCAACCTGCTGCCCACCTACAATGCCCATTATCCATCACTCCAGACGACCCCACTGACTGGAGTTTCCTGAATGATCTGGGTTGCTCCAATTTCTGTGTAGCATATGCTCACATCATTCTCACAGGTTGGAAAACTATAAACTGATCTCCCTATCCCCACTGACTTGGATAATAATTCCTTTCCCAAGAAGTCTGAGCTCATGTGGTCTGCTTAGCTTCTCTCCACCATCATCTTCTCCAGGGTAACTATTCAACCCTTCTATGAAATATGCAAAGCACTGTGAGACTCCCCTGCTATACAGTGACTTATCCCCTTAGATTTTGCCCACATTTTTCTATTAGTTTGAGCTTCTTAAAACCAAGAAGGTGTTGCAGCAAAGTGGACTACATATGGGCTTATTAACTCAATGACTTTTTACCAAAAGTTGGCTCAATTTTTCTCTTCTGTAATATGAATATGGTAACATCTGCCTTACAGGATTGCTGTGAAGATTAAATGAGGTAATGGTGATATTATTATTAATCTTTGACCAACAAATGCAGAAAGTTCTCAACAAATGTCACGTTAATTAATAAATATGACATTTATTAACAAATGAATACTTATATTCTGCTCTTTCTCCTGGTAGGACCAGTAGGATGTAATTCTAAGACAAAGACATTTGATCATGGTTATGGGCATCTTTATGACATGTTGGTTCTAGAACAAACAGACATTATTTTACAAGAAAGTATGCTTGATGCTATTTAATGGGCCACACAGAAAATGATTCTAAAAGTGACTTTTTTGGGGGGTAGTTCCCTGGCTGGGAATGGAACCCAGGCTGTGGCATTGAGAGCACTAAAGCCTAGCCACTACACCACCAGGGAACCCCCAGAAAATGATTCTAAACTGCGTGTATGTGTGTGTGTGTGTGTGTGTGTGTGTGTGTGTGTGTGTGTGTTTTAATGCTATTTTAAAATGTGGAGAAAAATGAATTTGGAATTAGTGTAATAAGTTGTCTGGCCAAGGTTTGAAGAAAAGTTCTTACATGGAACTAACAATTCATAAACATGATCTGATGCTGCTTTATTTTACCCCAAAGGGTAGGGTAGAGAAATGAGAGATATGGGAGCTCACTTCTCCATCAGGGATAGAGAGGAGGCAATAGCTATGACTCTGTGCTTGTGTGAAGGGCGATGTCTGGTGCGTGTGAATAACATTGATTAGACCCCTACCACGAACCCTTACCGAAAGCAGTTCCAGATTAGCACATTGCATTTTCCATATTCATGTTATTTGGAAAAAAAAAAAGGTAATTGAAGAAGATTTTATATTTATCTATCTACAAAAAAGATACCATTTTAATAGTAATTGATATATAATGTGTATTTTATATGTTAGGATTTTGTAAACCCTTGAAATGCCTTTTTTTCAAGTGGGTGAGAATGGTTTGCAAATCAAACTTACATTTTATTTGAAAATATCAATGATGTCATTAGTTTTTATCAGACTTTGGAGGTCTCATTTATGTAAGTACTCAATAAATATTTCTCAAACAAGGTTGTTGACTGAATAGCAGATGTGTCATAGGAAGAGAAGAAGTAAAGGAGAGCCACTCCCATCCTTTCACCTCCAGTGGTTTACTGAAGAATTTACAGGGACCATTGGCTAGCAGTCTTTTCATGACAAGAGCAGAAACTGGCTCAGGCTAGAATGTAAGGACACAGGTAGGTGTCACGGAGCCGAGGTCCCCAGACTAGCATTAGGGACCTGCATACATTGCAGCTGTCTTCTCTTCCTCTCCTGTATCCATGTTCCCTTTGGGTGTCCCTTCATTTATTCTCTTCCTCTGCACCCTCTTCCTGGACGCCCCTGTCCACACAGCAGGGTACAAAGTGGCTGCCTCAGCTTCTGAATGGCTTTTTTTTTTTTTTTTTTCTTTTTTTTCAGCTTCTGAATTTAGATGCCGCAGGTCCAGCTACCTGGAGAGGCTAAATTTCCCTCTGGGTGCCAAGCATGTGTTGAGGAGAAAAGGATTCTAATCAATCCGAAGTTAATCTTTATTTTAACTTAATACATTTTTCCAGTTTTGTTGAGATATAATTGATATAGAAGTATAAGTTGAAGGTGTATAGCATAATACCTTGACCTAACTATGTTGTGCAGTGACCACCACAATAGTTTAGTTAATATCACCTCATATAGAGACCAAAGAAAAAGGAAAAGAAAAAAATGTTTTTTCTTGTGATGAACGCCTTTCGGATCTCTTCTCTTAGCAACTCTCAGATCTGCCATGTAGCAGTGTTAATTACAGTCGTCACGTTGCACGTTCCGCCATAATACTTACTCATCTTTTAACTGGAAGTTTGTGTATTTTCACCACCTTCATCCAATTCCCCCACCCCTCACCCCCACCCCACCCCTGCCTCTGGTAACCACAAATGTGACCTTTCTTCCTGAGTATTACTACTCTCTTTTAGATGCCACATGTGAGGTCAGACAGATTTCCATATTGGCTTTCTCTGTCCGAATTATTTCACTTAGCATGATGTCCTCAAGGTCCATCTATACTGGCCAATGGCAGGGTTTCCTTCTTTCTTTCCCAAGAGCCAGTTTTTGCCTGAGCTAATAATCTGTATAAACTCTTAAATAAAACTACTAGAGCCAAAATAATATTCCAGTACTCTACACCTGTACGATGAAGCTTTCCCATTCTTTTCTCCGTTTTGTGAACGTATTTCCTGTAGGTGAGCACTTAGAATGTTTTTACCTTTTGCTATTATGAATAATGCAAATATGAATAATGTATATTTAGAATGTATATAGGCATATCTTCCGGTAAATGCCCAAGAGTAGGACTGCAAGGTCAAAGGTTAAATACATTTGTGATTTTAATATGTATTGCCAAATTGGCCTCCATAAGGGTGGTACTTCCCCTCTATTTGCACTGACAGAGTAAGTAATAATTTTGAATTTTTGTCCATCTGATAGATAAGAAATCATTATCTATCAGAGGAGGTTTGATACACATAGATGTTCTCCTGTTATGAGTGTAATTGAGCATCTTTTCACATGTTTTAGGCCTTTTATACTTCTTTTTCTGTGAACCATCTACTCACGGCCAGTCTTTGTTAACATTACACTTAAAATGGGACACTATTTTCTCTTCATGGGGTGTGTGTGTGTGTGTGTGTGTGTGTGTGTGTGTGTTATGCAAGTGCGTAAAGAATAATGAATTTCTCAGGTGCTACACTTCACTACTCCATCTTTTCCACACTGATTTGGTTTGATTTTATACTCCCAACCTATTTTTCTTCTCGCCACCGACATGTAATATGAGGACAATTAGTGAATTAATTTGGGTTATTCCTAGCAGTGAACTCGGGTGTCTCATTAGGTAGATGCTTCATGCCTTTTGCATTCATTCCTTTCAGTTTCTCCACTGCATTAAAGAGCCAGGTGATTCATAAGAAAGATGGGCAATGATACTTGTCATGCTGTTTTCACGCGTGGGAGCTGCAGAGCCCGATCCTGTTTCACTCCGAAGAGCTGACAGGGCAGTGCACGTGTTCTCAGACCCTCCCTGGCTACTGGAGGGGATGACTGTGAAACTGGAATGGACTTCTAGGAAGCACAGGGTCATTTGGGAAAGCCTTATGAGCTCCTGAAACCACCTGTGTAATATCATCCCCCACCAAAGCTGATCTTCAAAGACAAAGAAAGTTAACATAGAATCCAATCTCTTTTTTTTACTCATGCTAAATCTCTCTCGATTTTAATTTGTTTGTATGACTCAGGAACATCTGAACAAAATCAGGCTTATAATTTTCATATGAAAGCGAGTCAAGTGTAGGGATTAGAAATGTTCACATACTAAAAAGAAAACCTACCAGCCAGAGGCAACTTTATGAACTAAGGTTATGATTTAAAAGTCCATAAACACTTAGGGAAATTCGAAATTATGGCAGGTGGTCATTTCCTCAAGAAAGCTCCTTAGCTTAACAACTCTCCTAATAACTGTGGAAATAAAAGTGATGTGAACATGTAGGAGTTCTAGGTTTTGGGCTCCGTGTTAGTCTTCTAGGGTGGCTGTAACAAAGTCCCACAAACTGCGTGGCATAACACAACAGAAATCTATTTTCTCATAGTCCTGTAGTTTATGAGACTGAAATCAAGATGTCGGCAGGAACTGACTGTCTTGGAAACATCTGGGGGAGAAGGCTTTCTCGTCCCTTACAGCTTGTGGTTCCCCAGGTTCTTTGGTGTAGCTTCCATCTCTGCTCTGTCTTCACATGGCTGTCTTCCCTCTTAAAGACTTCAGTCACATTGGATTAGGGACCTCTCTTGTGACCTCATCCTAACTTGATTATATTTGCATGGACTCTATTTCCAAATACGATCACTCTCATTCACAGGTGAGGGAAAGCTAGGACTTCACTATATCTTTTTGGAGGACATGATCGACAGGCTGTAAGCTTTTCCCTTCTTTACTTTGTTTGCTGAATCTTCAGTCTCTACCACTGGGTTTATAATGCCTAAGAGAAAATAGATCAGTTGAAGCAAGTGTAAATTCTTCAAATCTGACTGGGGCTTCTGCCCTGGATAATAAAGCTTGGAGAACTGCCTTGAATCCTCATTCTTTAAGCACAAGCGAAACTTTCCCTAAGACCCCATCCCAGCTCTGAGGAAAAGCACTCACTTGCCTAGTGGGAAAGGAGGACTCTCAGGGGGGCTAGCTTGGGTTCCTGCATCCTCTACCTCTCTCCCAGGAAAGCGCCCCACCCTGCTCTTCATTGTTAGGAGCTGCATCCATGACTTTGTGTCTTGCAGATGAAGTGGGATGGGGAGCATGTGTGCCCAACAGGCTGTATGCTGTGACCTGAAGGATTTATCTTCCTTCTTTGCAACTTGTGTAACTGGATCAAAATCTTCTCTTCACCCAAACCAACAGCGTGCTGATGGCCGACCCCCCCACCCCCCACCCCGCCTCCGAGGGCGACAGCACCACTGAAGTCCATTTGCAGGGCCATTGCTTGTCTCTGTGTCCTTGTAGTCTGACATGACAGATGACACGGTGACATTGAAGAATGGTGATGTGTTAAGCCAAAGACACTGCTCATGCATTGAGGTGGAGGCATCAAGAGGATGTGTTATTGCCGGCAGGAAAGCAAAATGTTGTAGTCGCTATGGAAAACCTTATGGTGGCTTCTCAAAACATTAAACAGAATTACCATGGGACTCAGCAGTTCTGCTGCTGGGCATACACCCAAAAGAAGTGAAAATAGGGACTCACACATATTTGTTCATAGCAGCATTATTCTCAATAGTCAGAGGTAAAAAGAACCCAGTGTCCCTCGTGGCATAGACATTCAATGGAAGGTTATTCAGCCTAAAACAGAAGGCAGGTCTGGCACATGCTATGACATGGATGAAACCTGAGTATCTCACGCCAAGTGAAATGAGCCAGTCACAAAAGGAAACATACTGTGTCATCCTTCGTATATGGGGTTTCTTAGAGACAGAAAGTAGAATGGTGGATTCCAGGGGCTGGGAGGAAGTTAGAATGGGGACTTAGAGGCTAATAGGTACAGAGTTAGGAGATGATGAACAAGTTCTGGAGGTGGATGGCGGTGATGGTTGTATCACAACGTGAATGTGCTTCATGTCACTCAATTGTGCACTTAAGAATGGTTGAAATGATACGACTTATGTTACATGTATTTTACCATGATTTAGAAAGGGCTGTGGTAACTCCCCTGTGGGGGTAGAAAGTGACCCACTCCTCTGCTCACGGGGACTCCTTCGATGTAATGATGCACAGTGACCATGGTCTCATCAGACCATCAGGTTACTCAGGGGTGGTAAAGGGAAGGGCGCTGGAGGGTGAATCAATACAGAGCTGTATTTAAATTCAGGGCTCAGCGTTCTGCTTGAAACTCCTTTTATTTCTGTTTATCTGACATCTTTTCAAAGGAGAATCTCTTTGACTCCACCACTGATTCTACTGACTTGCAGAATGTTTTCTGAGAGACCCAGGTACTCCTGTGATCCTGGTTAGGAAACCAGTGAAAAGCCCTGTGTCTTTACTAAAATTTAAAAAAAAATAAAAATAAAAATAAATGGAGACACTACTCAAGGATTCGAGAGCTGGGTATATTTGGGATCGGATCTTTGATCTTTCACCCAGGTATTTCTTGAATCTCAAAGAACAAAATATATCTGCGACTTTTCTAAAACAGAACTATCATACTGGTAGATTTTTTGATATTCAGGATTTCCAATAAAAACAAAGGTTCATTATAGTGAAAAAATTGGTAGTCATCTCAACTTATCTCATGTGAAAATGCAGAATAAGAGACTAAAAGGTGTAGCTTTCTGATTCCAGCCAGGCCTGCTCCTCATGAAAGCTCGGTGTCACCTCTCTTGTATTGCCTTTTTGTGATCATGGGTCGTTGTCAAGTCAAAAAGGTAAATGACACTTCAGCCTTTGTCAAGAAGCATTAGCTGTTCACCTAATGGCCCATAAAATGATTTAGGTAAAAGACAAGACTGCAATTCCTTCTTCCAAAGGAGAAAAACGATCCTGTCTAATTTACCAAACTCTAAGCTTTTAAAAGGTTTTGGGAAATGTAAAATATTACTTGTATAGGTTTATGGAAGCCACAAGAGGCAACTAGATGCTAAGAGGCAAAGACTGTAGGTGCATTTTGGAGAGAAAAAACTTCATCGATTTTTTTTGGCCTGTGAACATTGATGGCCCCTTATTTTTCTGCAGACGGATCGCTTATGTAATTAGACCAAATGTTAAATGGAAGGAGGTGAACAGTCATTCTGTGAGACTAGAAATTAAATGTAGTAAAAGCGAACATGGCATCTTAATAAAGATAACCTGACATAGAAAGGAAAGTGTGCGGAACACGGTGGCACTCCCAGACGGTACCGAGGGGCCATTGTGTAGGGGGTGCTGTTCTCTGGACGTCAGCACCGTGACAAATTTTCAAGTCGTCTCTTCCCCATGAGAGTGTTAACTTTATCAACACCGGAAGAGGTTCTTTATTTCAGGACTTTATAATAACAGCAGAAAGCTTACCTGAGACTGGCCGGATTACACAGTGGCGTGAGACCTCTGTTGGCTGAAATCATTGGCTTACGCACGAATCTCTGCCCCACCGACGCTTTACGCATGCGCACCTTTGGCAGTCACCTGCAGTTCCTCGGGAGGAAGCTGGAGGGACCCCCCGCTGGGCGTGTCTTGGAAGGTCCCTGTGGGTGGAGCCCAGGTCTCCTGGGCGGCCCGGTTCTTTTCTGGCTCCTCCTCTGAGGCTTCCCATGATCCCCTCCAAACACCGAGACAGACGCGCTCTTTTCTCTGCGCATGCTCAGAGTTCTGAGGCCCTGAGGTTTGTAAGTGTGGAAGGCGTCCCGTCTCTTTCTGGGAGGGTCTCCCCACTGCACTGCAGCTCTCCTGTCTGAGCCCTGGGGTAGGGGTGGGATGTGGAGAAGATGCTGCTCAACTTCCTAATGTTAGAGCAGCTTCCGGTTTGAATGGCTTCTTCAAAGTCAGGAGCTGAGGACTCGAACTCATTGAGTCATTTATCCATTCATTCCGTTTTGGTCTCCGTTTTTCTTTTTTCTCACAGTAGTTAAGCAGTCAGAAACATAAATTTGATCATGCCGTTTTCCTTCTCAAAATAAAAAAAGTCCCATTGCCCTTAGCACAAACCGCGAGTCTTTATCTTGGCCTACGTGTGCTGCTTTCGTTCACCAAGTATTTATTGCTCCTACTGTGCTCTGTGCAGAACTGGTTTTGGAGGCTTGACATGGATCAGTAAAGCAAACAGATGAGATCCTGAGCTGTAGGAGCTTGCATTCTGGCTAGTGGAGGTAGTGAAAGATAAATGCGCTGAAATGCGCTGCCCAAGTAAAAAAACCCAGAAAACAAACAAACAAATAAAAAAGGCGGCAGAAATAACGCCCTTTTTAATGAGCTGGTAATCTATACCAAATCTTTTATTACAAATTCTCAAGCGTGTAATTCTGTAATATAACTATTTTAACGACTTAAAAATGGGCGTTACTTCTGCCAGACCCTGCATAAAGGCTGTTAGGTGGCCATCAGCAGGACGAAAAAAGGGAAAGTAGCACACAGTGCAGGTGTAGGGTGGTGAGTTGCCTTTTTAATCAAGCCCCTGTGCCTGCCTCCTCCCCAGGGGCCAAGGCTACCAAGGGCTCTGCCTCAGGGCCTTTGCACTTGCCACTCCCCTCCCACATATCCAGTTTGCTCCTCACCTCAGTCAGTTCTCTGCTCAAATGCCATCTCTCACTTCAAGCCCCACCCCCAGCACCCTCTTATATTTTGCTCTGTTTTTCTTCACGGTCCTTATACCACTGTACAGAAGTCATATTGGCTTGTATTTGTCTCTCTCCCTTGCACTAAGCACCATGAGGTCAGGGATTTTGTGTAAGTTTTCCTTTTTTTTTTTTTTTTTTTAATCACCAGAACTCAGTACTCATTCCAGGTTCTGAGCTGCTGCTACTGGGGTGGAGGTGGAAATTGATGTGACCTTACCCAGAAGCTTCCTCAGTTACTAAGTATTCTCTCTGGGGGCTGCCCCAGGCTGTCCTAGTCTAATGTCCTCCTTTCTGAGGCTCCCTGTGGGTATTTATAATATGAATTAAAGGCCCTGACTACGCTGGCACCCAATCAGTGTGTTCTAACCTTAGCCCAAAAAGCGCATTATAATCACAATGGCTAGTATTGAATTTGCCTTCACTTCCTGATCCCCTCTTTATGTGTGTCACACCTCTTCGTTCTTTGCCTTGTGAGGTGGCTACTGGTATTATCCCCACCTTATAGACGTGGGAGCTGAGGTTCAAGGTCATGCAAGTGGTACAAGGCTGAGCGGACCAGGAAACCCAGCTCACCTGATTCCAGGATTCGATTCTCCGCTGGTTCTAGAATGTCTGTCATTTTGGAAGACAAGTTTCCGAATTCCCACAGTCCAAGTCCCTTCCCTGCCTCTGCTGAGACGGTTGCTTCCCGGGATAATGAACTATGTGGGCAAATACTCTTATATTTTAATTCTGAGGTTCCCATACTATCCTCCTTAGCTTATCGACGGGGGAGATCTGGGGGGCAGCCTTGTAGCAGGGATAAAATGTAAGGTTACCCCACATCCCTGTCAGATCTCCCCCGTCGATAAGCTAAGGAGGATAGTATGGGAACCTCAGAATTTCTTCCTTCCGTCCAAAGACCCAGAGAAGAGCCGCCTGCAGTTTTCTTGCTACGGGCTTACTTCCTGTAACCGGGCCCCTGGGAGTAACCGGGCCCCTCAGAAGTTCTGCTGGACCTGTCAGCGGCAGAGTACCCCGCACGCTGAAAGGGCCCAAAGTCTCTTCCCTACACTTGCTGGTGGGTGCAGGGCTTTTTGAGCTCTGTTTCTCCTCCTGTGGAAAGTTCTATTCTCTAGTAAAGTTTACAAATTATGCATCTTTTAGACACTATTTTGTCTTTTATCAGAGCTCTTTTATTAGGGAGAGAAGCGTGGGGCAGGACTAAGGCCTTGACCTTTCCCCTTTAAAGGTTAGAGGGTCTGACCCAACACAAAGCAACATGCATTTGGACTTAGTTTTCATTTCAACAAAGAGGTGATGATTTTCTGAAGTGACACATAATCATTACCCTCCTAGTTGGATTGGAAAATGGATCTCCCTTTGCAGCTTCTATGCGCAAACCACTTCATCACACCGTTGTCTTAGGGTAATTTCAATTAGAGTATAGACTGTCTGGCCGAGTGTCACGTCCCCAATAACACAGTGGCTGGACAGAGGACAGGGGGAGGGGAAGGAACGGTGTGAGTCATATTCTGTTTCCGATATCTGGTTTGCGTGTCTGTGGTAATGAGGCTGGTCTGTGATTCAAGAGCCACTTAAATTATTGTGCCTCTGTGATAGAGTGTTCTGTAATAGTAGGGCTAAGCCAGGTGTGTAAAGTCATATTCTTAGCCACTAAGACACCATTTGACTGAAATACTGCTTCAGGGAGCAAAGACTTAACCAGTGAACTGAAATACCACTTCCCAAAAGGTCTGGTTTGTTCCTGAAAAGGACCTCACATTACTGAACTCCAATCCTGCACTGTCAGTTTTGTGGGAATCAGAGAACGAGTCTTTGTCTTCCTCTGTGAGGGTGTTGCAGGTAGTGCAACATTCAGACCCAGAACCTTGCCTTTCCACACTCTCCCAACAGCCTAGCCCTGGGAGGCCCACTAGGGAAAACTAAGCTTGGCATCAGTTTAGCTTTCTAACGGATGCACGTCTCCTGGCCTGGCCCTGAGGGCTTCTGTGACAATGACCGTGAAACTGGAAAATGTTAGGTGATGATCATGGAACCTACGGATACTGGTGTGAAATTACTGAGGTGAATGGAGGATCAGTTCATTTTAACACCTGGGCAATGTTCCCACCTGCTGAAGTTAACAGAGGATTTTGTGAGCACTGCACGTCTTCGGGATCAACTTGACAGCTTGTGTCCCATGGAGTCCCCAATAAAAGTTTATCATTGAAAGGGACATAAAGAGCGGTGCTACATCAATTTAAAAAGCAGCTAATTTAATATGAAAGGGAAATACTTGTAAACTATTATAAAGCAAGAACATAAAACTCTTATTGAATAAATACATCCAATGGTACGTAAATAATTTCCACTAACCACTAGGGAGCAGTTCTAAAAGAAAAATAAGACGAAGGGAAATATTTGGGTGGAGTCACAGACATTCTATTAAGCTCTATATAATGCAGATGATGAAACTGGACTTGATGGGCCCAATCCACTGAATAAATTCAATCAAGGACAAATGTAAAAGCCTTTGATTTGTCTGGTACAAACCAGCTACAGAAGAATGGGGTAGTAGAGGTTTAACTCGGCACTCAGCTGTCAAATTGGCTGGATCTGTGTGTCAAACTCACAGTGGCTGACTGGAGATTGTGTTGAAAAGGAATCTGAGGAAACTTCTGGGGAACCGTGTGCCACATTGATTAGCATTGTGTGATACAGATGCATGGGGGCACACATGCAATAAGTAGCATTGTATAAAACCATCTATGCAGATTAGTAGGCTGCGAGTTCTGAATGTTAGCAGTCTAATGTGACTCCCACAAAGTGGACGAGGCCAGAAGAAGTGCAGTGTCAGGAGGAAGAGAGGTGACACGTAGCAGGAGCACTGCACTCACTGCTGCGTGCTGCACTTTATGAGGACGCTGATAGGCTCACTAGAGTGCGTCAGAGGAGGGCACCTGGGATGGTGAAGAGATTAGAAACCACAGCAAATGAAGGACTGAAAGTACTAGGCTTGTCTGTGTATGAACAGAATTAAGAAGATCACTTGCTGCCTTGATATGTGACTGTAACTGTCATGTTGAAGAACAATTAGGTTTATTAAAAAGGCAGAAATAAGACCAGGGAGTTGAAGTTACACTTAGTTTAAAGAAAGATTCCTTAACAATTCAAATTTTTTGCGAATTGAACATTTCCAAGTGAAATGGTGCGCCCCCTGGTGGTGGAGGAGGAGTTTCAGCAGATGCCCTGAATCGCCAATTTTGCAGGGACAGTGTAGAAGAGACTGGAAGTTCGAACAGAAGGATGTCTAAGATTCCTCTGATTTTAAGATTCTCTGATCCTGGGAAATGGACACAAGGGGAATTGAGAACTAAAGGGAAAGACTGACTTACCCTAAACTTTCATCAGGTGTGCCCACCTCCCACCTGGCAGGCTTACCTGCAGATCCCAATTCTGTCATTCAGACGCCATAGACCAGGCCTGGGCAGACTTTTTCAGGGCAAAGGCTATGTCTCCAAGTGTCACAGCCCATTAGCTCTTTATTTTATTGTTCAGGAGGTCACTCCCAAATTGTTTGGCGGCCCACTGGTGGACTGCGATCACATCTTGCCCAGCCCGGCCATAGGTCCCTGCCTTTCCCATTCTGTTATGGAAAGCCCAACCCAGTTTGGGGCATCTGCTATCTCCAACTGCAGTCTTGCTTATCTCAGATTTTGTCTCCTTAGATGCCTCACCCCCAGGCCCCCACCCTCTTTCTGTCCATTCTTTCTTTGGCAGCAGATCAGGGCAATACAGTAAAAGTTGTGTGCTATTACAATTAGATGAATTATTACTTAAGAAAAACAAAAATACACCCGAGGTAATGCTTAATTAATGGTTTGTTTCTAACCTAAAAAGCGACTTCTAATAATGTCTTCAGACTTAACATTGTCCATGTTTTTAACCAAAGACTTGGATAAATGACTATAAATAAAGTTTGCTTATCAAGTTTGTGAATAAAATTCCAAAAGACCATGTTGCCAGGCCAGAGTAATAAATCAGATCTAAGAAATAGAAATGCAAAGCGTATTATTATAAAGTTCTCTGCTGGAATCTGAAAACCCAACTGGACAAATTTTCACAGGACTCCCTGGGAATAATTTGGAGCAGCATGATCTATAAATAATACAATCTATAAAGATAACTTTGCATTTTTCTAGTAGGTCCATTGATAAAAATAAAAAGCGGATACAATTATTTTTAATAATATATTTTATTGAAGTCAATTTATCTCAAATAGCATTTCAATATCAACATGTAATCAATATAAAAATTATTAAAGTATTTACATTTTCATATAAAAATTTTGAAATCCATAGTATATTTTACACTTAAAGCACATCTCAATCCAGAAGCTAAATGAAAATTGGAAACACTTGTTCTGTACTCAGATTTCATAAAATTGACAGTTGAAAAAGTACATCGACATATCCAACTTGTTTCAAACATATTTAAAAGATTTTTAGTAAATGAACTGAATATGTTTTTCAATTTAAATTAATTTAAATCCGAATGATATAAATTAAAATAATTGGGGTCCTCAGTCACACTGGCCCCATATCAAGTGCTCAGTAGCCACATGTGGCTTTAGAAGTATTATAATGTTGACTAGAGTTGTTTAGGAATCTGTAGTGCAATGTGCTATCAATAATGTGAAATAATTAAGGTACGGTCTTTAGAACAAGGAGCTTGACAGTTTTGTTCTACTATACTTTAGTTAGACTTATCTGGAACATTTCATTTACTTCCAGGGAGCAGGATTAAAAGGGATATAGATAGGCTGGGGGTGTGCCAATGTGTATATGAGTATATGAGGTGGGAACTTGGCCTGTCAGGTAAGTCTTTACCTGAGAATGTAGAACTGGGGCCAGCATGGAAACTCAGCATTAAGAATTTTTCGGTAGTCAGAGAGGTTGTCCTGTGAATTACTGTAGCAGTCCCCAGTGTTTTTGGCACCAGGGACCAGTTTCGTGGAAGATAATTTTTCCATGGATGGGGGAGAGGGGAAGATGGTTTGGGGATGATTCAAGTGCATTACATTTATCGTGCATTTTATTTCTATTATTATGACATTGTAATATATAATGAAGTAATTATTCAACTCACCATAATGCAGAATCAGCGGGAGCCCTGAGCTTGAGTTTTGATATGAGTCTGCAAGCAATTGATTAATTATGGTCTCTGTGCAGTCAAACCTCTCTGCTAATGTTAATCTGTATTGTTAACGTTAATGTTAAGCTGCTCCCCAGCACTAGCATCACTGCCTCAGCTCCACCTCAGATCATCAGGCATTAGATTCTGATAAGGAGCGTGCAACCTAGATCCCGCTCGTGCAGTTTACAATAGGGTTCATGCTCCTATGAGAATGGAATGCAGCTGCTGATCCAACAGGAGGGGGAGCTCGCGGTAATGCGAGCGAGGGGGAGTGGCTGTAAATACAGATGAAGCTTCGCGGGGTTGCCCACTGCTCAACTTCTGCTGTGCAGCCCAGTTCCTGACAGGCCATGGACTGATGCCAGGGGTTGGGGACCCATGAATTAGTGAACTTGATGTCTCCTCAAGGGCAGCAACCTTTTAGGGGAGAAATGGTACAGGATTTGTAAAAAATGGAATGGCTTTTTGACCTGGATAACCCTCATAGTCCCTTTCAACTTTGATTTTACAAATTCCTTGGAGGTGGACACACCCTTAGTGACCATTCAGAAGTCTTTTTTGAGGGGAACAAAATAATATTTATGAGTTTGAAGGGGTTTTAGAAGCTGTCTAGATTACCCTACTCATTTTCTAGATGAGGGACAGGGACCCTCAGAGGTTAAGGGCCTGCTTGCTCAAGGTCAAAGGGCTGTTTAGGCTTAGAGGGGTCTGTGGGCTGGCACTTTTCCTTCAGTGCACAGGATGTATCCTCTGCAGGTGAAGAAACCCTTTTTAAAAAGAAGACTTTTTTAGGTAAAGATACAGGGAGCAAGGCTATACTTCCTTTTCTGTTAGAATAAAAAGTTACTACCTTTGATAGTCACTGTGTACAGTACAGTGCATGGGCGCCACCTACAGGATTTCTGGAAAAGACTCCTGCAGCATTTCCTTGTTAGGACACTTGGCTTGCAAGGTAAAGGTCCTAGAAATTCTTGGAAGGCCAGATGAAAATTAGTGTTATTAATCTTCAAAAGAGGCTGCTAACTAGCAGTTCTGCTGAGGGAAAAAGTGCAGCCAGGCCAATCAGAGACTTGGGAATAAATCAGAGACCTCTGTGCCTCTGCGATGTGCCATCAGGACTATCTTAACAAAAAGCCTCCCCCCGCCCCCGCCAGAGGCCCACTGTTTTCCGAGGCTTTGCTCCGTTGGCCCTTGAACACTTCCCCTTCAAAACATTGTGTTTTAGTAAAATACAATTACCAGAGAGGGTTACACTTGAGATGGGCGGCATGGAGTAATGAGAACAACACAGGCTTTTGACTTGGACAGACTTAGATTCGAATCCTGATGATGAGGCCCCTTAACATGTGTTTACCTTGCACGATTGTCATAAGGGTTAAAGTGATACAAGGTCCTAGAATCAAGTCTGGAAGTTCTACAAGGCTAATTGTAATGAGGTTAACCAGCTCTCACTTCAGAGGGCGTTTTGCTGTTTCTGCTGACTGCCCTAGAGTAATGATGGTTGGCTGTTCAGGGAATGGTGTGGTGAGCCATGACCTTGAATGGTTTCTCCCCTACTCTCCTCAGCACCATGTAAACGTTCCTTTTCTGCTATAGCCCATTTGAATCTTTCTGGTCGCGTTGGCCATGTTCTGACTTATGAAATATGGTAGTTCATGTATTTGTCTGAACTCCACTTTTCGATTATAAACCCACTGGGGACAGAAACTGTATTTATATATTTCAAATCTCCCTAGCATCTGGCATCTTGCTTGTCCATAAATGGTAGTTAAAATGAGCTTATTGAGTGAATGTCCAAAGTACAGAAGGATCCAATGATATGACCTACCAGGGAAAGTTATTAATAAATTAGGTCTTAATTGCTGGAAATATTTTACCGATTTTTGGTGACTGTTGTGAGGGGTGACTTGTTAAGAAGGGCTACGGAAGTTCCAAGGATCTCTACGGGCAGTTCCACTCCATCTCCCCCTTCTATGTAAACACAACTTCCAGTCCCTCCAGACTTCGGCCCAGAATGTTACCCCAGGTGCCTTCTGTATAGGAATTTGGGGGCTGGGAGGGCAACCAGCATGTGCTGTCCCTGCCTTCTTTCTCCTTCTGGAAGTGGACCACGTTGCTCTTCTTTCTACTTATACCAGATTGCCCTCTGCTGGAAATACCCAGAAGTAATTCTCAAAACAACATTCGGGAATTGGTACTTTC
Organism: Lyroderma lyra; assembly: GCA_004026885.1. NCBI lineage: Eukaryota > Metazoa > Chordata > Mammalia > Chiroptera > Megadermatidae > Lyroderma > Lyroderma lyra. The sequence goes on along the minus strand of PVJL010000101.1, from coordinate 99,073 downwards.
CTTTCCCCCTTATTTGCCGGGAAAGGAGAGCTTTTCTTCCTCCCTCGGTGTTGGGGAAAGATGAATATTTCCACTTCCTTTCTATTTTTCCCCATCCCTCTCCGCAGCCAAGACGGAACGCTTTCCTTGAAACGAGCGTGTCCAGTTGTCCAGTGGCCCTGGGCCAGGGAGAGCCACTCTGTTCTGCGGGATTCTGTCCTTTGCAGAGCCCAGCTCAGGGGTGCCCGCAGAGTTGAGCGATCTGATCTTGTGCAGGGTGATAACACTGGGCACATCACTGGGCCCTTTGGAAGGGCACCTGGAAACTCTAAACTTATTTTCATTAAGATGGAATCATTAAAAAGAACAGGGTTGAAACCCAGAATTGAACATCTAACTTTAGAAGGGGACATGAAATTGACTCCGAGTTTTCCATGGCGAGGAAGAAAGCATGACGAGATGGGACAATGATCTGAAGGACAAGGATAGCCGTTCTGCATACCTCCAGGAACACCAAAGCTGTTAACACACATGCACATCAGGGTATCGCCTGTTAGCCGGAGCTCCACCCCGCACCCCAGCTGTGCAGCGGTTAGGAGTTAGACGTGAGGCCCATGTGACTGGTCTCTTTTGAACAGTTGAAGATGCAAAGATCAGATCTGCAGTGGCCAGGGCTCCACTGTTCATGGCTTGTATCCGAGAATAAACTGACTCCTTAGGATACGGACAAGTCTTCCTGGGCCTGAAACCAAAGATACATTTCTTCTTGTAGAGGGCATTGTTTTATGTAGTGAACAAGATCCTCGACAACATTCCTACAATAAATATGCATGTCATATGGTCATTTCTGTTACTATTGTCTCACTATAAGCTGAGGTCATGTTACTCATTGGAAATAATTTGAGGGTGAGGTGGCTGTGCTTGGTATGTAAGAAAAATTCAGTTCAAAGCACACACCAGGCAGAGGAATATTCTGGCAAAGTGTTAGGTCACTGGCATTTGCCTGAGTACATTTTCTTCCACAGTAAACCTTCCAAGCTGGTTGAGGATACTATTTTCAGCAACGGATTAGCCTCCGTCCTCATTGTTAAATGATCATTTTTATTTCTTAATACTCAGCAAAACCCCCATCTGACCACAATTAATGAAGACAAAATCTTTCTGACCTTGAGAAAAACATGCAATTATTTAAATTGAAATTTCGAGGACTGAATTTGTCATCTTACAATGTGCTGCAGAAGACTCATTAACCAATGATTTAGTAACTCCAAGTTATTGTGTAGCATCATTTCTCTGTCAGTTTTCATGATTAGATCAATTATATATTCCACAGTGGTGGGTAAAACACATGAAAGGTCATATTGATTTAGCCCAGACAAGATATTTGTCCAGATGCATCTTTTCAAAAAATAATCAGTGATCATTCTTTTTCTCTCTGAAAGTGGTAGAAAAAAAAAATAGGTGATCCTTATTTTTGCCTGAGTCTGTGTGTTTGTTTATGTGTAGCTTCTAAATGTCAGCACAGGGGCTGGGTTTGAAGCAGACTCTCCTGAATGTGCTATGGTATGTTCAGAGGGACCATGCTTGGATGTGGGGATCGAAGGTTTGCAAGACATGCCCCCTGGGGGCTTTTATGGTTGGCACAGAACAAGCATTCTCAGGGAGGGAGGCTTGGAAGGGTGATGACAGCAACTGATTCCCAGTGGGGGCATGGACAGAAAAATCTTAGATGTTTTCATGGAGAGTGCCTTGCTTTGTGGCACTCCAAAGGGACCAGTCCATAATAAACAGCACATCTGTACTATTAAAATCTCATGGAAAAAATGTCCATTGGTGTAGAAAGGTGTGTTTATATGCTGGTGCACTTTTCTGGTGTGACAGGTCACATAGTGATGTAAGGACAATGACATGTTTGTTTGTTTTTGTAACTCCAAAGGTGAGTCTTTACTTTAATTTTATTTTATTGCAGTAAGCACATAATACAAGATCTACCCCCTTAAAAACAATTTAGTGTACAATACAGAACTGTTGACTACAGGTACAACTTCACACATCACGTCTGTAGAGCCTCTTCATCTCTCTTCACTAACACTATGCCTATTGGTTAGAAACCCCCCATTTCTCCCCCGTCTCCCTTGGCAACCACCATTCCACTCTTCGATTTTATGAATTTGACTAAGTGGATCACACAGTACTTTTTTTTGTTTTTTTTTGTGACTGGATTATTTCACTTAGCATAATGTCCTCCAGGTTCTCCAGCATATGACAGGACTGCCTATTCTTTAAAGGCCGAATGATGTTCTATGGTATGCATACACCACATTTTTTAAATTCATTCATCCACAGATAGACATTTAGGTTGTTTCCACATCTGAGCCACTGAGATGAGTGCTGCAGTGACAGGAGTGCTAACATCTCTTTGAGACCCGGATTTCAAGTCTTCTAGACGAATGCCCAGAAGTTGGATTGCTGGGTCACATGATAGTCTATCTTTAAGTTTTGGAGGAACCTCCAGACTGCTTCCTTAGTGCTGCACCGTTTTGCATTCCCACCAGCAAAGCACAAGGGGCCCGGTTTCTCCACATCCCACCAGTCCTTGTCTTTTATGACATACCTTTCACTGAGGGTGTATTTCGTGCTAGGCATTGTGCTAAAGCACCATACACTCATTTAATCTTCGTAAGACCAAGTACAGAAGTTGAGGCTTGGAAGTTATGCACGTTGTCCTGGGGAGGCAGTAATATTTCATGTTTGAGAACTCAGGCCAGGGCCAGGCCTCAAGCGGTACAGCATTACTGTCTTTTGACGCCTGCTAAGCCTTGTTTCCTCAATTATCAACTGCAAATATTAATCATACCTCTCTAAAGGGTTATTGTGAGAACTGTATGAGAAAATGCATCTACAGTGCTTAGCAAAGTGTTTAAGTGTTGGTTATTGTTTAATAATAATTTTTATTATTAAGGCCTGTGTTCATAGTCCCTTCTCTCTTTGTTCCAACTGAGTGCTATACTTGGTTTCAATATGTGTGCTTTTTTTTGCTCATCTGTACTTCCTGTGTTTAGTTTCTTTCTCTGAACTTGATAAATATCAATAAACATGCCTCTAGGGATAATAAACTGACATCTCAGGATATAGCCAAGCAAAGAATAATATTCAATCTCATCGAAGCTACTTTATCTTTCAAATATATTTGGTATTTGAAATACGTATCTAGTAAAAGACAAATAACTAAGGAAAACATTTTTTGTACATATGTGACAATATAATTAATATCCAAAGAGATATTATCACTAAGAGACAACGAATATTCCAGTAAAAAAATGAGCAAAGGTAATTCATACCAAAAAAAGACACACACGTGACTAATAAACATGAAAGAGTGTTCACTTTGTTTTTTGTTTTTTTTTTTTTGCTTTTTGGTATGTGGGTAGCTCCCTGACTGGGAATCGAACCCAGGCCGCAGCGCTGACAGCGCCAACGCCGAAGCCTTAAGCCACTACACCACCAGGGAACTCCCCGTAAGAGGTGTATTCTGTTTCTTTTTTTGGTATGTGGGTAGCTCCCTGACTGGGAATTGAACCCAGGCCGCAGCGCCAACGGCGCCAGCGCCGAAGCCTTAAGCCACTACACCATCAGCGAGCTCCCTTCACTTTGTAACATAACACTGAATTAACATTTTTCATAAAATTGGCAAAATTTTAAATAATCAGAATATCTGTTGCTGGCGAGAATGTGAAAAGGTGAGCAATCACATACTGTTGTTGGCAGCATAAAATAATAGAGTCCGTTAATGAAAAGCCTAGCTATTTCTGGAGGAAAGCTTGTACGTATCAAAAGCATTAAAAAATATGCAAGCCATTTGACCTAACAATTCCACTTCCAGGAATTTTCTTCAGGCAAAATCAGAAGATGAGTGCAAAGATGGATGTTCAGTGTATTTATAATAACGAAAAAGAGAAACAAGGCGCTGCATACTAGTGACTACAATTATTATTGCCCAAGACAAAATTGTTTGGTGAGATGGAAAAGACATTTTCCAAATGGTTGTTTAAGCCAAAAATCAGACCTGTGCCCTGTTTATTTGAGAAGAAAATGTATGCATAGAGCCATAGAAAATTCTTGGAAGCACAAACCTCAAATTTGAGGAAGCAACTGCCTTTGCATGTAGAATTACAAGTGACTGGTTTCTTTTTTAGTGTTTCTGCAATGAGCATGTACGATGTTTCAATTCCTATCCCTGCAGAACAGACCGAGGTAAACTTGATGGCCTAAAAGCCACTCTCATTTTACTATGCTAACGAGTTCCATGGGCCAAGAATTTGCAAAGATGAGAGCAAGGACAGCTTGTTGTCCGTCATGCCTCAGACTTGGCTGGGAGGACTTGAAGTCTGGGGGTGCCCCAGCAGCTGGGGGCTGGAACCATCATCGGAAGGCTCTTTCACCTACACGTCTGACCCCTGGCCCAGGGGCGTCGGGAGACTAGATCTGTCTGTTGGCATGCCCGCCGGGGGCCTCTCCACGTGGCCTGGCTTCCTCCCTGTGTGGTGGCCTCGGTGTAGCTGGACTTGTCACGTGGCAGCTTCCGCTCCAAGGGTGGCCGATACAGTGAGCAAGGCGCTGCATTGCCGTTTCTGATGTGGCCGTGGGAGTTAGGTGGTGTCACTCCTGCTCCCTCTGTTGGGTATGAACTCATCCATATTCAAGGGGGAAGGGACATAGACACTGTCTCTTGGTCACATTTGTAGAAAAGTGAGATGGGAGATACTGCCGCAGCCGTTTTTGGAAAGTACACCCATGCTCCTTTGGTAATTAGGGAAAAACTCCATAAATGTGTGTGTGTGTGTGTGTGTGTGTGTGTGTGAAGCTTATTATGAAATATCTAAGAGTCTAATTCTCTGCGATTTGGACTGGAGAATCGTTTTGCGTAACTGAGTTGAGAACAACCTTCCCAGGTGTCTGTGGGTTGTTTCCGGTGGCCTGGGTGCGTTTCCTGTTTTTGACGTGCTCCTGTTTGTGTGGGCACAAGGGCAGCAGTGGGGACTAGTGGGGGCAGGGCTGTGAGGTACCGTACAAGATGTCCAGTAAAATTTGAATTTCAGATAAATACCAAATAAATGTTTAGTATAAATATGTCCTAAATGTTGCACACTTACACTAAATTATTCACTGTTTTTCTGTTAAATTTGGATTGAACTGGATGTCTTATATCACTGTTTTGCTAAACCTGGCAGCGTAATTGAGGGACATCTAAAGGTAGGCCTGATGGGTCACTGCCAACTTCTCGTGACTCCTGCTCTGCTGGACAATGAAGGGACGAGCTTTTGGCTGGGGTAGGGGATTCTATTTTCAGCGTGGACATCAGCACCCTCTGAGAATAGAAGAGGGCGAGAGATGGGGGGAGGAAAGGAATGTATTGTGACGTGTGAGGGGACTCAGCCAGCAGAGGCTGGGAACCTGAAATTGAGTCCTGGACTTGTTGAAAACTCACTATGACCTTGGCTAAGTCACTAACTCCCTCTGTGGTCACGTGGGTGAATCATACTAGCCTGACATAGGGTTGCTAGGAGGATGACTATGACTGGAGTAAAACTCTGAAAACCTTGAAAGGAGAATTCAGGTGTTGGTGCTGGTTCCCTCTCATTCTGAGCCTGCTCAGTCCAGGGAGGGGCGCCCCAGGGGCTTTCGGTACGCTTCGCACTTCGGTGATGAGCTCACAGTCCTGTTTTTAAACAAAGTGTCACACCAAAGTGCTGTTGCTTTTTAAAGTCTTAACATTCCTGTCCCACCAGGAGCTACATGAACTAGGACTACAGCAGACATTTCTGTTGAGTAGAGTTAAACGTGTCATTAAGTCCTTTTTTCTTCTTCATTTATCCACTGTGAGTTCATGTAAGTTAGAGGCTAACGTGCTCTAAAAATGTACATTCCTTTCCTTCTCTACTACGATGCAATTTTAGTAACTAAAATTGAGACTAGTGACTTTATGCCTGTTTCTAAGCAGAGATCTGGCTAATGGCAAAGAATTTTTTTTTTTTTTAAATCATTTGCTAGGTAGAAAGGATCCCACATAGCGGCAAGCTGGCATAGCTCTGCAAAGGCAGGCAGCCTGCTCTCCCAGGACGAGGAAATCAGCTGCACATCGTTCTCATAAAAATAGCAGAGACAATCAATTTTTTATGGTTTACATTATCGGTGATTTAATTAGAGGAAAACTCGGGTTAATTAAGAGTCAGTTAATTAATCAGATTCTGCCAATTGGCCCTCACTTTCAAGTCTGCATGTTAGCACTTAGAGCATTATTTAGGCAATACTCAATTTGCTGAGTGTCAATTTAGTAAAACAAGCCACTCTGAAGAAAAAGTCCCAATGTAAGTTTATTGAAAGTAAATAAATAAAAATAATTTTAAGGATATCCTGAGGTGGGTATACATTCAGCTCAGTTTCTTATTTTTGTATTTCTTATTTCAGGTGTAGAATTGTAGATATAAATTATATAATGAGACTGGGTCTAGAACAATGACTGGGGCCTGGCAAAATCCTTGAAGAAAGATGAATTTATACATATAGTTTATATATATGATATATATGTAAATGTACATTATTTATATAAAAACTCTATATGGTACTTAGTCAAGGGATGTGTTTATGTTAAAAATAACTTTTGTGCCACAATTAAATAAGAATTTAAAAAATAAGTTAAGGATCTAGGATGTATGGTCATGTCACTAGAAATGTAAACAATTGCATTCATAAAATATTCATAATCATAGTTTTACCTTATGCTGGATCATGTCATCACAAATATGTTCTGGAAAAGCATCCACTTAACTCATTTTCCACTGGAATTGTTAATTGCTTATTTGTGGGTTATTTTATGATGAGTTTGACTCCGATTTCAACCCTAGGACCTCAGGTCCCGTGATCTTGACTGTAATGTTCAGTTGTATGTTATGGTTCATTGTTATATTTAACTTCCTCTTAAAATGATACATGCATACATATGTGTGTGCATACATACATATGTGTGTACACATGTATGTGTGTATATATGATGTAAAATATGAAATGTCATAGAATTCAGTGATATCTCATGAGACTTGAGGTCCAGCAGAGGTTTGGGGCAGGGACTGGGATTTGAAATGGGCCTTAAGGACGGGACATATTTCAGTAGGTGGAGTGGAAATGGAGTGTTTTATGAGTGGGGAAGAGGGTAAGCAAGGGTGAGGAGGTGAGAAAATGCAAAGAATTCCAGAGGGGAGGAGGAATGAGAGATACATCTGGAAAGATGGGTGGGGAAAGGCCTTGTAACGGATTTGTTTTGTTCACACTTGTGTATAGGGTATCATGTATGTCAACAAAAAGTAATCCAAAGAGCCTTCAGAGCAGTGAACTGACAGTACTTACAGTACGCTAATCTCGCGAAAGTGTTCTGGAGAGTTACAACTCCTGTCTCCGATGGTCTGTATCTTCGGTCTGAACCGGGTCACGTGTTTCCATGTTTCCCATCGCTCTCTCAAGGACGGAATTCCTTATCTCTTTTATGCCCTTTCCACTCTTCTGCAACAGACAGAAGTGAAGGGACACAGGCCTGCGCTGGCAGCACTGGGCTCTCTAGAACTTTCTCTGGGGGAATCAGCCCTTTGTGAGGCTCCTTTGTGGCCCTTGGAGATAACAAGGAGGCCTGGGCTCCAGCTCTGCATGACTTTGGTTAGGACCCGCTGGTCGGCCCTAGCAGGAAGCATTTCCTGTAAACAGCAAAGCAAAAGGAAGATCCTTAATGGCCTAATCAGAAGAACTGTTAGCTATTTGCCACACCTCTTGCCTGTCCAGATAAACACCATGACTGAGGGCTGTGCCTGCCTGCCTGGAATTAGAAGGAGGTTTGTTCACATTTATGTGAAGGTGACAGCTCAGGTGTTGGGGGGCGGGGAGGAACCTGAGAGCTGTTACAAGTCTCGTTAAAACCCATATCTGTCTGAAAATACTTTAGAACTAGTTTTCATTCCTTAAATATGGATAATCATTGTTTTGGCCTCCTATCCCAGAGACTTTCTAAAAACTTGGTGTATTTGAGACAACTAGCAAAAGAAAGGTTTAATTTTACTCATTTCTCTTTGCTTTTTTAAAAAAAAGTTTTTTTATGACTCTTCCTCAGGGTACTGAGTTTTCATTGCTTGTATGTTGTACTGGCCAGGGGGTGAGTGGTGTGTTGTATTTCAGTTTCTTTTATAAAAATATCAATTCAACCATTTCAATCTGGAACTAATTAATCAGTGTTGATAGGTAACACATTTATATTGATTGCCTTTCCCTGAAAAAAAGTTATTTTTGGTCTGAGTAGTGATGATGGTACAAAATTCAAAAGATCTTAAGAATTTATGTTAAACAGGATGCTTTCCTCTTATTTCTATAGGTATTCATTTTCTGTTCACAGAAGCAAGTGCTGTTTCTTGCGTATCATTTCAGAGAAGTCTCCAGCACGTTTAAGCTGTGTGTGTGTGTGTGTGTGTGTGTGTAAATATGTGTGTATCCCTTTAAAAGTTACATACACAATAAACAAATGGAATTACATCAAATTAAAGAGTTTTGGCACAGCAAAGGAAATCATCAACAAAATGAAAACACAACCTACTGAATGGGAGAAGATATTCACCAATGATACATCCAATAGGGGTTAATATCCAAAATATAGAAAAAGTCATTTAACTTAACTGCAAAAAACCAAACAATCCAATTAAAACATGGGCAGAGGACTTGAATAGATATTTCTCCAAAGAGGATATACAGATGGCTAATAGACATATTGAAAAATGCACAACATTAGTAATCATCAGAGAAATGCAAATTAAAACCACAATTAGATATCACCTCACACCTGTCAGAATAGCCACCATCAATAAACCAACAAACAAGTGTTGGTTGGATTGTAAATTGGTGCAGCCACTATGGAAAACAGTACAGAGCTTTCTCAAAAAAAAAAAAAAAAAATAGAGCTGCCATATGATCCAGCAATTCCACTTCTGGATATTTATCCAAAGAAATCCAAAACACTAATTTGAAAAGATATATGCACCCCTATGTTTACTGCAGCATTATTCACAATAGCCAAGATATGGAAGCAACCTAAGTGTTCATCAATAGATCATTGGTTAAAAAATATGTGGTACATATATACAATGGAATATTACTCAGCTATGAAAAAGAACAAAACCTTACTTTTACAACATGGATGACCTAAACGGTACTTGTATTATGCTGAAGAAATAAGTCAGATGCCATATGATTTCACTTTTATGTGGGATCTAAAAAAAATAAATAAATAACCAAACAAAACAGAAACAAAGTTAACAATACAGAGAACAAACTGATGGTTGCCAGATGGTAGGGGCATTGGGGAGATGGGTAAAAAAGGTGAAAGGATTGAGGAGTACAAATTGGTAGTTACAAAATAGTCATGGGGGTGAAAAGTACAGTATAGTGAACATAGTCAATAATATTATAATATTATAGTTATGTATAATATCAGATGGGAGTAGACTTAGGTGATTACTTTGTAAGTTATAGAAATGTCTAATCACTACATGGTATACCTGAAACTAATACAATATTGTGTGTTGATTGTAATGGAAAACATAAAAAGTGGCAGTGGCATAGACGTGCTTTTCTGCTTCTGGCTTTTTGCATTACATACGAGGATTTTGGATATGTGACATACAGAACTGCCTAATTCATTTCAATAGTAGTTCTTTAGCCAGACACTTTGCTATTTCCAGTGAAAATTCTTGTGCAAACAGCATCTGTTCTCAGTGTAAATATAACTGGAGGATAGATTTCTATGGTTATGTTCACACTTGCTAGGCCAAAGAGAACATGCAGTGAACATTTTTCATATGTATTTCCAAACAACTCCTTCAAAGAAGTTGCATAAATTTACATTTCCACCAACAATATGTGAAAGTTCCAGTTTCCCCTTTTTCTCACCAATACAATATGCCATTTGATTTTTGGTATTTGCTAATATAAAAGTGATAATGGTATCTTGTTGTAGTTTTTGTTATCATTTTCTTATTATAAGTAAAATTGAGCATGTTTTTATGTATAAAAGGCTTTAGTATTTCTTTTGTATCTACTGTTTATCCTTTTGCCTATTTGGCCTTTTTCTTATTGGTATTCTATATATTAATGAATTATTAGTTTATTGCTTGTGATGTTTGTTGCAAATATTTTTCTCCTAGTTTGTCAATTTTTTAATTTCTTTGATATATTCTTTTATCTTACTAAACCTTCCCTAACTCTGAGATTATTTCAGGAATTCTTCCATGTTTTCTTATACGTGTGTGTGTGTGTGTGTGTGTGTGTGTGTGCGCGCGCGCGCGCACGCGCATGCATGCATGTGTGTACATTTAAATCTTTGATTCACTTAGAATTTATTTTGGTCTCTAAATAAGGTAAAGATCTCTTGTTTTTAATTTTACTTTTCAGATAGCTATTTAATTGTCACAGTATTATTTATCGATTAATTTTTCTTTTCCTTGCTTATTTGAAAGTTCACCACCTGTATTGGATACTAAATTTATGAATTAATTTGGGTTGATTTCTAGAGTATGTTCTGTTCCACTGATGATGCCAAACAAATTGACAACTTTTCAAGGGATTTTGGTAAAATGATTCAAAATTTAATTGAAACACCATATTTCTATTTTTTAGACAATTACAATAATGAGAATTTAAAGAGATTTGGTTTTTGATTTGTTAAAATTCTCCCAAGACTGTTAGCTTTACTCAATGATTTGAGTCCAACCTTCAGTAAAAAATGCCTTCACTTTGTGCTAGTGAAAAATTGTGGGTTCCCATGCAAACATGACACCTGCAAAGAGAATATTTCACATTTAACTTTCTTCCTAATTTCCTAATTTGTCATTAATATTGAAATATATTTGTATAAAATCACTCTTGTCAGCATTATTATATCTCTGTACAGCATCATTAAAGATGAAACTTTCAAATATGTCTTCATTTATTTTTTTTCCCAGTTAAAAAAGTTTTAATTGTGGTAAAACATACTTAACATGAAATGGACCATTTTAACCATTTCTCAGTGTATAATTCCGTGACACTCAGTACATTTATATTGTTGGTGCAGCCATCACCACCAGCCGTTTACTTTTTAAAATAATTGTACAGCTTGTCTTTAAAAAGACAGAGATCAGCTTAAAAATGGTATGCTAATCCTTGAGAAGCAAAAGCCATTCAGTAACGTGAAGCTGACGCCCTCAGCGTCTGCCTGACACAAATGCGTTCCCCAGAAGGAATGTGTCCTTTGGCTCTAAATGCCAGTGCCTTAGATCTGGGCATTTAGAAGTTGATCTAGTTTTTAAATTCGCAGATTCAGCTTGAGCTCAGAGGAGACCAGGCTGGGGCCACTGCCCTCGTTATCATCAGGACAATAGGACGGGTCACTACTCTCCACTTAGGAGCTGTGACCTTCTTTGTGGAATTCATGTTCAAGGCCCAGAGCTTTTGAGTTTTTCCATGGGTTCTCCTAATGTTAGGTAAATAGAGGCAGGCCTGTCTCCGACCGCCTGAGTATTGTCTCCTCTCACCTCGCAGCCAGCTCCGCACGTTGAAGGGGCTGCTCTTCAGCAGACCGCTGCCCAGCAGACAGTGTCGGGGGCGCCATGGCTCCGTGATCCTGTTGCTGTCTCACCCTGCTATGTGCATTCTGCGGCCTGTGCTTAATTTGCATAACTTGTCTCAGGAAAGTTAAAAATTCACATCTCATTACGGGAATAATAACAGGACGTGACAGATTGCCTGTGCTCGTGGAATCAATCTTTGCATGAGGAAGGAGTACAGATTTACCCCTCTGCCCACTTTCTAAATCCCGCCGAGAGAAGCAGGAAAGAGAAGAAAGTCAGAAGGAGCACTGAACCAGCCAGTGAAAGTTAGTAATCACTTCTTCCTGGGGATGACGTGACGCGGATAGTTCATTATCCCCCATCTATAACATGTGAATGATGGTATCTTCCATGTAGGGTTGTGGTGAGAATCAAGCAAACGGACTGCGTGTCCCTGTGAATGCCTGGAACTGCGTCATCTAAGCGCCGGCTAGCTTTCTAAGCATGGTACTTATTACTGTCATTTTCCAATCCATCTCCGACTTTTAGGTTTTTCCTATCTGAGCACAGCTTCCACTTGTTCAGAGGCAAAAGCTGCCACGATCCCTTTCTCACTGTGCAACAAACCAGCAAAACAGCAACGGCTTTACTGCAAATCAGCTTTTGAGGTAGATCAGAGCTAGAGATTGCATGACTTTTTCTCTTTAATAAATAAGGCTTTCTTTCTTTTTTTTACTGTTCTTGTTTCTTTTTTTATTTGTTTTTATTTAACGTTAAAATACTGATCATCATTATCAATATATATATTTTTTTTTGGTGGTTCCCTGGCTGGGAATTGAACCCAGGCCACAGCGTTGAGAGTGCCAAAACCTAGCCACCACACCACCAGGGAACTCCCTTGTTTCTTTTTTTAAATAACGCTTTCTTTAAGTGTACTTGTTCATAGAAGGATATTTTGGAAGAGAAAATGGGACCTGGAATCTTGGAGTTGGAAGGTTTTTTTCATTCATTTATTCATTCACTGCCAGGTTGTGTTCCTTTAGCTGGGGACACAGAAATGAGCGAGCGGATGTGGGTGTCACCCTCAGGGAGATTTCCTTCTAGAATGGAAGGCAGTTGATACACATGTGAACAAGTAGACAAGATCACTTAAACTATAAATATATGTCATAAGAATACAAAACAGGCAAATTAATAAAGGATCATTTTGAGAGCATCAAAAAATACTAGTGCCTGGACCCTCCTTCTAGAAACTATTTAATTGTTCTGAGCTCGGACCTGGGCAGGTAATTATAATATACAGCTAGAGTTGAGAACCTCTGGTATAAGATATATTTATGGATTATTATATAAAGGAATACTGTGGAACCCTTAAAATGATGCTGTGGAAGAATATTTATTGACATAAGAAAATATTCAAGATATATTGCTTCATGGAAAAAACAGGTTATAGCATACTGTATATATAATATAATTCTGGTTGGATAAGAATGAAATTTATTTCTGTCTGTAGTTACTTAACAGATATATCCCCACAAGTTGCAATGGTCATCTTTGATTATTTCTTCCTTCTTATTGCTTACCTGTATTTTCCAGATTTTCCGTCACGAGCACACATTTTGTCGGTCATAAACATAAAAGTTATTTTAAAAAGATTTTCCTGGTATTTATGAAGATCTGCCAGAACACAGCACCTTATTGATGCTTTCGTGTGAACTAGAGGCACAGCTCGTAGAAATCCTGATGCCACACTAAATTGTCTAAATAGAACTTAAACTACCTAGAAAGCAGGTCCATTAGGCCAGCAGTGTTCAACCTCAGGAAACTGGGGGGCCCTGCTTCTGCTTTGGAGGGCCCTGAGGGGACCTGGGAAGCCACGATGATTCCATTGCAGGTGGTCGCAGGCCCCACCTTTAAGACATAATGTTACATATGCAATCAACTGTTACCAGAAATACATCCCCGAGAGCCGGTGCAAAAGAGCTCTCACGTAATGTTTAATAATGATCTTATCACCTATTTCAAATGCATGTCCCAGAAACATACTTCTGCGTCTCTCTGGACCTCCCAGCAGAGCCATTCATGTGTGCGTTCAGTGAGCAGATATTGCTGGTTGTCACCGTGTGTTGGGCACCGTGCTGTGTGCTAGGATACAGCAGTGAACAAAACAGGCTGGGCCCCGGCCTGTGGAGCTTGAGAGGGTGCCACCCTGCTGATTCCCTGACACTTCTGTCACTCTGATGACGTCTGGCAAGCTCCGGTCTGATGTGCTTGTCTCCGTTCTGCTCTCCCTTCATCTGAGTACGGGGAACGCTCGCTTGGTTTGGTTGAAGGGAACCCTTTGATTGGCACTCAGCCTCCATGCCAGAGTGGCCCACTCTGTAATGATTTGTGTGATTTCCTTCTTATATTCCTTCAGATTGTTACGCTTAGTCCACTCAGGCTGCCACAAATGCCACAGATGGGGTGGCTTAAACAACAGCCGTTTATTTTCTTATAGTCTTGGAGGCTGTCAAGTCCAAAATGGAGGTCCAGCGGGCTGTGGTTTCTGCTGAGGACTTGCCCGGCTTGCAGACAGCTGCCTTCCTGCTGTGTCCGCCCTCAGGTGGCAGAGGCTGGGGAAAAACCTCCCCAGTGTCTCCTTCTCTTCTCGTAAGGGCACTGACTCCATCCTGGGGGCCCTCTCAGGATGTCATCTAAGCCCAATTACCTCCCAAAGGCCCGCCTAGGGCTTCAACATCTGAATTTGGAGGGAGACATAAACATTTAGATCTAAACATAATAGTCAACCCTTGATGATCAGGTTGAAGTCTAAAATCTTCTGAAACACTTAAGTCCTGTATGTATTTACATAGTGTAATTCGCACACACGATGTCTCAGGAAAACTACCAATATATACATTGTAAAATAAAACATATGCCACATAAAACATATGCCATATGTGTATTTTTTCTAAATGACTGCTAAACCTATTGCTTGGACCTAAATTCTTAGTGAATGGAAGGGGGACACCAAGAGCATTGTGACCTAAGGAGCCTCTGTCCTATGACTTGGCTCTTGAAATCATATCTTTATTTTGTGTGTTCACTTGTGCTTTGTTTGCTTGTTTGTTTTTAGATTTCACAGATAAGTGAAATCATACGATATTTTTCTTTCTCTGTCTGCCTTATTTCACTGAGTGTTATACCCTCTAGGTCCATCCATGTTGTTGCAAATGACAAGATTTCATTCTTTGTATGGCTGAGTAATGCTCTCTTGAACGTATGGACCACATCTTTATGCATTCACCTACTGAAGAACACCTAGGTTGCTTCCCACACCTTGGCTCTTACTGGTAATGCTGTATTGACCATGGGGTGCATCTTATCTTTTACCTGTGTAAAACAACTAAAAGAGTAAGACATTTTGAAAACGAGAGGTGAGATTTATAATAAAAGACATGAAAAGCTACAGTTACTGAAGTAAAAGCTTAGTACAAAAGTGAGAAGGATATAAACATGTTGAAAATGAAGTCAGGAAGCTGAGAATAAGAATAGTTGTTTTTTAAAAAGCTTCAAAATAAAGGAGAGACACTTGTAAAAAGTCCTCAAAAGAGAAAAAAATAGGAATTTAAAGGAAAAGAAACAAAAGGCAAGGTAGAAGCAAACAGTCTAAAAGGTGAAGACACTTCAGAGGGAAACAAACCAGCCAAAATGCTGCGAGGGAGGCTGAGCTTCTACTCCTTTCAGGGCAAAGTGCCTGCAGGGCTGACCTCTGGAAACATCGCTGAAGGGCGGGCGGGCCAGCTGTGCTCGGAGCACGTATCGCAGTGGCATTTGGGTAATGCGCTATGTGCTCTGCTCAGTAGAACACGAGTCAGCCTGAGAAGTTGGGCTAGTAACCATGTGTAAAATTGGGAACCTTCAACTGTTTGCTGTAGGAAACTACTGTGTTTGGGAAATACTAAACTACTGGGATCGGAGGCTGGAGATGAGCCTAGAAGTGCCATCAGTGAGTCATGCAGAAGTGACGTGTTCCCCGAGTTTGGATTGGCAGTGAGGTGTGCAGGGGAAGGGCTAGATGGGTGAGAGCATGTCAAAAGACGTGACTGTAGTGATGGATTAGGTTGTAGGGGTCATTTGTGACTCTGGTTTTGAACTGAGTATGCATTTTGGGATGTTAACAAGAAATCTTGCCTCAATAAACTTAAACAAGGAAACAATGTATCTCCTCAAATAAAAATAAGTCTGTTGTGATTCCAGAGTTGGTTAGTTCAGTGGCTGAAAGTCAAAGGCAGTATCAAGGACTCATTCGCCTCCGTCCTCAGTGAGTTGGCTCATCTGGGTGTGCTTCGTGGTCCAAGATGGCTGCTCTAGGCCCACATTCCTGTCCTTACCCACAGATGGCAACCCTGACTCGATGACGAGAGGCTGTCTCTCGCTCCCCATGCAATCTCTTTCTCAAACCCTCCTTCTCCCTCCAGCAGACTTCCTTTCACATCTCATGGTCAGAATCATGTCCCGTGCTCATGTCTAAACTAGTTACTGGGGGAATGAGTATGAATAAACCAGTCATGACTGGGGAAGGGTCTGGGCTCCTCGAAAGCAAGCAGCTGTGTGCTACCTGAGCAAAACCAAGATTCTGTTAGCCAAGAAGAAGGTAGAGGCACGACTGTGAATATAGGTGATCACCAGTGTCTGCGTCGGTGTCTGACTATGGCTTGTTTCAAAATCTGCGCAGAGGTCTGGCTCTAGAAAAGAATTGCCCAAAGGCTCAGGAGTTACAAGTGCGACCACTTTAAGAGAACAACTTGTTAGATGTCCCAGGGAAAGGACACTTTATACAGTTGAAAATGTCTGTAATTATGGTGGCTTTACTTCAGTCTGAATACTCCTAGTCCTTTTAACTGTTCTTGGCTTAAATCTTCTTTTCGGCCTTTTAAATCATCATTGTTGCTAAGCTTAGAGTTTTTTCATGGTTCAAATAGTCAGGTGAGAACACAGGGAATAATATGTTCTGTGTATGTTGAATTCTAGGAAAAGAACTAAATAGGACTTGGAATTGCTGATGTTATATGGTATCTGTAAGCCAGAAAGTAACAAAAATAATGTGATACCAGCAAAGAAACTCTAGCTTTTGTTAGAGGCAGCAATGTGTGTGTTGCCATCATCCAAGTAATGAAATGGTCCCATAAAAGAGCCCCCTTGCCTTATCCATTGCCATCGTCATTGAAATGTTATGCAGAAGCCTTTATGTAGACCGCAGGAAGCCAGCCAATTTAATTAAATGGAGCTAGGAAATTAAGCTGAGAGTCCCTTGCTACGTGAAGCCGTTCGCATAGTGTATTTCGTGATGTTTTGTTTAAGTATTCTTATAAAGCATAAAATATATGGTGTTTAGCTAAAGCTCATGGATCGATTTTACTAAGGAGACGCCCATGGAAAGTGTGTGTGGACTATCGTGCACATTCGTCCCAGGACGGGTGGCTTCCCAGTGTTCGTGCTTGGAGAGTACGACTGGGAGAGCGTGTCTCAGTCCTGCCACGTGTGCCGTTACCCACTCAGGGGAGCTGTTGCTCTAAGGCATCCGCACAGTGCCTGTCACGTAAAAACACACATTAATTACTGTGACACCTCCGACGTTGTGACGTAGGTTGTAGGGTTGTCCCCACTTTACAGATAAGAGATAGTAAAGGGCAGAGCTGGGACCTGAGCTTCCAAGCTAGTGAGGTGACACGGGTAGAAGCTCCTGCATGATGTTACCAAAGCCCTAGGTCTCAGGTTGCACCATCCTTGATCGTTGCCACATCTTGGGCAACAGTTGCAGAGAGGATCAGAGCCCCAACCCCTCTCCTGTGTTAGAGAGACTCCCAGCCCCTCTAGCTCTGTCCTGTCTCCTTTGGGGGTTGGCGTCCTGTCTTGGAATTTGTAGCTTCGGATGTGGCCATTATGTCTCCTCTCCTTCTGTAAATATTTCCCCCAGGAGCCCATTCTTTTCTGCGCCTGTGTTTCACCACGTCTCTAGCAATTGGTCTTCCTGCTATGCTCAGTGATCCTGTCGTTTTACTAGGCCTTTAAAGGGTAGCCAGCTCTTCCGAGTGTAAGGCTTCTTGGGGCCTGGGACAATGGCATCAGAGGGACACTACTCAGTTCACAGCCTAGGGCATTCCTTGCTGACTATTTTATCCAGCTGCTAAGTGTTTAGAAAGGCACATGTATTCGCCAAGTGCTTTGCTTCCTTTATCTGACACTTCCTCTCCGGTGTCATACTCCTTATGGTTCGGAAGTACAGCTGTGAGAATTCCCTTTGGTGGAGACTGGCTGGTGGCAAACACTGGTGTTGTTTGTCTAAAAAGTCTTTGTCGTCCTTCTCACAGCTACTTTTGGTCTATACAGAACTCCAGAGTGGCAGTAAGTCTGCAACACCACCAATGGTTGGTTTTAGTGTGTGAAGTGGAGGGAGCATTTCTATGTATCTGTTGCAGATCCAGGAGCGTGTGTGTGTGTGTGTGTGTGTGTGTGTGTGTATTAATATATACAATAGACTCTCAGTTAACCAGCACCCATGGGGATTGGTAGATGCTGGATAAATGCAAGTAGACTCTCCTTTAACCAGAACTCAAGCAATCAGCTCTCTCAAGCAACCAGCAAAATCTCAAGCAACCGGCAAAATAGTTTGAGAGCACCAGTTCCTTGAATTCCAGTTAACAGAGACTCTACTGTATATTTGTTCATTGTAGCATTATTCAAAATAATGAAAAAATTGAAACTCCCAGTAATGATCAACATAAAAATGGTCAAATAAGTTTTGGTACATTCATATAATATTGTACCAAATTAAATATTATACCAGCTATTAAAAAGAATGTGAAAGGTTAATATGTATTGATTTGAAAAGATATCTCAGAGCATTACAAACAACTATGATTCCTTTTTCTGTAAAAAATTCAATTAAATAGGTTGCACGTGTGTGTAACTGAAGTGGTACCTGCTTAGATGCCCCCAAGTGTTTCAGGGCTTTGGGGCTGTTCTTCCCTTTAATATCAAAAAAGTGACTGTGCCCCATCCCCAACATCCCCCAAGAGTATCTTCAAGAAATCACGGAGAGAGGCATCTGGTGAACCCAGGAGACAGAACCTTCTGGGCCTCTGTCCTGAGGAAAGTGCGACCCAGATATGGAATAGTGGATCTGAAAGTTATGGCAACTTCTTAATTTGAAAAGAAACCAAGAGCCCGAGCCCAGCCCAGTGTCCCTTACACCATACCTCAACTGCTTCCTGCCACTCTGGTTGATGATGTGTTCAGAATTGGGGGTGTTGAGACCTCAGAGGTCACCATTGTAGGGATAATCAGACACACAGAGAAGACCCCGACCAACACTGTTTACAAAGTGGATGACATGACAGCTGCACCTGGTGGTTGTTCGCCAGTGGGTGGACACCGATGATTCCAGAAACGTAAAGTGTTTGGCCATGTGAGATCTTTTCAGAACAAGAGAAGCCTGATAGCCTTTAAGCTCATGCCCCTGGAGGATATGAATGAGTTCACTGCACGTATTCTGGGGGCAGTGAATGCACACATGATGCTGAGCCAGCACACAGCCAGCCCTCAGCAGGGAGAGCTCCTATCGGCAATCCAGGAATGGGTGAAGCGGCGAACTTTGATGGGAAGAGCTTCATGCTGGCAGACGCCTCTCTGTGGCCCCAAACCAGGGGCTGAATTTGATGAACACGAGCCCAAGACCTGAAGGGCTGAACTTTCACGAACTCAAGAAGCAGCTCCAACATATGACGATAGCTTCAATCAAGCAAGCTCTGGAGTTTCTAAGCAGTGAGGGACTCATCTGTTCCATTGTGGATAAAGATCATTTTACATCCATGGAATAACTGGATCTAATTGGCTACCTAACCTATCTTCCAGCTGGACCTATGCTCACAATCTCTTGTCTCCGGCTGTATGCGTGTCTGGCCAGTTCACTTCTAGAAAGTAGGTTTCATCTATAAGTGAAGTGTTGATTGACATCTTTCTGAAACTTACTGCTCTTTTGTTTCCCTGAAGCTGACAGGTAGCTAGGAAACTGACAGCATGGAACCCAGAGGGGAATTTGTTAAAGACGTTACAAATGAGCTAGTTATCCCGTCAGTGTAGACGGAAACCGAAGAGGGATGTTGCCGAGAGAGCTGGGCGGTGTTCCTGTGGCCCTGCTTGGGGTCTCCATCCCTGACGTGGTTTGCGCTGAGCGAAGGTGGGTGGGCCTGGGGCTGTGAGCAGAGCGCTAACCGGGAAATTGCTAACCTCGGCCCGTTTCTGTTCCCCGTTGTGGTTGCCGGGCGTTCCTTTCAGAATCGCACTTGCCTTCACCACGTCCCAACTGCTTTATAAACATGAGGTTCTGGCGTGGTGTCCTCATGAGCCAGAGGAGAGGAAGAAATGTGACCGTGTTTTGTACAAAATAAGTACCTCCATTTGTTTGATGAAATAGTTTGGTTGTTGCAGTAAAAAACAACAACAACCAAAAAGTCATGGCACGCCCGGGCTCCCATATCTTGCTTTCATTACGTGCTGGTTCTCTGCTTTGTAGCTGGACACCTTAAGTGTTCTCTTGTTCATTTCTGTATTATTCAAATATATCAAGAGAAACGAAATGCATCTCCTGTTTCTGGTATTTCCCCTTCTTCTATCATTAACGTAGGTCTTCTGCGTTAACTCATTTTCTCAAAAGTTGAGGCTAATAAAGACGGGCTACACGTCCACACATGTTAGTAAACAACACAGAATTGGGAATATCTCTATTCCAAAGAATTCCAGCAGCTGGTCCTGTCTCACTGCCTGTGTTTTCTCCTAGGTCTGCTTACCCTGTGATTTTTCTTTCTTTCTTTTATATGAAGAGCCCCCACCACCCCTAGAATTCATGTTCATTTTTAATGCTGCCCTGCTTTAGGTCTCCAACACTCACTCAAACCACCTCCATTGTTCTAAGAAGGCACTAAGGTGTCCTGTTTAGTAAAGAGTCGTAGCTGCACTTTGAAAGTACAGTCGGTAATCTCTTTGTTAGCATCATTGTAGCTTTGAGGACATCTTTTCTTCCTTTCCAGCCTTATTAAACAAAGGGGGGCAGTATAAAAGTCAGCACCCCACTGATACGGATGGTGCTGTCACTCAACTTCTCTTCAGGAAGAATTATCGACCATCAGCATTTGTGTTGAAAATAGCACATTTCTGCCTTCTGACAAAAATAAATACAGACACACTGATGTGTACATCAGTGTGTATGTATTTGTACACCT
The DNA here is from genome assembly GCA_004026885.1 of Lyroderma lyra. NCBI lineage: Eukaryota > Metazoa > Chordata > Mammalia > Chiroptera > Megadermatidae > Lyroderma > Lyroderma lyra. Next base: position 78,210 of record PVJL010000101.1, on the reverse strand, counting down.
ACAACCTTATGTATACAACCTCTGCTCCAAAGAACGACCTGCTTATATGACAGATTTTCCTCAAAGAAAGGGTCTCAATGTACTACAACACCTGAACAAGGAGATGACAGAGACTGCAAAGTACAGAGTCGTAGATCAGTGGTTTTCAGGCTGCATCCTAAGGAGCTTCGTGGGTTCGTGAAGCTTTGTGGGGATGTGGGGATCCGAGGAGAGGAGAAAGAGTCCAACGGTCAGGGCTCAGCCCTCACGTCCCTTGTCCAGCCAGAGTGAGTCTTGTCTCTGTTACATATTCTGATGCCAGTGACATTTAGTCTGGAGAGCGAGTTTTGAGGCTAGAAAAGAGTTTACAAGTTTTGCCACAGAACACTAGTCTGCAAACTGTGGCCACAGGCCACACGGTCTGTGGAGTTTGCTTTTGTGTAGCTTATGTGCTAGGAGTGGTTTTTTACATCTCTAAGGAGGTGTGAGAAAACACGAGGAAGAAGAGTATAGGAGAAAGACCTCGAGTGACCTTCAAAGCCTATTTACTGTCTGGCCCTTTGCAAGATAAGATTCTTGGCCCCAGTTATGGGGCATGGCGCTGGTGCTATTTGTAGAGGCTAAAAAAGGAAACAAATAGCTAAAATCACAAGAGGGAAATAATGAAATAAAGCATGTGTATTACTTAGGATTAGGTTCAGCTGCCAGCCAAGGACCCCACCGCCCCAAATATCAGCTGCTTAAGGAAAATGCAAGTTGGTTTCACGTTCCAGAATCTCAAAGATCATCTGCCCGGGAGTGTTATGAAATTCGGTTCCATGGGTCAGGGACCCAGGCTCTGTCCCTCCCGAGGCTCCACCCCGGTTCCTCGTGACTTCCCAGGAACCCCGGTTGTTGGCGCTCCGGGCTTTACGCTTGCCTTGCAGCCAGCAGGAAAGAGGGAGCAGGGAGGAAAATGGAGCCTTCCGCGTCCAGTTGCATCGTGTTGGTCAGAACTTAATTACATGGTCGCATGTGGGTGCCCTGGGGCCCGGGAAATACGGTGTTGCTTGTAGGCATTCCTGTACCCAGCTTGGTGTTCTATTACTGTGGCAGAGGTAGGCCCTGGATATGAAGAGTGTCTCTCTTACAGTATAGAACGTCAACTCACTCATTTATTCGTTCAGCCTCCTGGCTCACACCTTGCTGAGCACTGGGAATAGACATTGGACAGAATTCAAAGGCTAGGACCTTTTTCTATTTTTGATGGCTCCTAATGGCTTTTCCACACTTGAGATCTTCAACTCATTGCAATACAGTGTTAGCTGTTTTTTTTTTTTTCTTTTAATTGTCTTACTCAGAGCCATGATATTTTAATTATTCTGTAGGAATCTCTTTCTGGAAGTCACATTGGCATAGCCATAGCAGTCCTGTACTGAGAAGCAAAATAATTGTCCTGAGGAGGATTATTTTTGACTACACACAGATTTGAGCTAGGCCACTATTCATTAAATGAGTAACACCCAGCATACTCAGTGACTACTGGATGCATTTCTAAATGGGTTAATCTTCGGGTCGGCTGAACTATTTTCGGGGGGTATCTTTTGCCAAAGGTTCACATGTATGGTGAGTGGGCTCTTACCCTTTTCTAGATTAAGTCATATAATTCTAAACCCTGCTAACAGTTAAGAGGTATTGGGTGCAGGTGTTCAAAGAGAAACAATTGTTGTCTAGTATATGGTTTCTTCATAGTTTTAATTAAACTAGGATCGTTTTCTCTTATTAAAAATCTCTGAAGCCAGCAAAGTATTTGGGGATGTTATTTATTGTTTACGAGGTTTGCTTTGGTTAACTGCACATAATACCCACAGGCATTTTGTGTTCCGAAATCACCTTAGGGCTGCTGCTGTAGCTTTATCAGTAATGCAGGCTTTTAGCGATTTTTCCATTGCTTTTTTTCCCCTCTTGCATTTGTTTTACATTGCCTTCTGAAATGCTTTGACCACAAATCAGGTCAGCTCCCAGATTAAAGACGTGGGAGTAGGGAAGAGAAAACGTAATCAACTCCTATAAGCCCATGCTGACTCAACATCACTTTTACAGCTGATTGAATTTCATGCCAGAGCTATCACGTGTTCTTTAGAATGGCTGATGCTTTTAGAGAGTTAGGCATATCAGGACATTTAACAAAAATTTAAAACGTGATTAGTCTAAACGTTACTGGTGATATGAAACACATCAATTATTTATTAAGACAGCTCCTTGGGAATGCCTTTTATTTTCTTTTTTAAGAAACAGGAATAACAGTAACATGAAATTATATCCAGTGTTTGCATATAAAATTCTTCTTATCGTGATTAAGCACCAAGTGGCTTTGTTAACAAAATCAGTGGCTCTATAATAGTCTAGTCCAAGCTCCAATCCTTTAGGACCTGCAGATTGGTTCATTTCCTTTTCTCTTAGTGTCACCCCAAATTACAGGGCCCCTGTGGGCTCACAGAGTTTTCTCTTTGGGGAAATTGTAATAATACATATAGAAATCCTCAGTGTCTCCTGTGTGGTGTCTCTGTGCAGGACAGCACGTGCGTAGCCTTCCGCCGTGGTCCTACACAAGATGCTCTTGCCTGGATGTGTGTGTGGCTTCCACAGGTGTGAGGTGAAGCCAGTCTGCCCTCCAGTGAGGATGAGTCCACCCGTAGGAGTCCGTCCTGTGACGGTTAGTCTCGCAAAGAGAGGGACTTTCTTCTTTTTCTTTTCTTTCTCTCTTTTCTCCTCTTTCTTGCTTCAATGCTTTCTCCTTCCTTCTCTTGTTTCCCCTTATTGCCAACATTTTTGCTTTTCTTAAAAATCCAAGACTTATTTATTATGGAGATTTTTCTAATATTAAAAAGTTGAAAGAGTATAATGAGGACTCATGTATCTAGCAGTTGTCTTCAGCAGTTGTCAGTAGTTTGTTGTATTTGCTCTATATTTACCTATTATTTCAATTTAAAATTATTTGTGGGGTTCCCTGGTGGGGTAGTGGCTAGGCTTCGGCGCTCTCAACTCTGCGGCCTGGGTTCAATTCCCAGCCAGGGAGCTACCAAAAAAAATTATTTGTGATAAAATATATATAACATAAATTTGCCATTTCAAACTTTTTATTTCTATCCTAAAGTATTCTTTAAATATATATTTTTTGGCTCTTGAGCCACTCTCCTTGCTCAAGCCCACTCCTACCTCTTTTGAGTATACTTTCTCTTCAATAAACTATCTCTTTGTTTCACCTCTATATAAAATATATATATATGTGTGTGTGTGTGTGTGTGTGTGTGTGTGTGTGTATTTAATTTTGGTAAAAAATGAGAAAGACTGTCATATCTCCACTGAATTACTGTGTTCTGTTGATCAGTTTTGTCCATGTTGTGCCAATGCGGCACTGTCTTGTTTAGTGTTACAATGAGATCATATACAACAATATATAGTATATATTCTTTTACAAAACCCTTTGGCTATTCTATGTCCTTTGCATTTCTCTATGAGTATTACAATCAGTTTGTCATCACAAAATCCTGCTAGGAGATTACATTGAATCTATAGATCAATTTGGAGAGAATCAATATGTTTGGCGTCTTTGGACTAATGGTCTATCTCTTCATTGATTTAAGACTTCTTGAATTTCTCCCTGAAATTTGTACTTATCAGTGTACAGATAACCTTTTGTTAGATTTATCCCTAAATAGCTAATATTTTGAAGCTATTATAAATGTCATTTTTAAACTTCAATTTCCAGTTCTTCATCGCTAGTATAAATGTGGTTGATTTTTGTAAATTGACATTGTATTCTGCAACCTTGGCTGGCTGGACAAGCTTTTGCTGAGAAGATTAGGTATATAACTCATGGATTCGATCAGTCATCTCAGTAGAAGGCAGGAATAGAGACGTGGTTGGCCAGGAAGGAACGATGGAGCACCCTCTTACCTAATGGTGCGGTGCCCCATGACACGCACAGGAAACTCACCAGGTTCTGACAGTGCTACACCAGCAGGAACATTGCCAGCTTGAACTGAAGGGGACAGAGGCTGGACTGAATGAAGGAAGGCCGTTGGATTTCTAACATTCTGCAGGCAGGAAATGGGCTGATAAGAGCTGCTCAGCTGCAAACATGTGCTACCCTCAAGAAAAAGGGAGAGAGACTCCAAGGGCAGAGCCATGGGCACAGAGAACGGAGCCATGGGCACCAGGGCCGAGGGCAGTGGAGCTGTGGGTACTGAGGCCTGCGGAGCTGTGAGACACAGAGGATAAACTCCAAGGCTTTGACACCCAATGGAACTTACACTGCTGACTTTCACTGGGGACCAGTTACCCACCTCTTATTTCTTTCATTTTCGCCCTTTTGGAATGGGAATCTCCATAGCTAGTATCCTACGCTTGTTCTACCATTGTTTTTGGAAGCAGATAACTCGTTTACTCATTTCATAGGTCCACAGATGGAGAGGAATTTTGCCCCAGGAAGGCACATCCCGATTCTCACCCATACCTGATTTAGATGATTTAGATGATAAAATCTGGGACTTTTGAGTTGATATTTAGGTGAGATTTTGGATTTAGAGTTGAGGCTGCAGTGGGTTGCATTTTGGGGGTTGTTGAGATAGGGTGAATGTATGTGGGATGGATGTGAATTTTGGGGCATCTGAGGATAGACTTCAGTGGGCTGAATGAGCTCCCATAAAGACACATTCATGTCCTAATTCCTATTGTTGTGAATGTCATTCCATTTGGATAAAAGGTCTTTGCCTATCTGATTCAATTAGGCGTTATGAAATAAGATCATCTCAAATTTCCTGAGTGGGCCCCACTTCTAATGACAAGTGCCCTTATAGGAGACACACAGAGGGTGGACAGAGACGAGTCAGGCAATATGACAATGGTGGCAGAGATTGGAGTGATGTGGTTATCAGTCAGGAATGTCTGGAGCCACCAGAAGCTGGACGAGAGAAAAAATGGATCGTCCCCTAGACCCTCTGGAGGGAGCACATCCCTACTGATTCCTTGATAATAGACTTCTGGCCTTGAGCACTGTAAGGGAATGCATTTCTGTTTGTTTAAGTCACTCAATTTGTAGTTGTTTAGAGCAGCCACAGGAAAGTAGTACAGATTTTGGTACATTTTGCTAAGTCAAAGTAGCCAGTTATAAATGACCACATATTATATGATTCTGTTGATATGAAATGTCCAGAACAGACAGATCTATGGAGACAGAGGATAGATTAGTGGTTGCCAGGGGCTAGGGGCTGGGGGAATGGGAGTAACTGCTGATGGATATGGGCATTCATTTTGGGGTGATGCAAATGTTCTGAAATTAGATAGTGATGATTGTACAGTTCTGTGACTGTACTAAAAACAACTGAGTTTTACTTTAAATAAGTTTATTTTATGGTATGTGAATTATATAGACACAGTGAGATTTTCTTAACTTATTGATTTTTTATTTATTTATTTATTTATTTATTTATTTATTTATTTATTTTTGCTTTTTGGTATGTGGGTAGCTCCCTGGCCAGGAATCGAACCCAGGCCGCAATGCTGACAGCGCCAGCGCTGAAGCCTTAAGCCGCTACACCACCAGGGAACTCCCTGATTTTATATTTGTATCTTTTTTCTTTTACTACAAAATTTTTTCTTTTACTAAAATATTAACATTTATTTGCTTGATCCTGATAGATACATTAAAGGCCTTCAAAATGATAATATCTGTTTTACCACATTATAAGAACAGCAAAAACATTGAAGTGAATTTCGAGGATTTTTTTGATAGTCAATTGAGTCCTTAGACTCTATCCCAGTAACAAAGGTGCAGTGCAGTTTAAAAGTCATTTGAAATAAATTTTTGCTTTATGTCAGTATGGTACTCATTTGGTATAGAATTGGTTGTTTCTATTTCTTCTCAATTTCAGGGTTGCTTTCCCTTTTTAAAATTTAATTTAATCTATTCCTTAAACATTTAAAACATTTACATGGGTCAAAAATCAAAACTGTGTACAAAGGTATATAGTAATTCCTTCTTATCCTCAGGGGATATGCTCCAAGCTCCAACACCCCGGTGCATGCTCAAGACCATGGATAGTGCTGAACCCCATATATGCTGTGCCTTTCCCTATACATACATACCTATATGTAGTTTAATTTATAAATTAGGCACGGTAAGGGATTACCAACAATGACTAATTATAAAATAGAACAACTATAACAATGTACTATAATAAAAGTTGTGTGAATGTGGTTTCTCTCTCTCAAAATATCTTACTGTGCTGTACTCACTTTTTTACATAAAGGAAGCACTTTACAGCTTCTCTTTGGCACATCCGAATTGCCGACATCACTACTCTTATGCTTTGGGACCATTATTAAATAAAATAACGGTGAATGGACACAAGCACTGGAATACAAGGTCTGACAATTAAGTTCACAAACTTGCCACCGTGCGCTTATGTTGGCAGCACTGTACAAACAACTCTGTAAGGTGTCATGACCTTGATGTATCTGTGTCTCACAGCTGTGTTTGTGTTGAGGTGTGGCGTTGTCTTGCTGAGTGGCATTCATTATCGTTGCATGTTTTTGTGTGTCATTGAGAGCTTGAATTAGAACCATGAACAAACATTTAGTTTCTTACTAAACTTGGCAAGAGTGTAAGTGAAATCAGGGGCATGTTAGTCCAAGTTTATAGGAATAATGCCATGAAAAAACCAGCAGTGTACAAATGGATTAAACTTTTTTCTGAGGGGAGAGAAAGGGTCACTGATGAAGAGAGATCAGGGTAGCCAGTAATGAGCAGAAGTGATGAAAACATTGCAGAAATTCATCAAATTGTGTATCAAAATCATCAGCTGACCATGGGAAGCATAGCAACCAGGTAACATCAATAGAGAAACAGTTAGAAAAATCTTAACTGAAAATCTTGGCATGAGAAAGATGTGTGCAAAAATGGTCCTGAAGGAGCTCACCGATGAACAAAAGCAAAGGAGAGCCGAAGTTTGCCAAGACCTTTTGAAGAAGCAAGACAATGTTCTGGGCCATGTTATCACTGGTGATGACACATGGGTGTACCAATACGACCCTGAAACAAAGCATCAAAGTGCACTATGGAAGTCAGCCAATTCTCCACGACCAAAAAAGTTCTGTCAGTCCAAATTAAGAGTGGAAACAATATTGCTAACCTTTTTTTGATATCAGAGGGCTTGTTCATTATGAATTGTACCAACTGGACAAATAGTCAACCAAATTTACTATTTCAAAGTGCTGAAAAGGCTGCATGAAAAAGTTAGATGAAAACAACCTGAAGTTTTTACTAACAACTCATGGCTCTTGCATCATGACAATGCACCAGCTCACATGGCACTGTCTGTGAGGGAGTTTTTAGCCAGTGAACAAATAACTGTATTGAAACACCTTTCCTACTCATATGATCTGGCCCCCAATGACCTTTTTCTTTAACCAAAGGTAAAGAAATATTGAAAGGAAGACATTTTGATGACATTCAGGACATCAAGGTTTATATGATGATAGTTCTGATGGCCATTCTAGAAAAAGAATTCCAAAATTGCTTTGAAGGGGGTACTTCAAAGGTGACCATAGTGATAGTCAGCAATGAGGTATGTAGTACTTTTTCTAGGATGAGTTCACGAACTTGTCAGACCTCGTATCATGACAATCAATCTAATAACCAAAATGGCTACTAAATGACTACTGGGAGGGGAGTGTGTGCAGCGTGGAGACACTGGACAAAGGGATGATTTACGTCCCAGGTGGGATGAGTGAGACAGCTTGAAATTCTTATCATGCTATTCAAAATGACGCATAATGTAAAATTTATGAATTGTTTATTTCTGGAATTTTTCATTTAATATTTTTGGATCATGGTTGATTGAGATAACTGAAACCCAGATAGTAAAACCTCAGATAAGGGGGGACTGCTGTATCAGGAAAGTCTTGCTTACATCCCTATCCCCTCTCTTCTGGTTCCTCACTCTCTACTTCCCCATGCTAACTCTGTTAGTCTTCATTTCTGGTTTATCTGTCTAGAGATTCTGGAAAATTAAAAAAAAAAAAATATATATATATATATATATATATAAATAGACACACATGTATATGTACAGTGTATATATGTATTTTTTATTATTTATTTTTTTTTACATAAATGGTAGCACTTTATATATACTGTTGTGGTTTTTTTTTTTTTCACTTATATACTGGAAGCCTCTTGAATCTCTCCTTATCAGTACTTAGAAATCTTACTTATCCTTTTCCGTGACTGCATAAACTTCATTGTGTAGGAAGTTTATTCAATCATTTCCTTATGGGTGAACATTTGGGTTGTTTCCAATCTTTTACAAAGCTATTCCAAGCAATTCTGCAGCAACAAACCCTGTGGATCTGTTGTTAATCTAGCTGCAGGGTAGGTTCCTAGAAGTGATTGGCAGGTCTAACGGTAAATGCATCTGTAATTTACTCCTACCAGCAATGTGTGAGAGTGCCTGTTAACCCACCGTATCTCCAGGCAAGTGTTGGTGCCAACCTGGTATGTGAGAAGTTATATCTGAATGCAGTTGAAAGGACATTTCTCTGGCAGATTGCGGTTAAGCGTGCTTCTCACATGTCAACAAGCAAATGTCCTTTGTTTTTCAGAGAATTTTTTTTTTTTAACTTTTTTTCTATAAGGATTTTTGTCTTTTTCCCCCTTAAATTTTAAGAGCTTTTATGTATTTGTTATTTGTGATGTAAATTGTATATTCTCCCAGATTATCATTTGTCTTTTGACTTTTTTTATAATCACTTTGAAATGGTAAAAATAACACAACAACAAAGTTAGAGAAAAAAAGTCTTATTATTCCATGACTTCAACATAACTTCTTAAAAAAATTTAAGGATAGTTGCTATACAACATTATGTTAGTTTTCAGCATAACTTTTTTATTTTGTAAATTCTCTGCTAGACATGTCTAAAATCTTGTTTAGATACAATCAATTCTAAGTACTGGTCACATCTTTTTTATTCTGCTTTTGTCACTTGAAGTTAGGGGAAAACCCCCTTGGATGGGTCACATTCTAACCAATGAATTTGTTGACATAAGGTAATTTCTTAAAAAAGAATCAGCAGGCCCTGGCATCTGGAGTCCTGATTCACTTCCGGACCTTCCAAGGTTACTGGAAGTTGTTTGCAGGCGAGACTCCCATCCTCCCCAGCACCTGCCAGGCTGAGTCAGCTCTGGGCGAGCAACAGCGTGGCCACAGTCCCTCTTGGAGTCTTGGAGCTAGTTGCTTCCATGGCTTTGATGTCTGTCCCCAACCACCACCCACGATAGTGTCAGCACTGGGAAAACTCCGACCTTCCTCTCTCATCCTCTCGTTTCAGCTGGGGCTTCCGACAAGCACACATTCCCTGTCTGTCTGTCTGTCTGTCTCTCCCCCACCCTCGCTCCCTTGCTCTTCGTCCTTTCCTCTCTGCATCATGGCCTTTTGTACTTAACAGCACACGTGTAATTAGTTACCAGTGTGCAGGTAACTTACTCCATGCCCAAATGCATCTGCTATGATTTTTCTGTTGGAGATTAGTGTTCCCCCAACACCCAAGCTGCTTTAAATATTTTTCTAAATAAATGCATAGCAAAATTTTATGCTTTATGATTTGGAAGCTTAAAGTTCTTTTTGATAGAATAAAAACATCTTGGGCATCTAAATAATCCATAGGAAATACAATGAGCTTATTTTTTACTCCTTAGTTTAGAAAGACAGTTACATAATGAGTCTAGCTGCATCTGAGTTTGAGTGCCATTTCTCATTGTTCTCTTTTTCCTCCTTGTTACTTAGGAGAAAAAAATATATATTTGGGGGGATTAGTCATTTAAAGATGACAAGGCAGAACACATCTCTTTTCCTGGCATCCCTATTTTTTTCCTAACTTTTTTTTTTTTTTTTTTTTTTTTTTTTTTTTTTTTTTTTTTTTTTTTTTTTTGCTTTTTTTTGGTATGTGGGTAACTCCCTGGCTGGGAATCGAACCCAGGCCGCAGCGTTGACAGCGCCAGCGCCGAAGCCTTATGCTGCTACACCACCAGGGAACTCCCGCATCCCTATTTTTTTAAGTAGAGGTAACACTGGTTTCTAACATTATATAAATTTCTCTCTCTATTTTTTTAATGCCAATATTTTAAAGCTGTGACATGGTGGAAACTTATATGAAACCATCATGTTGTACACATTAAATACATACAATTTTTAGTTTTTAATTATAATTCAACAAAGCTAGGGAAAGTTTTTAAAAGTAAGTAAAAAAATATATATTGACAAAAAGATAAAAGACCCCACTAAATGGTGGGGCCTTGTGTATATACAGCATGCTGTCTTTCACAGATGTTTGTATATATTATCTCATTGGACTCTGACCACTTATTTTTCTGACAGTAGTTTCGTTAACAGTATTTGTCAGATTTTCTAGAACCCTAAAGAATTTGTCTAAAGTCTTTGGGAAAAGTTTATTTAAAAATGTTTACTCAGCTTTATTAAGATATAATGGAAACTCATAACATATATGAGTTTAAGGTGTTCACTGTGACTTGATAGATGTATACATTGGGAAATGATTACCACAGTAAGATTAATTAGCATAGCCATCACCTCACATAGCTACTATTTTGTGTGTTTGTGTGTGGCGAGAACTTTTAAGATCTACTCCCTTAGCAACTTTCAAGTATACAGTAGAGTGTTATTAACTGTAGTCACCATCTGGACATTATTTCTGCAGGACTTATTCACCTAATAACTGCAAGTTTGTACCCTTTTACCCATTTCCCCCACCTTGCTACTCCTGGCAACCACCATTGTATTCTCAGGTTTTTTTTTAGATTGCACATATAAGTGAGATCACGGAGTGATTGTTCCCTATTTGACTTATTTCACTTAGTTAGCATAATGCCCTCAAGTTTTATCCATGTTGTCACAAACAAATGGCAGCATTTTTTTCTTTTTTTATGGCTGAATACTATTTTATTGTGAGCTGTCGTCGTACCTTGGCAAGGTACACCTTACCGAGTTGTTGGTACGGTGCTGCCAGCATAAGGGCACAGCAGCAAGTTCACAAACTTAATTGTCAGATTTTGAGCGTGACAACAACTCTGATGGCCAGTCCAGAAAAAGAGTTCCAAAATTACTTTGAAGGGTGGACTAGGCACGGGCATTGGTGAATCGCTTCCCAAGGGGAGTCCTTCAAAGGTGACCGTAGTGGTATTGAGTAGGGAGGTATGCAGCACTTTTTCTAGGATGAGGTCACGAAATTAATTGTCCAAACTAGCATACCTAAAAGTGGGATTGCTGGGTCATATGCTAGTTCTATTTTTAATTTTTTGAGGACCCTCTATACTGTTTTTCATAGTGGCTGCACCAATTTATATTCCAATCAAGAGTACACAAGGGTTCCCTTTTCTCCACATCCTCGTCAGCACTTACTTTTCTCTTGTTTTTTTTATTGCTAAGGTGGTATTTCATTGTGGTTTTGGTTTGCATTTCCATGATGATCAGTGACGTTAAGTACGTTTTCATGTACCTTTGACCATTTGTGTGTCTTTTGTTTTGAAAAATGTCTAACCAGGTCTTTTGCCCATTTTGAAGTTACATTGTTTTTCTTGTACCGAGTTGTATGAGTTCCTTATGTATTTTGGATAGGAACCCCTTAACAGATACATGGTGTGCAAATGTTTTCCATTGTATAGGTTGTCTTTTCATTGTATTGATAGTTTCCTTTGCTGTGCAGAAGCTTTTCAGTGTGATGGAGTCCCACTTGTTTATTTTTGCTTTTGCTACTTATGCTTTAGGTGTCATATCCAAAATATTATCACTAAGAGCAGTGGCAAGGAACTTTTTTTCCTATATTTTATTCTAGGAGTGTTATGGCTTCAGATCCAACACTTGGAGTTAATTTTTGTGAGTTACATAAGATAGTGGTCCAGTTTCATTCTTTTGCCTGTGAATAGCCAGTTTTCCCATCACCATTTATTGAAGAGATTATTTTTTCCACATTGAGTATTCTTGGCTTCTTTTTCAAATACTGATTGACCTAAATTTAATTTAAATCTTCACTTGAAATCTTCCTGACTTACATCTATGGTTGCAGGTACTAAAGATAATACAATGTGTATTGGGGTTTGCAATTCTTACCATTTGCCATATATCTAAATGCCTAGGAACTGTTTTAAGTATGGACCCAAGAATTTCTAAAAATCTTTTCACAATTTTGCTTTTCACTGTGTACAATGTTAATTGAGAGATTACTATGGTCATCTGGTAACCATCATCATTATTCTAAAAAATTAGTGAAAACTTTTCTTTTAATCTGCTTATGGTGCTCTTAATTAAATGAAAAGTGAATTGTGGGATATTTCTGTTTAAATGAAGTTTCATTCATTTGTATCATTAAAAAGCTTTGTGTTAGAAATGGTTAGTCCCACTTGCCAGTTTGTTAAAGCATGGTATTATTTTCGTGTGTGCTGGGTAAACCACTGAGTATGATTTTTATAATCTAAATGCAATATGTGTTTTTCCACTGATGTTCTTGCTGGAGGCATTCCCTTCCCTGTTACGACCAGTATTCTAGCAGCATTCTATTTTTGCTTCTGCAGATTGGAGTAAGAGTAGGGGAAGAATGGAAAATAGGCCTCCTTTGTTTGGGGCTGCTTAGTACTTATCATGAGTGTATAATTTCTGGAACGAGACAGAGCCAAAGGGCACCATTAGCCCTTTAAAAATAGCTGAGCGAGATCATTTTCCTCGGTTGCTCTATCATTACTGTGGGATCGTGACATTGTCTCCTCACACGATTCAAAGAACTGATCCTTCCAGCTGCCTGGGCACCCCACCTGCCCCAGAAGGACAACTCCACTGCTCATTGTGCACGCAACCAGCTCCCACTCCTCCATGCTAATGAATGTCAACTGATAATCCCCCAGGGGCCGTTGTAGCCACTAGTTTCAGCCTTTTCCTTCGTCAAATCTCCTTTGAGCAGTGCTCTTAAGAATAGGCCAGATGAATGAAGCTGGGTTTAATCTTTCTTTTCCCCTGCCCTCTCTCTTAGCTGCCCAATTCGAAGGCTGGTTTCCCAGGTTTTCGTTAATTCCCCACTTTTCCCCACATTTTTCCTTTCTGCTCTGGTCTTTTAACACTTCTTAATCACCTCGTTTCCATTTTATTCTTCCAGCTGCTGCAGCATCTACTTTATCAATGTCTCCTTGATCAACACCTTCTAATGGTTGAAAATCCCAGGGGCTCCTCAGACTCCTTGCTATTCCGCAGGAGTTCGGACAGCAGGATCGGCCAGACGAACCAGCTTGCCTGCCTTTGTCTCCCATTCTGTCCCTCCCTGCTTTAGGTAGGGCTCACCTTCTCTCAGCCAGGACCTCCACGCTGTCTCCTGGTTATCCAGGCCAGAGACCGAGGTACTCGACTCAGGTCTCTCCTGGTTCTGTGCTGTGTACCCACTCACTCACTCCACACATTAAAATCTTTCCTGTTATTGAATCTCATTTCCTCAGGACTTTACTCTTTTGAGGGTCAAGGCAGTTCCTCACCATGCTGGCAGGTAGCTTCTGTGTGCCAGTCCCACGAGGGTGACCATGGTCTTTACACATTAGATGTCCAGTGCCTAGTCCATGCTCTGCCTTCCCGGTCGGCCTCTTTCTCACATATTGTTTCTCCCAGAACCAATATAGCTCTCATTTGCTAACTTAGATTCACCCAGTGTCGGCCCTATGTACTGATTTCATGTCAGCTCTCCTGGGTCCCCATGACTTCCTTATCAGCTAGCTTCATTTGGCGGCTCACCTGGGGGGGCCACTCTACTTCTAGCAAGCATTGTATGTTTCCTATTTGCTATTATACTTGGCTGAGTTGGTTCTGACTGAGAAGTTTTTTATCATAATCTGAGAAATTAATTCAGGGCCATCCTCCTGTCCTCCTCATCTGCACATGTCACAGCTTATATTAAGAAGGCATGGCAGCCCTGGTCAGTCAATAGTCACAGTCCTCCCCCTGTGAGTCCGCACTTGGCCTACAATCATTCTAACTCAGTGTTCCAGGCAGCCACTAAAAATTGAATGAAGTTAAGAAGAAATGCGTGAAATATCTTTGACTTCCATAGTCCATCTGCCAGGGATATTGGTGACAATATGAGTAAGAAGCTCAGGAATCTTAGCAGGTTGAGTATGAGGATATTTGTGAGCAGAAAGTGTTTTTGTCACTCAGGCATCCATGCTCCTGATCGTCTACTTATCCATGCGTGGGGCTGACCCATCATTTATGTACTCCTGCTGATTGACAGCCTTCGTTCTGTGTTGGATTTACAGTTTATTCCAGGATCAATTTTTTCATAAGTAAAGAGAGATACGATGGAATTCTTTATCACAACATTTACCTTAGGTAACTTAAAAACACATAACCTATACTACCCAGCACCCTTGGCATGCCCCCCTCCAAATCTCCACTCTTTGTTCTTTCACAATAATGGCCCCAAAATGCAACCCAAATACTGCCTTTGGAGTTCAAACAAAGAAGTCATTATTTGTTCCAGCGATGAGGAAAAGTATAACTAGCTTAGCTGGACCTCCTAAAAGATGATACGGTGTATCCAAAAACCATTTTTGCTGCCCTTTAGAATCAAATGAGAGGTGTAAAGAGTAATTTGACTATCCAAGACTTTTCCCTAATGCTGTCTTTAGAATCTAAACCCACCCTACTGTGTTTTATTTGTTCAATCAGTAAATGTTACACATCGACCACATGTCAATTCCTGAGTTAGGTGCTGTGGCCATAAAGATGACTCAGATGTCATCTTTGTCCCCAAGGAGACTTCCTTCTAAGGAGAAGAAATGGACAGCAAACACAGGAGGAAAAAGGTGTTGTGTGAAGTATGTATAGTGGCTGTAGGGTGATAGGGTGGGGCCAGCTCTTTGTGGTTGCGGGGAAGGCTGTGGTTGGAAACAGCTTCAGAGAGGCGGTGACTGCTGGGCTGTGTCTTAAAGGATGTGAATAGATTCTTTTATTTATTTTTTTTAATTCATTTTTATTGTTAGACTTATTGGGGTGACATCTGTTAGCAAGGATTACATAGGTTTCACCCATACAATTCTACAGTGCATTGTCAACTGGTTATATAATAAGTTCACCACCTAATGTGACCCCTCTTTCCATCACCTTATATTTAGCTTCCCCTCCCTAGAAGGTGGAGGGGAGAAGGATAGTCCAGGCAGGACAGAACTTACACAGAGCTTAAGGAAGTGCAAGTGATTTAGTATGGCCATGGCACAGAAGGGGCACGTGTGAGCAGGAGGGGACCGCATGGTAGACAACTTTATGTCATCCACTGTCAGCAAGTGGGAGTCAGATGGGGTGACAGTGGAAGGTAGAGTGTGACAAGAAGGGACAAAATGCATCTTGAAGTCTGAGAAAAGATTGGGGAGGGCACAAGGAAAAGGAAAGGTTTAGGAAGTTACCATGTGACAGATGATGAGAGCCGAGGCTAAGGCAGTGGTAGCAGGAAAGGGAAATAGATGACAAATAAAGGCTATTGAGGATGAAGAGTACTGTGAGGGTGAAAATGCCTGGGTGAGCGTGGGGATTAGGAAGAGTAAAAATCCACCGGAACTCCCAGGTGACTGGATCAGTGGTTGCTATAGACTTAATGTTTGTGTCCCCCAGATTCCTGTGTCAAAATCCTGATGCCCAATGTGATGGTGTGAGAGGTGGCCCCTTTGGGAGCCGATTCGGTCTTGAGGGTGGAGCCCTCATGAATGGCACTGGTGCTGTTATAAAAAAGATGGCAGGGAGCAACCTTGTCTCTCTTAACAATTGGGGACACAGCAAAAATTGAGTGACAGAAGTCTGTCCCTTAATTCCTGATCCACAGAAGTCTGACACTGAGTCTTCACCAGACACTGATTTGGCTGGTGCCTTGCTCTTGGATTTCCCAGCCTCCAAAACTGTGAGAAATTCATTTCTGTTGGTTTCTAAGCCAACGTGGTTTATATAACATGGTATTCTGTTACAGCAACTCGAACGGACTAAGGCAGTGGTCTCCATTGACGATAGACTATGCTTCACTTTGTAGAAATGTCTTAAAAGGTTGCCATTAGAGAAAATTTTATAAATAGAATTTTTAAAATTTTGGGCTTTTATGCATTCAATCTAACAAATACAGACATTGTTATTTTAGGCGTCAATACTTTGATAGATGCAAAGTGGGAGGTTTCTCACTATGGAAAAAAGCATGTATATGTAAGATTCTGAGACAGATTATAAAATGAGACAGTGTGGGATTAATTATCAAAATGCAATGTTTATGAAAATGTTTTTAATATTGATCTTTATAGTACA
Organism: Lyroderma lyra; assembly: GCA_004026885.1. Taxonomy (NCBI): domain Eukaryota; kingdom Metazoa; phylum Chordata; class Mammalia; order Chiroptera; family Megadermatidae; genus Lyroderma; species Lyroderma lyra. Next base: position 61,858 of record PVJL010000101.1, on the reverse strand, counting down.
GGAACCATTTAAAATCATTTAAAAATAGCAACTGTAAGAAAAAAGTCACTGTGCCAATCTACTATAGACTCCCAGGAAATACTAAGTCATAATAACACAAAAGAAATGATGGGCTTGTATTAATTTTAGGTGACTTTTTTTACCTAAATAATAGGGCCCTAACAAGGCCTTAAAAAATAAAATCGTAGGACAAACTTTACAGGAAGCTATGGAAACAGAATGGACAATTTTGCTTAAAATAGAACACCTATATTTAGGAGCTTTTAGCCTGGTACGACCTTGACATTTAAGTCAACACAGTTAAGTCTGATTATACTTGTAAGCTCCATCCTCTACCTATTGTCTCTAAATCATTCAATGGGCTTAACTGCTCAGCAGAATGAAAATTGAATGTAAACTAATTTTTCCCTCAATTAGTTTTCTCTCCCTACTTTTTTCTTAAATTTATTGGGGTGACATTGGTTAATAAAATTATATTGGTTTCAAGTATACATTTCTGTAATACATTATGTGTATATTACAGGCCTGGGCAGACTTTTTTAGGGCAAGGGCTGCTTCTCCAAGTATTGTAATCCAGTAGCAATTTATTTTATTATTCAGGCCATCACCTCAAAATTGCTTGATGGTCCACCCATGAACCCTCGATCAATGTCTTGCCCAGCCCCGGTATATTGTATTTTGTGCTCACCACCCAGGTCTGTTCTCCTTCCATCACCAAATAGTTGACCCACCCCAACCCCTTCCCCTTCCCCTCTGGTTGCCTAAAAATTTTAAAACATTCATCTCTTGGCTTCCCTGATCAGCACCCCTTTGTGAGTGTGCATTAGTGGTAAGCTACAGTAACATCCTGTGAGACCATTCCTCTGACTCAATAAGGAAACGTGCCAGTGTTGTGTTCTGGTTTGGATTTAAGAGATTCCTGGTCTAAGGTCAAGTCTGCTACTTACCAGCTGAATGACTTGTGGAAAGCTCCAGCCTCTATTTCATAATTTTTAATATGAAGAGATCAGGCCAGAACAGTGGTTTCCAACCCTGACTGTTCTATAGAGTCAACTGAGGAACTTTTAGAAAACAACATGGTAGGCCCCAGTTACTTTGGTCTGTGTTGACCAATGGTCAATACCATGATAATGTGTATCCAAGGTTGAGACAATTTGACCAGAAAGATCTCTACAGGACCATAACAGCTTGAAACATTTTTGTTCTATGAAATCATGTAGACATGCTAATTGACAGGTCACCTGGTCTTAAGCAATGTCAGAGGGTACCTTTCATAAAAATAATACAAAATTACAAACACAAAATCAGAGGACATTTATTTAGAATGAAAAAGAAACCACAACAAGTTATACATTTTGAAAAGCTGACAAACACCACAGGTATAAAAATGATCCAGAAAAATAAGATAATATTATTGTTGCCGGAGAATGGCCCCTTCTCGGTGCAGTGTCCAGGTTCTTGGTGTCCTGAACAGAGAATTGAGTGAGACACAGAAATAAAGTGGTGAAAAGAGTAGTTTATTAGAAGCAGAAGTGTCCTCCCGAGAAATAGGAGCAGGCTCAAGCAGGAGAGCAACTCAAGAGCCCCGAATGACAAGGCTTTGGTAGTTTTATTCTCTTTAGTGGTAAGGGGTTATGTCTATCTGGGTGTGGGAACTTTTGATTGACATCTTTGATTGACAATCACCTTCTTTTAACTGTGCATGTTTCTTCCTAGAATTCAGTCTGTTGTATAGATATTAATGAACTTCTAGGTATATGTATGATATTATAATGATGTGTATAATAAGACTTAGGTGAACTGAAGGTCATTGTAACCCTTAACTGTGTAGGCACTAGTAACTGGCTTAAATTGGGGGGCTTTTTGTACCCTATCACTTCCTTGTATTAACTTTTGCCTAGAACTTCCTCCTGTGGTTGCCTAGCCTGGGGTGGGAATTACTAGTGAAAGGGTGGTATCAGGGTGGTGACGACTCCAGCAAGGCGAGTCCCATGGAAGGGGTCCCAAGATCTTTCTAGTTCAGCGGTTCTCAACCTGTGGGTTGTGACCCCTTTGGGGGTCGAACGACCCTTTCACAGGGGTCGCTTAAGACCGTCGGAAAACACGTATCAGATATTTATGTGACGATTCGTAACAGTAGCAAAATTACAGTTATGAAGTAGCAACGACAATAACTGTATGGGGGTCACCACCACGTGAGGAACTGTAGTAAAGGGTCGTGGCATTAGGAAGGTTGAGACCCACTGCTCTAGTCTATCTGCCTACCTTACTTTCCTCTTGAGAGGCGTGATCTCCATAAACTTCTGTGGGTAGCTGAGGGACAGGAGGTCTTATTTTCTGTATCTGCTTCCTCCTGAATGTGGTCGTTGTCTCTACCTATCGGGGATTCATGGAGCTCTTACCCTATTTGATCTAAAAGGGAAGGAGGGGCCTTGAGTTCCGCCTGGGAGACCGTGTTGACTTCTTTGGTCGGGATGGGCTGGAGCCTTGCTAGAGCATCATTGTACCCCAATGGCCCTAGATGAGGAGAAATAGATTCAGTTAATGGATCTAACAGCATTGGCCTCAGAGCAGGCCTCAACGCCACTGTTTTGGGGTGGCTACATGATGGAAAATCCGTTCAGCCCCTGGAGCTGCGTCTTGTTGAAGTCTGGCTTAGCTGGTCATTCAGGTGTTGTCACCTACCCAGGGTCCAGAAGGGACTGGAAAGAATGCTGGACCACAATGATTATAAGCAGCAAGCAGGGGGATATGAATTACACGTTTCAGGATAGTTATCTACGGCAGGGTGCAGGGGCATTCTAATTCCAGCTGGAAACAATCTATTTCCTAAGGTTAGGGACCAGGGAAAACCGATCAAGAAAATGATTGCGACTAGGGGCTAGGGAAAAGGTGACACTGACTGGGAAGCTGAAGAACCAGGGACAAGGAGGTGAGAACTTCCTACAGGGCCTTGGTGGGGAGCTCTTTCGTTTGGTTTGTATTGTTATTATTAACTATCAGGCATACATCTTTGGTACTTTTTTTTCTACAGTTCTTGATCATGTATTCTTTGATTGCTTCTTCATTTGACAACAATTTTGTAATATTTTCTATAGAGAGAATAAAAAGAAACCTCAGTCTTTTGCAACTGATCGATTTATTTTTATTATGGATAGTTTAGAAGTTTGTTTCAGCTTCACAATTCATTATTGGTAATGCTATGTAAGTTTTAGGATTGTTGTCAATTCTGGGATAGTTTCTACTTAGATTTCATCATCTATGAGCTCTAAGATTTGGCAGAATTTTCAGGTTTGGTATATGTAATATGAATTTTATGTGTCAACTTGACTGGGCCATGGGGTGCCCAGACATTTGGCTGAACATTATTCTGAGTATGTCTGTGAGGGTGTTTCTGGATAAGATTAGCATTTGAATTGGTTGCCTTAGTAAAGCAGATTGCTTATCCCAATGTGGGTGGGACTTCACCAATCAATCAAAGACATAAATAGAAGGAAAAGGATGGGTTAGAGCAGCAGTCCCCAAACTTTTTGGCACCAGGGACCTGTTTTGTGCTGGAGGATTTTTTCATGGACTGGAAGGGGGGTGGTGGTGCAAGGAAATGGTTTTGGGATGATTTAAGAGCATTACATTTATTGTGCACTTTATTTCTATGATTATTACATTGTAATATATAATGAAGTAACTATACAACTCACCATAACGCAAAATCAGTGGAAGCCCTGAGCTTGTCTTCCTGCAACTAGATGGTCCCAGCACTAGCATCACTGCCTCAGTTCCACCTCAGATCATCAGACATTAGATTCTCAAAAAGAGCACCCAACCTAGATCGCTCGCATGCACAGTCCACAATGGGGTTCGTGCTCCTATGAGAATCTAATGCCACCACTGATCTAACGGGAGGCAGAGCTCAGGTGGTCATGCCAGTGACGGCGAACGACTGTGAATACAGATAAAGCTTCACTCACCTGCTGCTCACCTCCTGCTGTGCGGCCCAGTCGTAATAGGACACAGATTGGCACCGGTCCGTGGTCTGGGAATTGGAGACCACTGGATTAGAGCAATTTCTTTCTGACTATTTGAGCTTGAACAAGGGTCTTTTCCTGCCTTTGGACTGAACTGACTCTGACTCTTGTTGGTTCTCCAGTCTGCTGGCTTTCAGACTGGAATGTACCCCATTAGCTTTCCTGGGTCTCCAGCTTTCTGACTGTGGTTCTTGGACTTCTCAGCTTCTGCAATGGCATGAGCCAACTCCTTATAACAGCTATCTATCTATCTACCTATCTATCTATCATCTCCTATTAGTTGTTTCTCTGAGAACCCTGACTACTACAGAATATATTTCAAACTTTATTTCTTACCCACTGTCTGTGAGCTGGGAGGCACAATGTCACAGTGTGACCTCTGGCACTACAACCTTTGGGTTCTGATTTTGCATGAGTGGGTGAAGTATGTTTTATGTATAGTCCTCCCTGCCACAGTCCACCTGTGCATGGATGTAACTGTGAAAACTCTACAAGCTCAAGCTCAGTAATTCTCTAGTCACGTTTCCCCTTAGTTAGACCCCACAGGTGCCCATGGCAGTTCCAGTGTCAACAGATAGAAGAGGAAGGTGCATTGGAAAGAAACCAAGGTCTTTACAGATTACAGTGAAAACATCTCGCCTTTGCAAATTATATGAAAACATATGAACATGTGAACACGTGTATAGGGACCCTCCCAGGATATTGTCAGGACTCATGCAGGTAAGAGGCCCCAAGGCTTCACTTTATTAGCTTTCTAGCACACCACCGTTTTGTCAGCATGGTTGTGCCCTGGTATGGACAGGGCATCTGCCATGGGGAAAAGCACTGTGGGTGAGTGGAATCTGAATGGTTCAAAAGATGAATCATCATTGTGTTACTGAAGGTGAATGAAATGACCGTATGAGCCCACACAGTCCCCAGTCATGCGTTGTGGCTCCTTGATTCGTGTCCATCATGACCCTGGCTGTGATTTGACAGGCCCGGTGGAGACATGCACTGTCATTTCTAAATAAGATCACGTTTGCAAACTGGCCCCTGAATCATTTAAAATAGTGTGTTTTAAGGAATCCCCATTCCTCCTAATTTCCTTCTCGCCCAATATAAATCTGATTGGCACGTATGAATGAATATATGCACACTCGGGGTAAAAACTGAAACCCCTTACCTATGCATCTGTAAAGAGAGTTCCATTGCTTGAAAGGAGAGCTAAGTCTGAACTCTGAGTAAGGTTTTGGAACGTGTCCAGAATTTTGTCTCGGCAGAGCAAAATCGCAGAAGTGCTAACTGCTATCTAAGAATATGCAGTGGGGCAGTTATATTAAAACTGGATTTTAGGGCGCTAGAGTCTCTAGAAAGGCCAATTCAAATAAAGGGGAAGAGGGCAGTGTGAATTTTTGAAGCACGTTTGTCTTAGGAGAGGCCTTTGAGTTGCAGTCTTGCTGTTCATTCTCAGGACCCATTAACGAGAGGCTTCTTTCAAAAGGGAGTTGGTTGTGAGAATTCTGGGAGGAAGTCAAGAGCGATGAGCTTTGCTCCCTGTCAGGTGTTTTGGTCGTCTTCTTGGAGGAAGCTGGAGGGTCACTGTACTGAGGAATGCTTGTCACTAATAGGACTGATTTAAAAGGAAACTTTTCAGAATGTCTTCATCCTGATGCGTGTGGTCCCTTTTTAAGGTAGGATCTTGGTAATGCCAAACGTCACTTCCCATATTGCGACTGTTGCCCAGAATTTTTGGGGAATCCTTTGGAAAAAGGTTCAAATCTTATGGCATAACCTTTGGGTACCTTCAGTGGTTCAAATGATCAGAATTTGGGGTTGGATTATACTCTTTGGAGACTAAAAATATTTTCAGAGACAATAACAGAAGTCAAGTGTCTGATCAAATCCACTCAGTGTTTGCGTGACTGTAAAATACTGCAAGACAGTTTTCTCTTCTGACTGGCAAACTGGTTCTGAAAGCGACTTCATGGCAGATCCAGTGGGCTGCTTCACCCTTCTTGCATACCTTCCTAGATAGGAGGGGCTGGGAAGCTACGATCTGCGTTTCCTGGACCCTTTGGTAGCTGGGGGCCCAGATGTGGTGGTTTTGCTAAACAGGGACATTGGCAAGGGACATGGATGAAGGAGTGAACCATAGGAGGCAATGGCCAGGCAGGGGACAGGAGTGGAGGCATTTGGTTCTTCTGGGGCCTTCTGGCTGAGGTTCAAGGTTCTGGTCCCTCACATTAGAGGCACCAAGTAACTTGAGGTGGCAGCACTGGGGTTATGGCCAGGTCAGTCCTGTATACCTTCTCCCAGATATTGTTTATGGCTGTGTCATACCCAGATCTGCTGTCCTGACCCTCCTGGACATTCCACAAGGTGTCCCTTACTCTCTAATAAGCTCCTTCGACTTAAACAAGCAACCGTGGTTTGGACTGTCTGACTACAAATTCCGGGTGAACAACAGAAGCGTCATTGGAATAAGTATGTAGCCGCTCAGGTCAACAACTTGAAGACCTAAACCTCATTTAAACAAATAAATTTGGTATTGGTTTAATGTTTTCCCAGTTTTTATCGGTAGATTTCATATTTGGAGAACTCCATAAGCCTCAGGAAATATTTAAACAAAGATTTGCCCAACTTTAGGAGAGTTCATTTGTTTTTCCTGCAAAAATGATACAAAATACCTGGAAATGGGGCTCCTATGGACTCTGTCATCGTAGTGGACTGGGGCGCGGGGAGTCTCTAAAGATGCTTCACTAGATGTGATGGGTCACAGACCGTAGTTTGCATCCCCGAGAACTTGGTTTATTCAAGTTACTTTATGCGTGTCTACCCTATTTTCTCCATATAATTCATGAGGATCCCCCAAACAGTTTCTATTATTTTTGTTTTCTTATTTAGTGTTTGTATTTAATGACGATAAGACTCAGGTCTTCAGTAAATGCTACCTGGCTGACTGACAGGGTTAGGTGTGGCCTCCTTTGGAGGACTCCGAGGGCAGTCTCTGAATTAGCAGCTAGACACATGCCATTCCTCATCAAAAGAGATTCAACTTTTGGCTCTTGTGGGCCAATTAGCCATGTCCAAAATGATTACGTTAGAGGTGGAAGACTTTGGAAATCATCTTGTCCAATCTATGTACAAATGTTTTCGACCACATCTTGATTTTATGGGGTCTATTATTTGCCCAGGCGCTGTGACAAAGTACCTCAAACTGAGTGGCTTAACCAGCAGACCTTTCCTTGTCCTGCAGTTCTGGAATTAGAAGTGAGTGAAGGTGTCAGCAGGTTTGCTTCTTTCTGGGGGCTGTGGGAGAAGGCTCTCTCTCTTGCTTCTGGTCATCCGTGGCTTATGGCAGCATAATTCCATCCTTCACGTGGTGTATTCTCTGGGTGCGTCTGTCTCCAAATTTCACCTTTGTACAAGAACATCGGTCATAGTGGATTAGGGCCCGCCCTGATGGCCGCCTCTGTAAAGGCCCTATTTCCAAGTAAGCTCACATTGTAAGGTGCTAGGGTTAGGACTTCAACATGCCCCCCCCCTTTTTTTTGGAGGGGGACACAATTCAACCCATAACCTTAGTTAGGATTCATTGGGTTGTAAGTGACAGAAACTAAATTCGAAACCTCAGGGAGCGCTCAGAGGAGGGGCTGACCCCATTGTTCCTGTCAGCACTGTCTTTCTCCCCCCCTCACTGTGCATGGCCTCCTTCTCTTCCAGTGCAGCCTGGAATTTTCCATGGGGCACGGAACATGGCCTCAGGCAGTGCCAAACCTTGGTGATACGAAAGGCAAGATGGTTTTGTCTCTCATCTTCCATGTACACAAGCCCCCGGAAGGGTTCTGGTCCACCTGCTGGACCCAGGCCTGCGATGGCCCAGTACGTGCCTGGACACGGATGTAAGAGGGCTGGGGCAGATGTCACCCCCTGCCACACAAGGAGCTCATGGCACCGCGTACGTCCGTCTTCTTCACCTCTAGTATCGATGTGCCAGTCATGTTTTCTAAATGCTTTTCCATAGCAAAGCTTTAAGCTTTTGAAAACAGAACTCAAGGTTTTCCTTTGTTGAAGTACGTTCAGTGCTTTCACCTGTTGAGTCCTTCTAGTGCCTGTCACACCTCCCGCCCATTCGGTGCTCACATTCAGTCCCCTCACGCCGTCTCTCCCTTCAGATCGGTCTCCACTTTCCCGCCATCTCGTCTGTGCCCCGGAGGCTGACTCATTCACGTCACCTCCGTGGGCTCCCTGGGCTCCCAATGGCTTCCAGCGAGCAAGTGATCAGAGGCTGGCCGAGGACTGAGGACCCGAGACTGTGCTTAGCCACCTAGTTTTTGCCCTGCAGCGTCACTGCAGGCCGACCTCGTCCCTCCTCTGAAGGCGATGGCTCCCATCCTGTGGCTTTTGCTTCGCAGTTCTCTCCGTCCAACGTTTGCAGAGTGCTCCCGCCCCCGCCCCTTGAGGCTGGTGTGGGACTAGCATAGCATGCCACCGCCACTGTCTCCAGGGGCCAGCGCGCCCCTCACGGTTTCCCCACACCTTGCCACATCTTGGTAAGCAGTCCGCCAAATGGCCCAATACAGTTGGCCGCTTTTCCCATGAGAACCCTGATTACCTCCCCTCTTACCTCCAATTTCTAAACGTGGGTAGTTTCAGTTATTGAGAAAAAAGTAGGAATGATGCAATCCATACTCGGGAGCGTGACTGCTCCACAATCCCTCAGGCTCATTTTGTTTGGAAAGGGTTGTGTGGACAAAATTAAGACAACTTCAAACTGTGTGACTGTTATTTTTCCTGGCACCCTCTAAATAAAATACACACTTCGTAAGGGTAAAACTGGCATCAGATAAAGGTACTTGTTAAACTTTTCAACAAACGTGGCCTGGTGGACAGGCATGGCCACATACCCCGGGGAGGCGAGGAGACCAGAGGCCCTAAGTAACCTTAAACAGGCACCACATTTCTTAAAAGGGCCCCGTTTTATTTTAAAACTGTTTCTGACTTTTTGTTTCCATCAACCCTTGGTTATCAAGGGTTACACAGGTCCCAGGTGTACAGTTCTACAGCGCATCGTCTGTGTGTTGCCTTATGTGTTCACCGCCCAGTGTGACTTCTCTTTCTGTCACCGTATATTTGATTCCCCCTCCCTCCTCTTCCACCCCCTCCCCCACAACAGATTTCTGTTCATTATATTAGTCCCCAAATGTAATAAAGACGACTCTTTAGGGAGATGCCCTGTGTTTATCACAAGGATTTATTACTGGCAGATGGCCCAGTGCTCCCGGGGACACATGGTCTGAGGAGCCCGATGTGAGGAGAACCAGGACACACGGACAATGTGACCGCTTGCTTGTTAGGGGCTGTCGCTAGTATCCTGTGTACTTTCGGATCGTAGGGAAGTTCTAAGATTCGTGACTAGCACTTCTATTTCAGATGACGGTACAGTATTTCATTTTCTTTCCCAATTGAGCATATTATTTACCTTTGTTTTGTTATCTTCCTTTGAATTGTTCACAGATTACATTACTTGGATGCAAATTGTGTTATTTTTTTTAATATTCCTAATTGCAGTATTTTCCTCTCTCACTCATGTAGCATTGCTCATGCATTACCATGCACTCTACGGGAGCCTTTTCTCTGATTAGCAAGGTACCATGTGGGTTTTTTCTTAGGTCATTTCCTAATGAATTCTGAGAAGTGAATCATGAAAGTTTTTAACTACCTTTTCTTATTGTCAGAAATGCTTTAAATCCTGAAACTTCTTTGAGAATAAACTTCTAATGTAAGTTATTAGTTATTATTATTTTTAAATATCTGACTTTGGTTTTTATCAATATGTTTATTACTTTGCTAGGGTTGCCATAACAAAGTAGCATGGACTGAAAGTTATTTTCTCACAGTTCTAGAGGCTAGAGGTTAGAGGTCAAGGTGTCAGGAGTGCTAGTTTCTTTGAGGCTTCTGTCCTTGACTTGTGGATGGGCCACCCTTGTTCTCCTTGTGTCCTCACATGCTCTTCTCTCCAGATCTGTGTCCAAATTCCCTATTCTTATGAGAACACTGGTCATATTGGGTTAGAGTCCACCCTAATGACCTCATTTTCACTCACTTACCTCTTTATAGATCCTATTACTAAGTACAGTCACAGTCTGAGGTACTAGGGGTTAGGGCTTGAATGTCAGAATTTTGGAGAGGACACATTTAGCCCATAACAGTATTTAAATAAAAGTTTAAGAACCATAGTCTACTTGTTGGCTTGTATTATTGACTCTAAAAGCATGTCTACATTACTGAGAGTGGAGCAAAAACTATTTTCCTTGAAAAACTAGAATGGAGGAAGTACTAGAAGCGGATAAACCAACGGCCTAATTCTGTGAAGTCAGGGAAAGGCTAAGGGAAGGAGCTACTAATTATTGGGCACTGACGGGGTACACAGTGCCCCATCAGGAGACCAGGAGGGAGTGTGGCTGAGACACACAAGTGAGACTGGGCCAGAGGGCAAATCTAGACTGTTCTTCACTCCCAAGGGGCATTGCATCGCAGTGCTTTCCACTGAAATGTGAGTAGCAGCCCCTGTTTCATTGTGGAGCGTAAGGGGCAGAGCAGGACGTCTGGCCCAAGTGAACACTCAGGATTTGAGCTCTGAAATTCCTACTGTGTGCTGAATGCAGGTAGAGACCAAAGGAGCTGAAGCTCAGGTGGAGTGATACCGTCCTATCACACAGCCAGCCAATGGCCAGGCCAAAGTTTAAGCAGGCTTGTGTGGCTCCAGCACCTTACACGAATTGTGTAATAAAAAGGGCACGAGTGGACCCAAGTTTGAGCACTGTCTCCACCACAGCCAGCTGTCCTTGTGGCTTTGGACAAGTTGCCTAGTCTCTCATTTCCTCCGACATGAGACGGGGACAACGACTGTCTGTCTGTTGGAGCTCGTGAGAAACAGCGATCACATGAGGTGCGATCCAAAGATACTGTGAATGTCTAGGTTAAAAAAATTATTACAGGAAAAGACACATGGCCGTTAACCCTCCTCAAAACATCTCCCCTCACTTCAAATAAGGTGTCATTTACTGTACTAAGTTTTTTACATTTAAACAGTCGCCATACTTTTTTTATCACACCTGAATCGATTCAGGTCACACATTGCTTCTGGCACGACAATTTCTGTCAAATAAAGACATTACGGTGTGTCCTCATCCACCTTATTCACCGGATCTGACGTGGTGTGATAGCTGACTCTTCCCCAAACTCAAAATGGCCATGAAAAGCAAACATTTTGAACCGATACAGGACATCGAGGCAGCCACAACAGCACAATGAAAGACACTCACAGAAGAACTCCAGAGCTGCTTCTGAAAGTGGCCAGAGCGGTGGGATCCGTGTGTTCAAAGCGAGGGGGAGTATTTTGAGGGGAATTAACAGCAATGTGTCTTTTACTGTAATAATTTTTTTAATTTAAACATTCACCATATTTTTTTGATCGCACCTTATTTCTGTCAAGTTGCTAAAGGGAGGCAGAATTGTCACTGTACCATGTTATCACCTCATTGACTTTGCCACTGACCGCTGATGACACTTTGGGGAGTTTATTTACCTCCTTTCAGTTTCTTCATCTTTAAGATTGGGGCAGAGGTACAGGATAGGACTTGGCCTAAATGAAGAGATTTCAAATTTAGAGACTTACAACTGGCCAGGCAGGGAACTCAGGACCTTGAACCCAACATTCAAGAATGTAGAACTCTGGATCTTTTTCCTGAAGTCCAAGTTTAAAATTAGTTTTGGCAACTCAATTCTGAAACCTCAATAAAAAATATATATATGGGCTTCACCCCCTGCCTGCTTTGGCCATAGGTTGGTGAATTTTGGGTTGAATAATCCCTAAGATCCTTCTAATTTAAAGTCACCTGATCGCATGTCATAAAACAACAGTGGTCCAGTACCTCATCTTTACAAAACGCGAGGTCCGGGCTTTGCCTGCATCACTAATTGCTTTGGGAGTGGGTCTTTCTACCTGTCATCTCTCTCCCACTGCAGGGCCCCCCACCCTCCTGAGAAACTAATCTTCATAGAATTCTGCCTAATCCAGCCACTGCAACCTTGGATGACTCCTCGCTGTGTGTAGAGTCGAGTCTATGCTCTTGGCTGGAGGTGACCGCTTGCTTTCCTCCTTCACTTCCTGTGTGTCCCTTTCCCCTGCTCTACATTTCTCTGCAACTCCGCCGTCCCTGAGACATCTGCTCGAGAGTGTTCCGCGGTGCCACGGTGTCTCGGAGGCCACCTGTTCACCCACACATGCTTCCTCTTCCGGTTCAAGTCAGAGCCTTCCTCGGGCCTACAGCCGTTCCGTCCTTGGGCTTTGCCCTTGGCAGAAATCAAGGCCTTAGTCCTGAAGCTGCAGGCGGCTGAGAAGGGTGTCCTGCTGGCATACGAGGGAGCTAATTTTATTAGTTTGTCCATAGCTTGGGTTACATGTGTGAAAGGTAGTAAAAAAAGACATTTTTTAAGATCAGTAAAAAATTTTTCCAGGGTTTCAAACTTTTCTTCCTAAAAGTGTATGTATGTGTGTATGTGTGTGTGTGTGTGTGTGTGTGTGTGTGTGTATGTTTTAGGAAAGACTGAAAAAGGGTGGATGTAGCACACAGAAAAATGTGTTTTTTCATTTACCTATAAACCTCTTCTCCGTGGACCACGTTTCAGTTCCTCCTCCAGAGTTTCAAATTTATTCTGGGTCCAAAATGAGCTTATTTTTACAACAGACCTTTTCTGTTTGAAAAAAACTAAACAAAACAACACATTCCCCTCTCCCCTCACCATGTGAAATTTCACAGACAAAGCCAACTAAAAGAAGGAAGAACACAGTGACATTCAGATGTTACAGTGACGTTCAGATGCCACGGGACACACGCCCAGTCCCCCTGGTCATTCCTCAGTTCAGCCAAACCGAATTTAGACTCTCACAGCTCTGTTTGCGCAAAGGGAATGACAGAAGACATTCCATTTGTCAGTTAGTCCCGTTGTTTGGTGACAGGTTCTGTGGCCCCCAAACAGAACACTAAATCCTTTAAAATTGCTTCCCTGATGGCCCGTGAGCTACTTCTGATGAATATGGATCATTTCCTATTCAGTTACAACAAAAAAATAGAACAATTATCAGTCTCTCATAGACAGACATCCAAAAAGAATGAAGCATAACACTTAGGCCAAAAATATATACACAAGCGGGAGCCAATAGCAGTGATAATTAAAAATAGTATAGGACTTCTACCTGAATTTTTGGAGTTGGTTTTTTTCAGTCAGATGATTATAAAAAATGTCATCAACAACCAAAAAAGGATAGAGAAAAAAGAACCTGGGGGAACTTGGGCAAGGACTCTTTCAGCGTGAGTGTCTTTATAAGAAGGAAAAAGTCCGAGCCGTGAGCCCCGGATCCGTCCGCACAGCCCCCCACACGTCGGTGCTTTCTGTTGAAATAGTTCTGCTCTGTGGTGTTTGTGATTCGGGATCTGGCCTACGCTTAGTACATGAGCTGGATCTTTGGGATTAGGAGACGGCATGGAGCTTGCACCACCCTGGTAGTGCAGGAAGGGCACACGCATGTGCACACACAAAGAAACTGGGCGAGGGGCCTCGTAAGGCGCCCCAGGGCATACCACCATAAATGGCAGAACTGGAGTTAAATTGAGGCAGTTCGGCAGCAGAGCCCTCTCTGTTCTCTCTCTTCTATCGTTAAGGCCTAGTGTCGTAGTGTAATGGGAAGCATTTTTTTCTTTTTAGCACGTATAGTTATGGTGTATGTTCGAACTGGGGCATCTGTACAGATGTGACACCCACACACTCACCACAAGGATGAGATGGTGTCAGTTTTCCTAGAGTCCTTGTTCTCACCCAGATGACACAGACCTTGAGGCGATGAGAGAGGTGTGGGGAGGGACACCGCCGTCCCCCAGCCGGCCTGTGTTTGGCGAACAGCACACCACCACACTCGGTATGGGTTCTTTATCACGATCGGAGCTTCCGCTCTTTTAGATACATGCAGAGAAATAGAAACCCGCTGCTGTCCTACCTGCCTTGTAGGGGACCTCAGGGCACATCATGGCAGTGACCAGGGTGTTGTTTATTGTCCTGTCTTAATTATTCTGTGCCTGGGATAAGATCACGCCCTGAAATGTGCATTTCTCCAGTCATCCAGGGAGGAGGCACGCCCAGACACAGGACATGGAACTCTGGAAGGTAGGAAGGAGCAGGGATTCCAGCTTCTTCTCATCTCTGCTCCCCGGATCCAGATTCCGAGAAATCCAAAGACAGACTGCGGTCATCTCTGAGGCAGGCGCTGAAAGGGGGCTCTGTTGCAGAGAGGCATGCTGAGAGCCAGGCACAGTAGGCCCACCAGACGCACCATCCTAAATGGGACAGAAAGCAACGGGACTGCCCCGTTTCAAATGGTGCCTGTGGTCAGTCTAGACTCACTGGGTTAAATTAAAGGTGTTGGTAGGCTGACCAGACATACTGTTTTACATGGACAGTACCATTGTTTTCTGTCCCGTTTTAAAAGGGACATCTGGTCAGCTTAAGGCAGAGGGACCCCAAACTACGGATGCAGTCGAGTCATAATTCGCCAGTCCAGTATCTAGTATACTGACCTTTGCCTGGTATGGGAGAGAGAAATCACTGTGGGATCTTAGGCAGAAAGGGATTTACTGCAGGAAGTGCAGTGCTTACAAACTCTCTGGAAGGGCTGGACAAGTGGTCTCCATGTTGGGTGACCAGCATCGCGGCTTTGTCCTGCTAAGGAAGCTGGTGCATCCGCCACAGTCTGGAAGGTGGGGAATCAAAGGTCTTCACGGGTCTCTAGCTGTCAGGACACGCTGCCGTGGCTGGATGTGGCGACTCAGGAGTTGGCGTTTGGACCGCTGCAGACGGAAACGGAAAAGCACCATGTCTCCACGACCTGCTCGGTGGCATGACAGCTAAAACGGATGTGGCCTGTGCCTCACTCCATCTTCTGAAACTCACAAGCATGCATCAGTTTTTGTCCAAAACCCAATCTGCAGGGAATCTGGAGTAGTGTGTTTTTTGGTGCTTTTTTTTTTTTTTTTTTTAAACTGTCCAGACGCTGCCATTTAAGAAAAATAGAAAAGCCAGGTCTGCACTCTGAGTGCCAGCTAACCGTATCTAACACAGTTAGTTTCATGTTATCCCTTGTGCTTATTTTCCTTTGTTAGCGTTTAGACTTGAGGAAGGATCTGTTTCAAAGCCCAGGCCGTGGTCCAGCTGTACTGTAGCGTGTAAGGGAAGCTAATATCTGGTTCAGAATGTTAACACTGGGCGGTGCCTGTCAGCAGCTGTAGGGTCTAGGGTTTTACCCTGCCTCCAAGCCAATGAGTTAGCCTGCTACCGCTTCGTGGGTGCCAGGGAGATGGAAGCAGAGACGCTGGACGTTGGAACTCATGGCGAAAGCAGCGGGCACTGTCAGTGTGATTTCTGTCCCCATTCCCCATGCCCCCTGGGTCGCACAGTGTGGTGCAGAGTCCTCGGGGTTGACTTCACACGCAGTGAGTGGCGTGTAGGAGAGGAGCTTTGAGCTTGGGACTACACCGAAGCAAGCAGAAGCAAGCCCGCTTTGTCCAGGGGGAGTGTTACCTCATTCCTCAGGGCTGCTGGTCGCAAACACAACCCTGCGTCGTGGCCCAAGTAAAGCGTGCCAGGGCCTTGCATTCTCGGCGTACCCATGATGAGTGTGCAGACCCGCGTAGGCCCACAGCGGATGCCTCTTCTACCCCCTTCCCCCCATTCCTGCCCTATCTGCTTCCTTTTCTAGCAGTGGTGGAAATTCTGAAAATATTGTAAGGGAATGTGCATCTCTGGGGATACACATGTGTCCTCTTCACAGGGAATTCCCTCATTACTAGCTGCGGAGTATCTGGCTTACTTTTATTAAGGGAGGAAGCAGTTTCTAGAAGGTCCCGATGGACAGAATCTGCTTTCCTGGCTGCCTCCCAGAGGGTCCACCCAATTGCTCGGCTCCTTGAGAGGGTGACCAGGTATCCAGGTGTTCCTCTGACTGTGGTTTCTTGGGCTGTGGGACCTACAGGGCTAAAACGGACACAGCTGGTCAGCATAATCCCTTAGCACTTGCAGGGTCCTCAACCACGGGGCTGGAGTGACTGCCTCTGTCACTGTCCCCCAGGGCCTCTGTTCCTCTTCTAAGTAAGGGTGTAATGCCAGGTTCTGTTAAGAGTTTACCTTAGAACCTTATAGTTAACAATATTGTATATCTGAAAGTATATTCTGAAAGTATAATCTTAAAAGTTCTCATCATGAGAAAAAAACAGTCATAACTATGCGTGGTGATGGATGTTTGCTAGACTTACTGTGGTGATCATTTCACAATATCTACATATATCAAATACTATGTTGTGTACCTAAAACAAACACAATGTTGTATGTCAATTAGATCTCAATAAAAAATGAAATTTAATTAAAAAAATAAAAGAAATTGAGGAAATAAGTCATAATATAAACTACTCTTTTTGAATTAAGAGTAGAGATGTAATTTAAATAGGTCCCAGAAGTTAATAATCTGGCTATCTCTTCAGGGTCTGTGAATAAAGCTGTATTTCAATCTTTAAAAAGTTAGCTTAAAGATATAATGTGTTCTCTTAAACAACCAATACCTATTTCAATTATAGCAGGGACAATGAGGTATTATATGTCAAGCCCAGAAAATGTTCTGGGCCAAAACTCAGATCATCTCGTTGTGTCTGGGAGACCTCTCAAGTGACCCCCCTTTAAGGAGCAAGGGAAGACAGAGTTTCCATGCTTAATTCTCCAGAGCAGCTGGATTTTAAGCCCATCGAATATTCCAAAGGTAATTCTAGAGGCTACTGTCTCATTACATGCAGATTGGGGAAAGAAGCAATTTCAGTGTCAGTTAGACCGATTAATGACTCAGAAGAATCATAAGCAAGCCTGGAAGTTTGAAGAGAGTTTTTAGTCATGTGCTTTCTCTCCAGGCGACTATACTCTCTTAGGTTGTGTGAAATAAGCCATGGCGGGGGGGCGGGGAGCCGAACCCCGTGATATAAGTCCATTTCTTTCTACGAATCTGAAGATTAGGGCTGATAGAGGCACACCTGGCCTTTTCCAAAGTCATATTTAACTATAAAAGAGAAAACAAATGTCTCTTGCTAAATGTTTTTTCTCATTCATTTTTTTTCAATTACATTTGACATACAATATGATATTGATTTCTGGTGTACAGCATAGTGATGAGACATTTATATAACTTACAAAATCCCTCTTCCGATACATCTGGTTCCCATCTGACACCATATGCAGCGATTACAATGTTGCTGACCGTGTGCCCTGTGCTGCACTTTACATCCCTGTGACTATTCTGTGACCATGAATTTGTACTTCTTCCTTTCCTTCCCTCTTTCACCCACCCCTCCCACCCTCCTCCCATCACTCCAAAAAGGCTAGATGTTTTCTTCTTGTTTTCTATGTGGGTAACTACTTGGACCTTTTAAATTCCGTCTATAAATCATGATCTTTCTATTAGTAGCACAAAACAAATCTGTAGGATCTTGGAGTCAGTTCTAGTTTCACTGTGGTAATTGACCGTGAATAAACACAGCTGCCCCATGGTCGTGTGATTTTCCGCAGCGAAGCCCTCTGCTGGTACCTGATGCGACAGATTGAATTTGCTGCTGCACAACTGCTGTCTGGGGCTGAGGCCGAAAGGAGTGAGTGGGGCAGAGAACTTGGAAGGATGTAATGGGAGGTAGATTGATTCCGTTAGAATCCAGAGTAACTGTAGGTGCGGTGGTGGTTGGACCCAAGTGAGATAATGAACAGATACAAGGTATACTGAAAAGTCAAGCTGCCACGCACGTACAGTCAGGGTTAAGAGCATGGACGTTTGGAGCACATGGGTTCACAGCTGTGTGCCTTTATCAAGATACTTAATCTCTCTAGACTTCACTCATCATGTCTGTGAAGTGGAGACAACCGGCTCAGTGGACAAAGCCAGGGACCAGTGAAATGGCTTTGGCATGGCAGTGACAGCCAGCATGATCACCAGTAATTGTCGCATAATCCCCCCTTCCCTCATGATGTCACTGTCTCCCTTGGTCCAAGTTCAACAGTGTCCTCTTACTTGCAATAGCTCATGGACTCTTTCAGCTATTTCGCTGTTTGGCTTCGCTGCAGTCTTTTATGAATCTGACCACTCCCTTCTTAAACGTTTTTCTGCTCCTTTGCTTCTGGGACACTCACTCTTCTCTGGTTCTTCGCATACCTCTCTGGACTGTGCTTCTAACCTCCCACTTAGCTCTCCCCGTCTCCTTTTCTTAGATCATGGTGTCCCCAGGGTCCTGTCTTTGGCCTGCGTCTCCTCAGTTGGCATGATCTTTATTCACCTCATGCCATCTCTGGCTGTTGACTCCTAATTCATACCCCCAGTCCAAACTTCCTAGGGGTCATATATCAAATGGTTTATGGGGAATGTATGCTTGGATGTCCCAAAGGCATTTCAAAGTCAACGCATCTGAAATGAGAACCATCTTTTCCCCAAGAGCATGTTTTTCCTTCTGTGTTTTCATTGGACCTCAGCCACCCAGTCACCCAAGTGTGAAACTTGAGAGACACCCTACATTGACCCATTTTCTCATGCTCTTGGTGATGTCAGTTTCCAAGTCTGGCCACTGCTACCTTCTCCACGTGTTTTCAGTCAGTTGGTCCCTCTGCATGCCCCCTGTAACTTACTGCCTCACCACAGTTTGCTCAGGGATTGCTTCCTAACTTCCCTCAGTGTGGCCTTGATTCACCCACCACTGCCAGCACTGGTTTTCTGGTGAGCTAGTCAGAATGCCACTAGCCCTGACGTGTCCTTGCAGACCTTTTCTACTCTGCCCCTCATGCCCACCAGTCCTCTGTCCCATACCTGCCATCTCCCTGCAGCTCATTTATCATCTACCTACGTACCTGCTGCCCCATGCCCCCATGCTTTTAAAGCACATGCCTTTTCTTCTGCCCACAAATGAAGATCTAATAGGTTAATGGGCATTCACTTCTCCATAGCACCCTGGATAGAATTCACCCCGTTGTTTTAGGCTGCTTACAGGGCTATTTCTAACACGAGACAGCGGTTTCTTAGTCGAGGGATCCTGTCCTGTTCATCTTTGGTCCCCAGAACCTACTACGGTTCCTTCGAGACCTTTGGGGGTGCCCACGAGCAAAAATACGCTCTTTGTTCCGAATGGGCGGTCTGCCTCAGCAGCTGTTTTGGAGACTTCCTCCCAGGGGGCTTCGGTGCTCCTGGCCTCCCCCGCGGTGTAGGTGCAGGGCAGCTGCAGGGCTCGCCGCCTTCGGGCTGGGTTGGGCTGGGCGGCTGCCTGCGCGCCTGCGCCCTCTGCTGCTGGGCGCCCAGGGCGTCTCTGTGCGCGTGTGTCTGGAGGGGAAGACGGGCTTGGGGGATAGGCCAGGCGTGGGGGAAGAGTTCAGCCTGAGTCACAGTCTCATTCACTGATTTCTCGGCGCCTAGACCGAGGCTGACTCCCCAGGCGGCTTCCAACTACTCCCGCAACCGTCTGTCCCTCCCGCCGCTCCACTCTAGCCAGACTGACAGACAGACTCACGAGTGAGTAGCCGCAGCATGTGCGCCCCAGCGGTCCTGTCCCCTGGCAGGCTGTGTGCGTGCGTGTGTGTTTGCGTGTGTGTGTGTGTGTGTGTGTGCGTGCGCGCGCGCACACGCGTGCAGGGGGTGTCCCTGGGATTCCACGCCGGCTCCCAGAGCTCCCTGCTGGGATTCGTGTGTCCCCCCGAGTCTGCGCTGCGGTGTGGGGGCCCGCCCGGGTAGGCGTTCGGACGCCCCCGGCACGGGATTGTGTTCTCCGGGATACCCCGACTCGGCGCGCCGCTGCTGGTGGCGTTCCCCGCGAAGGCGCCCGGGCTAGGGGGCGGCGGGGAAGCCCGGGCTGTGAGCGGCTGGCAGGCGGAGAATCTCTGTGACAGCGGGTGTAGCCGGCCGAGCCGCGGGAGACGCCAGCGTGGGAGACGCCGGCGTGGCCGCCCCTGCCGCCCAGCCTCCCCACCTCTCCCCCTTCCCTTCCTCCTTGCTTTTCTCAGCAGCATCACAAAAGCGCGCCGCAGAATGAAAGCCACCGCCGCGAGCGCAGTCCTGCTCTCCTCTCCCCGCGGGTGCCCATCCCCGCGGCCGGAGGAAGCGAGCGGAGTCCCCGAGCGGAGGGGTGGGAGCGTACGCCGGCGACACACCTGTTTTCGGCTCTCGCTGAATTCCGCCCGGTGCGGGATCCCGCAAGGGGTTCCGACACTTGCATGCCCGCGTGCGTGCGTGCGTGCGTGTGTGTGGGCGCACCCGATGGAAATGCACACTTCTGCCGGCCCGCTCGTGCCTGCACCGCTCCGAGCGCCCCCAGCGCGCCCTGTGACAGCGTGCTCACATCTCTTTGTTCGGTGGTGGCTTCCCCACCCCTCCGCAGAGCAAACTGATTTTCGGTTTCGCTAGACACTGCGCGCCGGGACTGGGGGTAGGCCACGGCCTCAGATGCTCCTGGAATTTGTAATTGAATAGTTCCTTGGGGTGGGGGCGGGGTGGTGGGTGGGTGGGTTATTTTTAGCACTGGGAATAAATAGGCAAGCTTGTCTGCCTTTTTTTTTTTTTTTTTGGCCGCCTTGGGCTTTGAATAATTGCCTCTGAGGGAGCAGAGCGATTCACATCCAGTCCTACACACGTGCCTGCGGACGAGTGTGTACACACATTTCTACACACGCAGCTTTACCCCTTTCTTCTCTTGGAAAATTCGGCCTGGGGAAGCATTGTGTCTATAAAAAAACAAACAAAAACTTTGCTTTGTTCTTTTGGGCATTTTCTATTTTGAGTAATGGAGTAGGAGTACCAAAAGGTTGCAATTAGTTCAGTCGAATAAAAGACACTGCCTCTGAGTCAGAGATGCCAGGTTGATAATTATTAACATATAAAAGCAGATGCGCCGTTTAAGGCAAAAGGGGCGGGGCAGGGGCAGGTCCGAGGCAGACAATGAGGGAGGGTCTCTGCCGGCCGCCTGCTGCTTATTGTTCCCACGGAAGGCTGCAGCCGCCTCCTCCGGGACTCCGCTCCTGGCTCGGCCCTGTGTCCCATCTGGGACCGTCCCAATCACTCAGTGCTGGCCCGCGGGGCGCTGGGATGCCGGCCACAGCCGCCCTTCGCTGATCGCCTTCTCTCTGCTTTGCAGGTTGGCGTCTTTGCGCCCGACGGTGTGTCAAGCCGCGGTGGCAAGGACAGGACGCCTCTGGCCCAGCCAGCCGGGCGGGATGTGGCGCGGACATCAGCACTAAGCGCCCCCACGCTGGGCACGGGGCGTTTTCGCTCCGGGCGGCCGGCCAAGCAGCAGCGGCGGAGGGGATGCACGCGCGAGCTACCGCCCGGAGGTGGACCCCGAGCAGGGCTCATCGCAGGACCGCGGGGACCCTTGCCCCCCGGGGCACGCGGCTGCACCTCGGGGCCGTGTCTGCGGTCAGAATGCCCTGGGCGCCTTGCTGCTGGTGAGGATGTCTTGCTGCGTGGCTCTGCATCCCCCAACCCTGGTCCCTGGTGGGCACGACTGCGTGGGCCCAGCTTCGGCCCCTTGTGCCGGTGGATGAAAAGCGCTGGAGTCCCTCGGTGCGATCAGCGATCGAATCTGAATTACGAGCCATGGACGGAGGCGCTGGGCTGCAGTCCCCGGCGGAAGAGCAGCTGGAAGCCCGGGCCACAGTGGGAGCTGTCCAACAGAAGTGCGAACCCGAGACCTTGAGGTCCAAGAGTTTACCCGCCCTGAACAGCGCCTCCTGTAGGCCAGATCTCAGTCCCGCGAGTGTGGGCTCCAAGACAGGCTGTGCAGATTCTTTGAGCCGCCAGGAGTTGAAACCAGGCCCGAGCCGGTTGGTCCCCAGCTCCTCTGCCCCGTCCACTTCGGCAGAGACGGCAGGGCCCGTGGACTGTAACCACAGGGTGGACGTCAGCAAAAGCATGTCCGTGTCCTCCACGCTGGCCATGCTCCAGGGGAGCAGGTGCCTCTATGTGGTCCTCACTGATTCCCGTTGCTTCCTGGTTTGCATGTGCTTTCTGACCTTCATCCAGGCGTTAATGGTCTCTGGGTACCTGAGCAGCGTCATCACCACCATCGAGAGGCGCTACAGTCTGAAGAGCTCCGAGTCAGGGCTGCTGGTCAGCTGCTTTGACATTGGGAGCCTGGTGGTGGTGGTGTTCGTCAGCTACTTCGGTGGCCGGGGTCGGCGGCCGCTGTGGCTGGCGGTGGGTGGACTTCTCATTGCCGTCGGGGCTGCCCTCTTCGCATTACCTCACTTCATCTCGCCTCCCTACCAGATCCAAGAGTTGAATGCCTCTGCCTCTAATGACGGCTTGTGTCAGAATGGTAACTCCTCAGTGACCTTGGAGCCTCCCGCCTGCCCCAAGGACGCGGGAGGAAATAATCACTGGCTCTATGTGGCTTTATTCATCTGTGCACAGATTCTCATTGGAATGGGCTCCACACCTATTTATACGCTGGGACCAACCTACTTAGATGACAATGTCAAGAAAGAAAACGCATCCTTGTACCTAGGTAAGACTTTCCTGTCCTCTCAAATAAGCTTGAAGTCAAAAATCAAAAGGAAACACTTCCACATTTTCCTGGGGATTATTTATATGTATGTTGTATATAAGTATACTATATTACATATAGATTATAAGCATTAGCTTTCAGTTTATTTATGTTTTTGTTTTGGCTTTAGGATGGTCTGTTTCAACTTGGGAGAGAATCACATAGTTGAGAGCTCTCTGAACTAATGTTCAGACTCGCACTTCACACTCTTTGCCCAAGTAATACAAACTTTTAACTCTACGGTAGTGCTTCTCTCCCTCACTGCCTGCCTGTGGAAAAGCTCTCATTTATCAACTGTATCTTTCTAAAGCTGTCCTACAAAGGTTCCAGAAGGAATCGAAGTAGCTGGTATATGGAGTAAAGTTTTTGATTGAGTGGTGCTTTCATCCACCCCTGCTTCTTCCCGTCTCCAGTAGCATAGGTAGTGGGGCACCCACACTGCGTTAAACATGCTTTGTGGCCTCCATACCAGTATTTGTTACATATCTTCTGCGTCACTTTGAAAAACAAATAAACAAATGAGTGATATCATGTGACCAGGTTATCTTTATGTAGAAGCAACACCACTAGTTGTAAAGCTTAGCCAACGCTGTAATATTTTTATTGCTGGTTGAAGACCCTCAATTACATGAACTTGGGAGCACAATGCATTGTTATTTTCTGAAAAGCAATGGCTCTTGAATTTGAGTTGACCTGCGTGAATCAGTTCCCGTGGATGGGGGTGCTTGGGTTAAGTACAGCGTGCTCATGTGAGGCCACGTGGCCATTCAGTGAGTGAGAAAACGTAATTCCTAGAAATCTGGGTGGTTGTCAGCACTTCCCTGTACTAACTGAACTTCCAAAAGATGGATTTGAACCCTTGAAAAGGATAAAGAACAGTTGTGCTAGATGTGATGCTTGTTTTTCTGTTTCTTTACTGTAGTCCAACTAAAGAAGAGGAAAGATTTTACTTTATAAAAAATGGTAAATAAGTGAATACCAACATTTAATATGTACTGATAGGGTCCCTGGTGTGGGAAGTACAGTGAAAATCATACCCAATTAAGAGAGCTATGCTTTTCCCTCTGTCCCACTGTTGTCCCCAGAATTTGTTATAGATGGGTGCCTGAGCCATTTATAGCCCCTAGTAACTTGCCCAAATGCATTCGCACAAGAATTTTCTAAATCATTTTTATTACTGAATGCAAGAGAGAGAAATTTCCACTTAGGGCAGACAGGAATAGCTTGTGTGTTACTTTGCCTCTGTTTTTCTGATGTTGAATATGACAAAATTTCAACCATACAGAAATTTGAAACAATACTATGATGAACACCAGTGTATCTGTTACTTAGACTTAATGATTGTTCATTTTGTCATGTTTGCACTATCAACCTGAGTGGGTGAGTATGTATGTATTTTTCGGGGGTGGGAGGCTAAGCCCTTTGAAAGTAATTGCAGACACCATTAGCCTTCAGCATGTGTCTCTTCTACAAATAAGGACTTTTTATTTTAACATAACTGCAGGAGTTCTATCATCCTAAGGAAGTTATTATAATAACCATTCCCTAATACCATCATATACCCAGTCCGTATTCAGATGCCCTCCATTGCTCCCCTAAAGTCTTGTATATTTTTATCAAACCAGCAGCCAATCAAGAGTCACTCATACCTGGCATTTGGCTTGTTAGCATTTTATAATCTAGAGCATTCCCTCAACATTTTTCTTTTTCCGTCACGGAGGCTTTTGAAGGAGAAAGGCTTGTTGATTTGTGGCATCTTCCCCATTCTAGATTTATCTGATTGTTTCCTTGCGGTGTCCCTTACCTGGTTCCTCCATTCCCTATCTTTCTTGTACACTGAAAGGTTTGATTAGACGCAGACAAAACAGTTTTGCTTAGACCACTTTGTGGGTGAGGTGGCGTGTTCCATGCGACACGCATCTGGCCATCATTAGGGATATTAAGCGGAATCACTTGGTCGAACAGGTGGGTGCTGGCTCTTCTGAAGAAGAAGACAACACTTCTCCTTTGGAAGTGCTAAGTAACCTTGAGAGTGATACCTGGACTCTGTGTACATATCTGTGTAGGTTTTCATACTCCTGCCGATCTCTGCCTCCATTTACTTTGAAAACGTGGATCCCCTTGCATCCCACTTCCGCGTACCATTGACACAAATTTGTTTCGTCTGAAGCACAGGGAGAGCCCTAGACAAAGGGGGAACATCTATTGGTAAGAGCCCCGAGATCGTGCTTTTGTGGGAGAGGTTCCCCACCAGGCAGAAAAAGGGCAAGCACGTGTCGTAGAAGCCCATACGTACCCTGTGCTGGGCACCGTGCTGCTTTGGGGGGGACCGGAAATGACACGTATTTCCAGCAGCTGAGGGGCTTTCACTGTAAGGAGAAAATACAATTCAAGGTAAGGGGTGTGAAGTGACATGTGCAAGGGGACGAGAGCTGTACCAAAGGTATTCGTTCCCTCCTCTTCTTTTAGATGGCGACTGCTCCTAATGATTGTGCTTTTGAAAAACAACTCGTGAATGCCTCAGGACCCATTCTAAGGGAAACTCATGAGAATTCTGCTTCATAGTAAATAGATCTCAGTAAAAGGTCCAGTGGTTTGAGTACCAGGACTCACCCAAAGATTATTTTATTTAATGTGTCCAGTGGCCTTAGGATGTGGGACTTGCTTTCCCTGTATTATGGATGAGGAAACTGAGGCCCAGTGTTTCAGTGATGACTCACAGGCCTCAGGTCCATGCCAGTCTCACCCGGAGCACCTGAGCTTTTCCTTTCGGGCTAGGTGTTCTTTGGCAGAGGCTCTGAGAGTCAACCGGAACGGAAGGCTGTGCCAAGGACAGCCGCGTTCTGGGAATGACGTGGAAGGACACAGAATGGGCCTGAAGTCATCCAAACAAGGTTGTGCTCTGCACCCTTTAAAGCAGGTTTTATAGGTTACCTCTGTAGCCTGTCCCATATTCAAACAGGAGAGACTATTCTGAAAACAGGAGCGGTGTTGCCCTATTACGACGCGGGATTTTCTCCCTAATAAGCAACCAGTTAAATAAAGATCTTTGTTATCTTTCACAAAACTGTTTTTCTGGATTACCCTTTTCTCTGCCTACACCCTTCTTAGCCTTTATGTCAGTCTTTCTGACTTGTCTTTATGACCACAGAAGGGGGAGAAAAAAGGTAGCAGGTTAGTCATTGCAGGCAGGAGCAAATATCTCAATGTCAGAAGCATTGGAATGGAATGTAAATGTGTATCTTAATCTTTGGCAGGTTTGATGTTAACATTGTGGCAGCTTCAACTGCAGAAGGATGTGGTCCTAGACGAGAAACAGCAGCCCTCTACCCACTCAGTGCACTCACTCCTTCACAGGGACAGAGGTTTAGTGTTGACCTGGAGCACAGAGAGAGCTTTGTGGGTGTTAAGAAGTAAGGTTAGCAATGAGATCGTGATTTGTAATTGTATCTCAAGGGGGTGGGGGGAGGGAAGGAATTGGGGAGAGAGGGAGGGGGAGGGAGGAGAGAGAGGGAGGGAAAGAGAATGTGATCTTTTGGGGGTAAGAACTTCATGAATCAAGAGGAAAACAAGAAAGAGTGGCTAACCGGGTGGGAAAAGAAAAAATAAAAGGATGCAGTTCCAGCATAGAAAGTCATCATTTTGATTGGGTGATACTCAGAATAAGTCATGATTGGCATGGGTCAGCCATTGGCCATCCAGCCCTTGGGGCTCAGCCCTGACTTCCCATGGCAGAAAAGGGTCCCAGTGGGCCCAGCGCCTTAGGAAAAGCACCGGATGAGGATGTGGAAATGTCTTTTTTAGTCTGGGCAATGACTCGCATGAGACGTCTGACAAATCCCTTGCTTCTCCCAGCCTCTCTTTCTGCAATACGTGGGGATTATTCCATTTGTTTCCTTCACTGTGATATTTAGTGGACCCAATGGGATTATGTGTGTGCAGGCACTCTGCCCACTGTGAGAGGCAGTGCTGTGCTCTGTGGAAGCAGAATTCAAACTCTTCTAGACACTGGGCAGGGCAGGGAGTGAGAGATTTCACTCCGAGTCGAAGCCCCCTTAAACATACCTTTTTCTAATTGGAAAAAAGGAAAGAAAAAATTTCTAGGACAGTAAAACGTAGTACAGGAAGTCACGCCTTAGCAGTCACACATTGTGCAGGCAAACCTTGATCAATGTAGAGTTTCAGCTACGTTCTGAGCGTCTGAACTTCCTGAGAACCCGGGGTTGGGCCACCAGCTCCCAGCTTCCGTCTTGGGCGGGCCATCGTGCTTCCATGTCTGCGTGTTTGTGTACTGCGGTGTGTCTGCACCTTGGGTGACCTCTTCCAGAAGCTCTTTGGGAAGGCCTGGGGGCTTTGCGGTGTCTTCATGTGCCCGCTCGCTCCCAGGGTGCCCCGCAGGCCGGGGTGGCGTCCCCTGGCCTTTCCTCGCTCACGTGATTCTGGGGAAGGCACGTTTTAGATTTTCCAGTCTGCACGGAGCAGGAATGCGGGGGAGGCGAGGGCAGTCCTGAGTGACCTCTAGTTGCATCTGTCCCAAAAAGGGTCATGGTTTCCCTTTTGCCTCAATGGTCAGAAAATTCAAGCACCCCCCCACCCCTGCCTTAATCACTATCAATAACTTACCCAAAGTGACGTGGAGCATTAGCTTCCCTGATCTTGTTGTTGGGATTTCAAAAGGGTCCAATGAATCACAGCACCCCGCTCAGTAACTTGAGTTCTAAGCTAATTGAGGAATAAGTTGAAGGAATTAAAAACACACAGGGGTCAATGTGTCACTTTTTAAAATTGATAGTGAGCTTGAAGAATGTAGCTCACATATTTGTGCAGATGGACTTTCTAATAATCCCAGCATTCAGGCAAGGTGGACCCCCACAATGTGACAGCCCCGGGTCCCCCTCTATGGGCCAGACTTAGGCCAAGAAGGATCAGAGCAGGATTTTTATGCCCCGTGGGCGTACGTGCTCCTGAGAGGCAAAAAGGAGTGCAGCTGAACACCCCGATGGTTTTCAGATGCGTCAGTCACAGGAATGTCCTGCTTTCCTGGGAGGAGCAGTGACAGGGCACTCGTGTGTGTGGGTGTGTGGGACGGGGGGCCAAGACAGGCAGCAGCATCAGGAGTGGGAACAGTCTCCCCTACGACTTTTCACTGGCTTTTTGTTCTGCTCTCATTGTGCTCGTCTCGTGTACAACGCGTTCATCTCTGAGCCACGTAAAATCCTTCTGGGAAGCCGGCTCTGGAAGAATCACGGGGAAAATAACAACAATAAAAAGAAAATCTGCACTGAAAACTCCTGTGAGGCGGAGTTACAATTGAGAGATTTGAGGAGGTGATCCCAGACACACGAAGTAACTGGAGTGCATGCCACGTGGAGAGGGGCCTGTGGCAGCTTGTAGCAGGACGGGAGTGAGTGTCACATATGCCTGGGACAGTTCATCGGTGTCACAGTGGGTACAGTGTCTGTGCCCTGAGCAATCACTAAATTTATATCGGCTGCCTGGTGCTCACCTTTGCCTCTGAGACGAACTAGTGGGTCTACGATGCTGAGAAGTGCAGAGGGTAACGGACAAGCCTCAGCACTTGCTGCCTTGCTATGGAAAAGACGGGTGCACACTGGTTTATTCAGCCCACCTGCGAGTGACAAGGAACAGCCCTTCACTAGTATTTGTGATACATGTTCCACATTGCCATGAATTCTGTTATCTAGGGGATTCAAAACAGCCCTGAAACGTTAAAAATGTGTGTGTATCGCCAGGGTGTCTTTTCAAAATGCAGTCTGTTCCTGTCAGTCTGGGCTGGGGCCTGGATTTCTGCTTTTCTAAAAGGCTCCCAGGTGAGCCCTGGGCTGCTGGTCCAAGGGCCATGTTTTGAGCAGCAAGGGTCAAAAAACCACAGGTCGTTGACTGGACAGGGAGCAAGTCTCTCTCTGGGCTCAGGTTGGAGCCTCTGTTGGAAGAACCCCACCGTCTCTGCATTTGCAGATGCAAGTTGTCCGTTTTGGGTGTTTCATAAGCTGTGGCTGCGTTTTTGATTTCACAGTCATGTGACATCCTGATCACTGCTGAGTTCAAAGAGAGAAAGTGGCCTCAGACGAACGGTGTTAGATTTGATATTAAGCAAAGGACACCACTTTCTTCAGTACTCTACCCATCCTGAGGGCTCTGTGGTGACAGGTTCCTCACTGTCGATGGAACCCTCCATGTGCAAGGTGAAGTCTGTGGTCTCTGCAACCCCAGGTGAGCTCACCTTACAAGGTCCCATGGTGGGAAAGAGTGAGTAAGTCCATGTGCTTGGCCCTGCTTTTTTTATTTTAAAACAATCTAGAAATTTGGGAGTTCGGTGACAGAGAAATATAACATCTGGGCACATTGGAAATGGTTTTGGAGACTGGGGATCAGTAGTTTTTCCTTTGCAAAGGGTGATGGGACAGAAAAGAGTCTGAGTTCTCTCCAGCAACAACAGTCTAGCCAGTCTGTGTTCTAGAATCATCCCATTCAGCCCCATTTGCACAAATGATCATTTGACAGACAAGGAGATCCAGCCTGCAAAAAAGGAAAGAATTTGTGTTATGAAGACAGTCTGGCAGTCCTTTAGCAAATTAAAAATAGAGTTATCATATGATCCAGCAATCCCACTTCTGGGTATACAGAATTACAATCGAAAGCAGGGTGTCCAAGAAATATTTGCACACCTTATTCACAATAGCAAAGACGTGGAAGCAACCCAAGTGTCCATCGACGGATGAATGGCTAAATAGTATGTGGTGTTTACATATGAGGGGATATCATTCAGCCCCCCAAAAGAAGGAAATTCTGACACGTTCATCTATAACATGGATGAAGTTTGAGGACATCGCACTGAGTGAAAGAACACAGTCACGAAACGACAAATACTGCACACTTGCACTTACACGAGGTACCTAGACTAGTCAAATTCACAGCAACAGAAGGTAGAATGGTGGGACCGTGAGCAATGGGCAGTTAGTGCTTACTGGGTGTAGACTTTCTATTTTGTATGCACATCCGTCTGAATAGAGCTAACTGTGCACTTACAATGGTTATGATGATTAAAAAAAGAAGCTTAGAGAATCTGCCCGTCATACAGGCAACTTGTTTTTGAGTCTGAACTGATTTGTAGATTATAAAGCAAATTTATATTTAAAAAAATCATTACCTCGTGAACAGAAACATGGAAATGTCCAGGCCCTTGGATGTCACTTTTCCCAGCCTGTGTCGTGTTCCAGCACACGTGGACTGATGCTTGTTTTTGTACATCAACCATGACAATCTTTTTTTTCAAGTGTGAGGGAATTTCAAGTTATTCCTTTAGGGTATAATTTTTAAAAGAAGGCATAAGGATTTGGGGGGGAAAGGAGGCAAAGTGGATGTTAGAGCAGGTATTTTAGGAATAAAGCCTTCAGAGGGGAGTGAAGGTGAGGAAACACACCTGGGCCTTTGTTCGATTGTGTCACTTTGGGGAAAGAGGAATATTTGGAAATGGGGACTGCGGGTCCATGTCCTTGGGTCCTGCTGTGTCCGGGGCTCCTGCAGGAGCTGGTACTCTCATTCCACTTTTCCCCCCATCTCCTTGGTCTAAAGCATCAGTTCGTAAGCAGGTGGTACGTGTCCCCCCCGCGGGTATGTGCGGGGCCATTCAGGGGTACGTGAGACATAATCAGTAATGACGAAAAAGCAAGTGAAATAAAAAAGTGCAAAACGTTAGTTATGAAACAATAGTTGTTAAGTTTGAATCACCGTTAATGGGGAGACTTCAAAATTGGATCACATGAGTGAGTGATGATTGGTGAGGGCGTGGCTATGGACCCATCCCCCAAACCGCTCCTCTGCCAGTCATTATGCAGTTTCAAAACAATCCATCTGTGATGTTTCTAGAACTTCCCAAACACATAAATACATCCATAGCCAGACTGTTTGATCAGCTTAGTTACTGACTGAGAAAGTAAGTGCATTGTCTTTAATTGTGATTCTTTTCAAGTAGTTTTTTAATTTAATGTTTAAATACTTGATCGTCATTATCAATATTTAACTGTGTTACAAATAGTGTGAAATTAAATCTGTGGTGTGTACGTTTAGTGTAGTAGTTCTTCTTTGCTAACTTATTACCTCATTTCCACTATTTTACATTAAGGTAGGCACTGAACCCAAGTATCCGTGTTTAAAAACAGCTGTTTTCAAAAACAAGGGGTACAATGTACAGAAATGGGTTTAAAGGGGTGCACATGTGGGAAAAAGCGGGGAACCCCTGCTGAAGAGAAAAGACCTGATTCCGCAGTTGCCTGACTTCCTCCTCCAAAACCACTCGCTGTGCTCAGGGATGCGTCATGCACCTCAGTTCCCCATGGGAAACTGCACAGCTCATTGTAAACAGTGGTTCTCAGCTAGGGGAGATCCCCCCACCTCCAACGGCCACCCCTGCTAACGTCCGGAGTCAATTTTGATTGTGTCACAACTTGGAGGGGGCCTACTGACTGGCATGTAGGGGTGTTTTGGCCAGTGTTGCTGCTAAATATCCTACAGTGCATAACACAGCACAGACCCTACAACAAGGACTTTTCCTGCAAAAAATCGTCAGTAGTGAGGCTCTAAACATTTTTCATCTTAAACATTCAAGTTTCTTTGTTATCTTGTGCTTTTTATACCTTGCAGCTGAAAATAGAAATCTATTAAGTCGTAGAATCAGAAAGCATTGAATATTTGGATGGAGGAGACCCAGGAAAAACATGTCTTGGTAAATAGGAAGGTCTTCTAGCAAGCCAGGGATAGGAAATACAAATTAATTGTGCATTACTCACTACTACATCATTGCTCAGTAGATTCCATAGTATCTATACTGTATTGTGTTATTAGTCGATTGTGAGAAATAGTGTGCCATAGCCGATTATTTTTAGTGGGTATAAAAATACAAAGGCTCTCGTGATTTTTCTTGTCACTTCAGTTCACATCAACTTAAAAAGTTTAGTGGTGGTGGCTTTAATAAAGGAAAACATTGAGATGAGGAATTCTGGGAAACTATAAAGCATTTATTTAATCAGCATTCTGAAGCTGATCTCACCAACCAAATAATTGGACCTCAAGAGGAGATGTGAGACAGCTTTAATTAGGAAAATTATAAGACCCAGAATTTCTCTGAAAAATAATGAAAGCTTAATTTAAAAAAAGTTAAAAATAACCCCAACCCCAACCTGATATAGTTTCATATGTGAGGTCCAACAAGGGCCATTTTTAACAGCAAATAATTTTGTGTGTTCAATTTATGTTGGGCATTGTAGTAAATGCTTTAGCATCTTAGTTTGTCCTTAGAACAATTTTATGTGGCAACTATTTTTTTGTATTAAAAAATACATATCATTAAACTAATCAACAACTTGAAAAGGTATGGATTAGTAGTGTTAAGTGTATTCACGTTGTTGTGCAATAGATCTCTAGTTCTTTTTCATCTTACAACGCTGAAACTCTACACCCTTTAAACAGTAATTCCTCCTGCCCCCAACATGTGGCAAACACCTTTCTACTTTCTGATTCCATGGTTTTGACTCCTTTAGATACTTCCTATGAATGGAATCACACAGTATTTGTCCTGTTGTGACTGGCTTATTTTGCTCAGCATAATGCCCTTGAGGTTCAACCTTGTAATATATGACAAGATTCCCTTCATTTTCAGGGCTGCATACTATTCCATTTTAGATGGATACTACCTTTTCTTTATTCATTCATCTATTGATGGACACTTGGGTTGCTTCCTCTTCTTGGCTATTGTGAATAATTCTGCTATGAACATGGGTGTTCTGGTACCTCCTGGAGATCCTGCTTTCAATTCTTTTGGATCGATCTCTCTCTCTCTCTCTCTCCTCTCTCTCTCTCTCTCTCTCTCTCCAGAGTGGGATTGTTGGATCACATGGTAACCCTATTTTTTATTTTTTGAGCAACCTCCATACTTTTTCCCATAGTAGCTGTACCATTTTACATTCCTGCCAACAGTACACAAGAGTTTCAACTTCTCTGCATCCTCACCAATACTCATTTTCTCTTCTTTTGATAGTGACCATCCTGATGGGCATGAGGTGGGTATCTCATTGCAGTTTCGATTTGCATTTCCCTAACAGTTAGTGATGTTGAATATCTTTGCATGTGTTTATTGGCCATTTGTATATCTTCTTTGGAGAAATGTCTATTTAAGTCTTTTGCCATTTTTTATTTTAAAAATGTTTTAAAATTTATTTTAAAGTTATAGTTGACACATTAAACCCCTATCAGATATATGGTTTGCAATTATTTTCTGTCATTCTGTAGGTTGCCTTTTCACTCTCTTGATTGCTTCCTTTGGTGGGCAGAAGTTTTTAAGTTCGGTGTAGTCTCATTATTGATTTTTAGTTGCGTTTCCTGTGCTTTTGGTCTTATATCCAAGAAATCATTGCCAAATCCAGTGTCTTGGAAGCTTTTCCCTTGTGTGTTCTTTTATGAGTTTAATAGTTTTAGGTCTTCTGTTTAGGTCTTGAACCTGGTTTGGGTTAATCTTTGTGTATGGTGTAAGGTAAAGGTCCAACTTCATTCTTTTGCACATGGATAGCCAGTTGTCCCAACACCATTTGTTGAGGAGGATATCCTTTCCCATTGTGTAGTCTTGGCTTCCTTGTCGAAAATTGGCAGCTGCTTTTATTTTTTACATTTTATAGATGAGGAAATCAAGGTTAAGTAATGTGCTCAAGGTCATCTAAAGAGTGACAAAATCAGCACCAAAGGTCATTGTCCACAGCTTCCACTTTAACTTTCAAAATTATGGGGAGGGAGGAGGGAAGAGTTCACAAACTTCTGGTGTGTCTTTCGCTGAGCTTCTTAATTTCGTCATCTGTAAAGGAGATGACTAGGCAAGGCTAGTGGCTTCTTGGCTCCCTGTCGCCTCTTAAGTTCTCCGGTTCTGTGCCTTTTCCGCCTGGTTTGAAATAGTCTCTCTCAGGAAGTGGGGACTCAGGCCTGGAGTCCTGCGCTCCCTTGAGCCACCAGAGGCTGTTCTCCTGAGTACTTCCTCCACCCGCTCTGGCGGCTTGTGTGATGTTGCCGTGTGACAGCTGTCCTTGGGGAATCAGGCATTCCTTTTACTCCAATTTCAGGCAGCTGTGTATTACCTGATGGGAAATTCAGACTCTACTTCCCCTCCTGGGAGTTGTGATTGCTTGTGAACTGTCACCCTGCAAAAACGCTAATCCCTGTTACCTAATATAACCTAGAAAGGCAGGTGTGGGCTACTCTTGCTTAAAAATAAAGGGCAAATTCATGGAATGAATTTTCAGCAGGATGAAATGGCGGAATTTGCAAGTATATGAATTTGAACTGTACAGTTCCTAGCTTCCTTGAGTGTAGGAATTTTTAGCAGTGATATTTAATAATAATACTAACAATATTAATAGGTGTTGTTCCTGTCAAGTGTTTTCCTATTTGTTTTGGCCTTGAAGTCTAATGAAGGAAATAAAAATTTGAAAGTTTTTTTCTTCTTTTGTAAGGAGAGGGGAGAAATTTAAGTGAACAAGACTGTGGGTAGTAAATTCTAGACCTTAGGCTTTCTAACTGTAAATCAATTTCTGACCAATGTGTAAAGCAGAACCAATAATTCTCATTTACAAAGTGTCTTTACATTATTGGGTGGAAGATCTGTGCCAGTGTTTGGTCTACAAATATGCTTGTGTCCCTGGTGTGTAATTTCAGCGGGAAGGGGGACTTTTCCTGATTTGAGCTGTCCCCTTAATGACGTTCCTTTAGCTAGAGGATAGCAGGAGCTTTTAACAAGATGCAAAAATCTTCCTGAGAAAAAGCTGAAGGAGTTCCTAGGAGAAAGGTGTACTTCAGAAATAGATAAATCTGAGAACGGTGATTTCAAAATTTGGTTCTGCTGGTGGTAAAGATGGCTCTCGTTCATTTCATTCTTGTGCAACGCTCCAAAGCAATTCGTTTTCCTGTCTTTAGGACTGGTGGGGGCCATGGCAGCTAAGTGTAAGGAGGAGGCAGGGTCCGCACGGCCCCTCCCAACGGCTGGGATCGTGTGGCTGTGCGATGTTCTCCTGAAGGCACACTTGCTTTTTTTTTTTTTTTTTTTTTTAGGTTGTAGAGCCACTGTTGTTGGGGACAGCCCTGTGAGACTCTCACATGTATTCTCATGAGATACCTATTTACGTGGGGGGACCCAAAAAAAAGCAACCCAGAATTTATTTATAAAAAATTGTGTGTCTAGGGAGTTCCCTGGTGGCGCAGTGGCTAGGTTTTGGCGCTCTCAATGCTGCGGCCTGGGTTCGATTCCCAGCCAGGGAGCTACCCCCAACAAACAAACAAACAAAAAACTGTGTGTCTATTCTTACATGTTTAAACTGCAGTCACCTTCAAAGTCCTCTCCATTGGCTATCATACACCTATCGAGACTCTGTCCATGCTCAAAACAGTTTTTGAACTCGTCAATTTGGATGCCTTGTAGTGCTTCTGCCGTTTTTTGTTTCACCTCTAATACACTGGCAAAAT
Source organism: Lyroderma lyra (assembly GCA_004026885.1). NCBI lineage: Eukaryota > Metazoa > Chordata > Mammalia > Chiroptera > Megadermatidae > Lyroderma > Lyroderma lyra. Next base: position 26,667 of record PVJL010000101.1, on the reverse strand, counting down.
GTTTCCCTTTGAGGACTGTTGTTCATCCAGGGACACACAAAAAAGCCTCTTGGGATGAGATCAGGTGAATAGGGAGGGTGGGGCGCCGTGGCCATGCGGTTTTCAGTCAAAAACTGCTGAGCACTCAGCGCGGTGTGGGCAGGTGTGCTGTCACGCTGCACGTTGCTCACGTAAATCTCACACCATGAAGTGGGCAAATGCATTGAGTCTCCGAAAGAAATTCACCAAAGCCAAACACAGCCTCTCCCAACCACGTCAGCTGGTGCACTGATGCAGATGGGTTCCTGGAACACTCACCTAGGGGGGAAGCCTGTACTTTAAGGGACTCGCCTCCAGAATATAATTCTGGGGTTTTTGGGTCCGCCCTTGTATAATCACTTACATGATGTCTCATACCACTTCAGCAGGCTGCTTTAGGACTTTAACCTTCCAAGTCGTCCATCTTATAGAAATGATAAACTATGTAGACGGGGCTAGCTAGGAGTCGGACACAAACATAGCTGTAATTACTGATGTGACCTTCATCAGATCACATAACTTTTCAGGACCTTAGTTTCTTTTTCTGTAACATGATCTAGTTTGACCATGTCAGAAGATTTCTGGTGTAATCTAGTGGAATCTCGCCATCTGCTCTATACTGTATTTCTAAAACTAACCCTGAGAAGTGGATCCTGACCCCCAGGGAACGGACAATCTAGCCTGATTGATTATTTAGCACCATTTTTTTCTGGATGATTTGAGATGATCTGTGAGCCGTGTGACCTGTAGCAAGTCATTTGACATCTGAGGGTTTCAGTTCTCAAATCGGTAAATTGATAGAAGTGAATTAAAGTCTCAAAGGGTCTTCCCAGGACCCTACTCTCTGATTTTCCCCAGGCCTACTGTGTCAGATGGCATATTTGAGGTACTTGAATCTTTTGGCTGCTGGAGTCCGGATGCCTGGGTTCAAATCCCAGCTCTGCCAGGGCCACAGGTGTCACCTTGGGCAGGTTCTGTGGCTACTCTCTGCCTGATCCCCCCCTCTGTTAACACTGGGATCATGGTGGGCTGGTTGTGAGTTAATGTGCATGATGCACTTAAAACAGGACCTGACCTGGCACTTGTTTGTTAAACACTCAAAAAAGTGGGCTGTCGTTATTTAAAAAAAAAAAAATTAATCCTGTTTAGGAAGCTAGTGGTGTTTGCTTTCCTTGTAGCTGGCAGGGCCAGCTTCTCTTGTGGCTCTGCTGAACAGGTTGCCTGCCCCACAAGCTATTTTCAATGTGCCGGCATTGGCTGTCCTGCTTGGGTCCCTGCACGTTAGGCTGGCCCTGGGCCAGGTGGGATGAGGCTTGTGGCTTCTCCGATTTAACCGGTGTTCTTGATGGGGCAGGGCCACTTCTAGACATACCCCCTCCCCACGTTGAGTGTCTATTATCTCCCTTTCAAAGTAAAGAATGATCGACCAGGAGAAAGAAGAGGAAGTTCTCAGGTTATAAATAGCTTCCTGCTGAGATGCTGGCACTCTGGGCTTCAGATCATTATGATGGGAGCTGGTGGCTATAATCAAGTTTAATTGCTAGGGAGTAAAGGGAGGTGGCCCTGAACACATAGGCTTCTGAGCTGTCTTCATGCTTTTTCTGTCCTCTTCTAGACTTAATAATCTGTGATCAGGCCTCCAGCCCACAAATTCTGGTACCTCCAGAGCCCCTTCTGGTCCTAGAGTGGGCCTGTGACTCTCCTGGGTGGTCCACTTACTTACAGCTTGGACCTTTTTATGATTACACTTATAAAATGTTTGGCTTAAAAAGTTGAAAGGACGTGCTGTCTGAAGTGAAGTTTGGATTCCTGTCAATGAACCATGCAATTTGTGCCATGATACCACAGGTAATGGTTGGGTGATCAGTACTTGCTATTATTTGCTTTCTGTCTTTACTGTGGACACTTGCCCCAGCTCCCTCCCTGTCCACTTTGAAGGCTTTTGGCTACCTGTAATAAACACCTGTCAGAAAAAGTCTCAGAAAAAGTCTACAGGTCCACTTCTCCTAAATTCTCACCCAGCGTGCTCCACCCCAGTGCCTTCCATTCCGGCTCACTGCCCGGAACCGTGTCCTTCTCCCCACCTGGCCCTGTGGATTCCAGTGGATTCCAGTGGATCCCAGTGCCATGTCTCCTTGGATCTTAGTGATGACTTTACCAGGACACCGAGCCTTGCTCTCTATTAGCTCTTCCTGGTGGCTTGGCAAGTTCTGCTGTGTGGACTGCCTGCTCAGCTCTCAGACCCTCCGTGGGGATGTGGGGCACTGGAGCTGCCTTGTCCTGGGGTGAGTTCCGACAGGTAAGCCACACCCAGGTGCTTCACTGGACACAGCCCCAATTCGCAGGGGGAGTTATCTTGTGTCTGTGGCTGGTGAACTCACAGGGTTAGGCACAGTCCAGTGTTAATGAGGCTCATGACCATGAGTTATGTGTGAGTCAGTCACCATTGCTCTGCCCCAGAATGCACTGCTCTCACCTGTCCTGTCCAATTGCAAATGAGGTTACTTGCTAATCTCTAGCAGGCAGGAAATAGGAGCAATGCTCACTCACACCTATTGCACAGGACAAACAAAAACAAAACACAAATTCCACACTCCTTCCTCTCCTAGCCCCACCCCTGCCAATGAAAACCTACCTCAGGTCAGTAATAGTATCTCAGTACATAGAAAATATGTAATAATAATTATAATTAACTTGTCATAATAGTGATGAGGTGTTAATTATAATCATCATCTTTTAAGCCGACCTGAGAAGGCAGGGTGTTTAAATGTTCTGTCTGACCACACTGGCTTTAAATGAGTCAAATGATTCTAGATCTTTAAAAAATTTTTTTTGGCTTATTTGACTATGTTCTGATACATTGCTTTGCTTGTCTGTGTTTTTTTCTTTTTTTTTTAAATTTGTACGCCACACAAAATATTCACATGTTTCATTGGCAGTTGTATTCAGGTTAAAAAAGAAGTATTTCTTTTTCTCTTTGTGTTGATATTCTTTCATATGCTTAAAAGGTAAATTTTTACTCTGTCTGAGTTATTAGGCTAAAAAGTACCTGTTGATTATTGCACATTTAAAAAGAAATGAGTTGATTTCAGATTATGCTGGCTCAGTTTTGAACCTGTAGGTTGTCTTGCTTTAAGAAAAACTGGTATGCAAAAATAAAAACTTAGAATACTTACTTTATTCCAATGGGAAGGTGAATTTCTTACATTATAATAAGGTTTTGTGGTTATTTTGTTGTTGTTGTTGTTGTTGTTTTGCTATACTATGCATTCCTTTAGCTATTATAATAAAAAATGTACTTGGTAGCATTTAGGATCATATCCATCAATTAAAATCCCCCACTGGTATATTCTAATTCCAGATATTTATTTCTCACTGATCACTGAATCTGGCTAATCAGTGGTTCTCTTCCTTTTGAATTTTCTTCTTTTATATTTGGTATCACCTGCGATTTTAATGTGAGGGCCATTAACCTTTTCTTTAATGTCACAATTCAAGCTCACCCCAAGTCTGTGGGTTCCCATTGGGACCTTCCCTAACTCATAAAACATCGTTGGTTGATTATTGCCCTTTGCTTTAATTTACTCCTACTGAGTTAAAGTCTCTTGATGGCTCTAATGCTAGTCAGTCTGAATTAATGTTTCAGAGAAGACCCTCGGAGGCCTGCAGTCAAATGCCCACTAAGGTTTCTGCGTTGGCTGATGTACTCAATAAAACGGCTAGATATTTTATCCTGGATTTTATTACCTAATTTGTTATGATGTGCTCTCTCTTTTGTACTATTCTGTTATTAGAGATTTTTGTTAGATATACCTTGTGTCAATATCATTGAAAAATTGATTGTTTCTTTTTAAATTGCCTGTTACTGAGGCTCCGTAACGGATTCCCCTTGTGAGTTTGTACAACCTAAACCTGCTGTTGTAATTAAATATCAGTTCCCCAGTTACAGTACAGATATGTCAGAGTCTGAGCTAACCAGTATTACTACTAGTTCCTAATGGGCGAGTTTCTAATTCTGTTATTGTTAGAATCAGATTTTTAATGACCAGTTTATTATAATAATTCAATATTACCATTGTGTTTTTATCCATTTAATTTCAAGAATTTCTTGTTTCTGGATATTCCTTTTAGTTTCCTATACATTATTTAGGTTACAATGGACTCATTATATTTAACTCATTAACCTCCCCTCTTTTATCAAGTGTTGGATAAATGTGCTTTCTTTTCTCTATAGCCAAAGATTCTTTTACTATCAGTTTTTGGAGAAGCTTCTTTGTAGCTAAATAATCTTCCTCTCATAACATGCGTTTTTGTTTTTATTAGAATGGGAGTTCATTATGTCAGAATTTTCTGGTGAATTTCCATTTCCCCGCCCTACGTCATCTGCCCTATGTCATCCGCTCTACCTCTACGTCACCCACCCTACGTCACCCACCCTCCGTCATGTGTATTGTTTCTCCCATAAATGAATAGCCTGTGTCCCAGGTTTCTGCATCAACTTCCAGGGGCTTAAGCTCCAGAGGTGCACAATTGCCGGTCATACAAATAAATACAAGACTCTGAGACATAGGCACCGCCTCGTCCGTCAGTGTGATACTCAGAAACCGGAGCCGCGTTTTGCTGTTTGCTGACGGGCGGCAGCCTGGGAGACGGGAAAGGCTGGAGGTGAAACCTGAAGCCCGAGCCTTGCTCTTGGACTGGGCCCTGCCACTTAGTCACCCTGTGACCTTGAGCCACCCAGCTATTCAGGTTCACCCCATTAACTTGTGAATAATAACATCGGCTCGACCTACATTGTGCACGTGGCAATAAGATGAAACAGAGTTTTGAATACACTGTCTCTTCCATTCATCCAAAGTTCATGGACACATACTCTGTGCCAGGTGCTGGGGTGCGACATGGGACAGAATTGCCTTCGTGGAACTTTCCGGTGGGAAAGAAAAAACATACAAGTAAACAATAACTAATTAAATCATGGTAAGTGTTATGAAGTCAACCACGTGGCGTTGCATTTGGGGAGGAATTACTTAAATAAAAAAATCCTTAAGGGGAAGCCATGTATCAGCTAAGGCTTAATAGGTATTTGAGAACTGTGGCATGTAGTCATGTAAGTTCAGTCCATAATTCTGATACCCAGAACCCTACAATGGGATTCTTTAGCATGTCTGAACATACTAATTACCTGAGGAGTATCCTTCAAAATGCAGCCTCCTGGACTCACCAGGTGGGGGTTCCGATCCCGGAGGCTGGTGGTCAGGCCCTAGAATCTGCACTTTGGAAAAACTTCCCAGATGGTCCTGTTGTCAGGTTTGGAAACTCTCATCTTGGAGAAATCCTGGTCACAAATCACCACATCCTTTCACAGGAGGGACTGTGGCCTGGCCTTCTTGTAGCTTGCTGTTCTCTGCCATGTGCATCTTCCGTCGGTCCCCACGTTTCTGGCACTTGTAAGGTCCAGGGCTTTCAGCCTCCCCTTCCCTGCTGTGGAGGTGGTCCCCATTTCCCAGCAGGTGGGGGGAAACTTCTGGATGCCATTTAAGTGGGGGAAGGAAGGTCTGTTTCTGGGGCATCTATTGGAATTCTGGTGCATGCTTTTTTATGTTAAGTAGATTGTTGTGGAAATCTGAGTGCTTTCTGTAACTTTGCACCTGTGCAAAACATTGTTCAGAATTTCATGAAAGTGAGCGTGGAGATTCCTCATAGCAGTGTTTGTGGTACTTTCTGCCTCTGTCAGTTTTAATATCACTTTAATATGTTTTAATGTGTATTTAATATAATGGAGGAGTTTTAAATACAGAACTAGGAGTAGCTCTGATGTTGGGACCCTAAAATCTAGCAAAGTTCACTTTGAGCCTTGAGGGGAAGGAGCCAGGGGCCACTTCCTCTTCCTTTTTCTCTCCGGGACTTGCTGGGAGCGAGCAGCCATGTATTTGAGAACATAGAATAGCCAGTGGGGTTACCCAGTGAGAGGCTTTCAAAACACTTGTTTGCTTGCTGTGCTCTAAGCGATATTTTTAAAAGGGTGGTATTAGCAGTTTAGTAGAATTTAGTGGCTGGTAGGGTGTGGCTAGTGACAATCTTTTGGACTACAACTTGTCCTTAAATGGAGAAGGGTCTGAATAGTGATTTTCAGTACAGCCGCTCCTCAATTACTGACCTACGGTTTAATGACCACTGGTACTTAACCATCAGTTCTCCAGTGCGGGGAACCCCCGGTCTCAGTCTGTCTTGTTCACTACATGAAGTGTTCCTGATCACGCAAGACTACAGATTTTGTTTATAAGTGTTGTGTCGTGAGGTATCTGTTGAAAAATACACACCCTATGGTGCCATGACACCCCACGAGACATCCGTCTTTAACCCTACCGACCGCTGTACTGATTTTCGGTCAGTTCCGAACCTGCCGCTGTACCGCTGGACCTAATTTTCGGTACTTTGCCTCGTATGTGAAGAAAAAGTCTCCAAGTTCCATCTTATTCTAACCACTTGTTTGCACGTAACTAACATTTTTCTAGATCATGTTGGTTTTTTCTCTCTCATGCTCGGGAGCCCAGGTATAGGGGACAGTTAGGTTCAGGGCCTCAGGTCTGGTAGGGTTAAGCTCCTCGCTTATCAACCAGTTCACTTAACGACCTAGTCGTAGGAACGGAACTTGGTTGTTAAGTGAGTGTGAGCTCCAAGTCACCTTTTATGCCCAGTGATTGGTGCCACTAGGGCCACCAAAGCCAGAAGGATGCTGGTTGTTTTGTGGTGAGGAGGAAGAGGAGTTAACATGTGATCTCTGAACATATTTATCTTTATAAAGCACTGTGTGACTCTGAGGGCCCATTCCCTCCTTTAGGACGGAGAACCCAGAAACTTCCAGGTTTTTCTGGCAGGGGACCCTTCAGGTGGGCTGAGTAACTCATCAACGTGTCTGACCGGCCCCTGGGGCCGTCTCACCTCTGTTTCGGCCCCTCGTCCTGAGGCGTCGGGGCAGGCTGGCTGGCCTCTCGCTCGCCTGCCAACAGCTGTGGGACAGATGAGGCCTTCCCTCATTTTCTTTGGCTGGAATAGGCTGCAGCTCGTAAAAGACATCTGCAAACACAGGGAACAACAGGGAAATAAGCTCAGAAAATACGAGAAGCCCGAAACCTGATTGCTTTCTAAAGTATCGATTTTAGATCCTAACAAAAACGTCTTGCTTTGAGGCCTAGTTTTAGCCTACATCCTCCCTTGGGAATTCTAATGTCCAGTCCCAGAGGACAGTGAAAAACTCACATATTCCTGGCCAGGTGTAACATCTGCCTGCTTCACCGGGGAGGCGCGGTCTTACAGCCATTCTCTCGTCCTGTGTCAGGATTCCTGTTTGCCAGGATTCCTTCCAGGCCACCCGCTCCCTTCCCCTTCTCCCCGAGGGGCAGGTGAGGAGGTGAGGCTGGGACTCACCTGGCTGGTGGAATCCCTTGAGGGGCGTTGGGCGGTCTTTTAGCCAGAGCTTTGGGTGCTACTGAAATGAAGGGACAAGCCCCAGAGTCACGGTGGCAGGTTTGGGAGAGAACAGGGGATGGAGGCGATGGAAGTGTGTACACCCACGTGTCCTTTCACTGCAGCTGGGGATTGTGAGAGGAGACAAAGCACAGACACGCATCCGGTGAGGACAGGGCTGTCCCATGCAGCTCCTGCACGGGCTCCAGTCCTGTCGCCGGATGCTGTGCAACTCCAAGGGGGCAACAACCTTTAGGCCTGGGACGGCAGACACGGCTTGGGCAGGAGTCCACCTTGAGTGAGGGCGGGGTTGGGCGGGGCCTGAAAGGGTGCGAGGGGCGTGGGGGAAGCAGACGCTGGGGGCGTGGCAAAGCCCAGGGTGGAGTTTGGCAGGAATGGGGCGTCCCCCGGGTGGGCGTGCAGGCACGACGGCGGATCTGGAAGCCTGGAAAGGGCGGCGCTTCCTCAGTGATAGTCGTACCCCACTCTCTCTGCATCCAATGACGCTCGCCTGGTTTGGCATCTTTAGGAAAACTTCCATTAACTATTGCCCTGCTGTCTGCTTTCAGTCCATGGAAAGTGAAAATAGAAACATGAGAGGGTATCAGTCATCCCCCGGAGTGTGTCTCCATTTTAAAATTGGGTTTTCTTCTAAAAACTCTATCAATAAAAATGAATTAAAAAAAAAATAAAGTTGGGTTTTCTGCATTATCATTGGGAATACAACCAAGGGATTAATTCATGGCGAGAAAGTCTTTCTGTTTGTGCGTTTCTTGCTTTGAGAAACCTGAGCTTTGTTGCAGGGAGCTGTAATTGTTCTAGGGTAACTGATCTTTCTAAGTTCTAGCACGTGCTAAAATGGCCCTCAGTGTGCTGGGCGGGGTAGCTGTCCAACTGATTAATTCTTGGGGGGACGTGTGTTAGCTAGAGCTTGATTTCTATTGTAGGAAAAAGCAATCTGGTGCCGTACATGATAATTCTAAGACTCCAAGGAAACTTGAGAAATTAGTCCATTCCCCTGTAAAATGCTCCAAGAACCTTAAGGGAACTGCTCAGAAAGAATTCTAGAATTTCATGGGTCAGATTTGTCTTCCAGATAATTCAGACCAGTGGTCACCAGGTTTTAGTGAGCTCAGCACGTCGAGGGAGGGCTGCTGGTTCAGACCCAGGTTGCGGGGGCCCCACCCCTGGCGGGTCTGGTTCCGTGGGTCCAAGGTGGGGCTCGAGAATTTGCATTTTTCCCTAGTGTCCAGGTGATGTGATGTCACTGGTCTGGTGACAATTCCTTTCGTTCTGCATGACATTGGCTTCACAGGCTTCATTAATTGGTTCATTCATTTATCCAATCAGGAAATAGTTACTGTGCTCACACTCCTCTCAGAAGAGTGGTTTAGGAGCTGGGGGCTACAGCAAGGCACAGGGCCAAGTCCTGGTGTCCAGAAGCCTGTTTTCTAGTGCAGGAGGCAGACAGCACATCGTGTCAGTGTAGGCAGGGGCGAGGGCTATGCAGGAAAAGAACGCCCCGCAGGTCATTGTAGGAGAGTGGTGGTCAGAGAGGAACTCTTTGGGGGGATGTGAGGGCCTGAGGCAGGGAGGGGTTGGGGGCTTGTGGCTGGTCCTCCTAGACTACAGGGAGGAAAAGGAGGGAGAGCAGTTAGAGAGGGATGCCAGGGCACGGATGAGAATCACACACAGGATGTTCCTGTCACCACCTAAGTGCAGGAAAAGCCGGTCTCAGCAACATTTAAGTGTTTTTCTTTGGGCACAATGTCTTAAAGACTTCAGTTTGATGACGGCCACTGTAAATCTCCTGGAGAGGACCATGACATTTTCGTCTTTCTCATGCTTAGATTACCATGCAACGTTTAATTCGACAGTCACCTCAGAGACAGGTGTTCTTCAACATCCACTTGGGAAATCTTGACCTAGTGAGTCTTTCTTCTTCATTCTCTTGCTAAGGAACTCAGGGCCAGAGACATTAAGCAATTTATTCAAAATAACGAAGCTTGAGGTGACGTGACTTGTTGGAACCAGCACTGAGTTTGGAGGTGGAGGACGAGATTTGGGACTTGGCTCTAACACGTGGCTGATGGGGGACCTGGAGCATGTCACCTGCATGTGGTGGCTCTTAGTTTCCTCAGCTGAAAGGAGAGGTCTCACTGTCTCTTTTCTAATGACTCTGGAGTCAGCCTGAGTGGATGACTAGTGATTTTGTCTTTTTTTTTTGACTGAGTTTCTATCAGCTAATGAGAAGAAAAAACATTGGGGGAGACATATAAATATAGTCATCAAATACTACCATTTGGATTTATTTTTGCTTGCAAATGAGTGTGCTTACCAGACTAGTAATTAAAATAAAATCTGTCAGAGCACATAAAACTCGTAAGTTATAAAATGCTGGTAAAGAAAATAAGAAACATACAAAGACTAAGACTCGTGGTAATGTACTTGGTTGAAAAATATTTTAACATATCTTTCCATTTTAATGGCATTCATAATTGATTTGAATGTGACCAGTAAATCTCACAACTGGTGAAACACCGTTTTCTTGTGCTTTCTGAGGAATTGTTGAAGGAATAATAGCAAAAATAAAACAGTTGGATTTCAGTCTGTTACTAGCTGGGCTTACATTGGACTGGTATTCTCTGAGCTCACTGTTTTCATCTGTAGAGGGGACCCAATAATCTTTAAAGTCTTTATAGCTCTCTTAATATAAGCTGGTATCATAAAGATACCTTTACACCTCTACAATTTAATCTATAGTTGACATTTTTATTTAGTAATAGGGATCTTTGTCATGGCTTGGTTTGGACCCAAGGGTTCCAGGGACTCCAGATGTTTGCAGGTCGTGTGAAGTCAGAGGTGCCCATAGGGGCAGGTTCTCCCCACTCTGGGCCAATGGTCCTGGTGTATTTCCTGGTCCTCTTGTAGTTGGGTGGGACCATATGACAAGTTCTAGCCAATGAGGCACATGTAGTGACGTGTGCTACTTCCAGGCCAGAGCAAGACCCTCTAGACCAGGCACGTCCATCCTGTGGCCCAGGATGGCTTTGAATGTGGCCCAACACAAATTCTTAATGAGATATTTTTTTGAGCCCTTTTTTTTTTTAAGATCATCAGCTGTCATTAGTGTTAGAGTATTTTGTGTGTGGCTCAAGACAATTCTTCCTCCATTGTGGCCCAGGGAAGCCAACAAGTTGGAGACCGCTGCTGTAGAGCTTTCTTTGCCTCTACACGGGGGGACAGTGTTCTGGTGCCATCAGCTTGGGTTCTGGGATCAGAAGTCACATAACAATTCCCCCAGATGACCCTTGATGGATTATGAATTGTACATAAGGAGTAAACTTTTGTGGTTATAAACCCTAAGATGTTTTGGGTTGCTTGTTATAGTGACATAATATACCCTCTCCTGATTATTGGTTTCAGTGAACTAGGAAAATCCTAAGAGACTGAAGGAACAACAGCTATTGGGAAAATAATTATTTTAAAGAAAAGATGCTGGTTGGCAGCCCCCCAACCCCCACCTTGATGACTTTTCCTAAGGAATTCTGCTGGTCCTACTATTATGTGTTCCAATGGATACATTATACATTATGTATGGTAAGCACATAGTGCAAGAGGTCATACACGACATGGTGGTAAAGATCCCAGGTGGGGCTGGGTTGCCTGGGTTTAGAGCCCAGTTCTTGTCACTTTGGGCAGTTTTCTTAAGCTCTCTGGGCTCCAGTTTCTCCACCTGCAAAAAGGGACAATACTTGTACCTGTCTCGTGGGATTGTTGTGAAGAGTAACTTTGCTAATGTATGTCAAGGGTTTAGACTAGTGCTTGGAACCTACTACTCAGCCAACAAATCTTAGCCACTTTTCCCCTTTGCCTTCTCCCTTCCCCTCTTGTTATTATTGACATAAGAAAAAAAAAAGATGGGAAAGGTAGATAGCCTTAAAGTACTCATCTCTGGGGAGCAGGATTCTGAATGATTTTTTTTTTTTTGGTGGTTCCCAGGTGGGAATTGAACTCAGGCCACGGTGTTGAGAGTGCCAAAGACTAACCACTACACCACCAGGGAACCCCCTTGGTTTTTTTTTTTTTTTTAAACATCAAATTTGCACTGAACCGGAGTTGCTTTGTACTTACAAAAAAATTCTATTTAAAAAATAGTACATTTACTACGATTATTTTCCAAAAGAATACAAGCCAGTATTCACACTAAATTCTATGATTGCTATTTTTGTCTCACCATTCTGTTATCTATTTCTGTTGAGTTTTCAGCTATCCTGGAACAAGCTTTCTGCCTTGACTTCTTAATTTTGATAACGATTCTTTCCTTCTCTTGCCATGCATTGTCGAGACGAGTGAGTCTCTTGATCTCGTAGAATTTGCTACGTCTTATTAATTCTTCCTCCAAAATCTGTCTCACACCCATGTCCACTGGTCCTGCCTAGTTTAGATCCTACTTTCCACATGGACCATTGGGTGTTCTTGTCCATGGTCTTCTTTTAATTCTTACATAATGAGGCCAGACCAACGTCTTAGAAGTATACTTTGACTATATCATTCCTTTGCTCAAACACTTTCCTCAGGTTCCCTATCATTGAGTGTACAATCCAGTTGCCTAGTTTGATGTTGAAGATTCTTAACATTTGGTCTTTCTCCGCTCCCTCAAATTTTCCACTCTTTACCTAACTTATGCTCTTTTCCTACCATAGTTTTGTACATGAGTGCCTTCACCCTCCTGCCCACATTGCATCCCAGTTTTACTCATCCTTGAAGATGTTGCTTAAATAAATCCTCGGCCAAAGTGTTCACATTTAGGCCTTTGAAAATTTCAGTGCCATCACTCCATTCTGGGGCAAGTAATCACACACTGGCTTGGAATGTCATGTGTATGTTGACATGATACTAATCTCTGTGTCTTTTAACCTATCACGGGCTTTTCTCCTCTCTGCAACTGAATTGTAGTGTTTCTGAGGGTACTTGCATTTTCTTATACCTAGTGTCCTGAAGAAGACGGGTGACATAAAAGATATGGATTGATGAATTCATATATCTTTAATATTTAATAAAAATTGGCACTAGGATAAAAAGCCTTCCTTATTTAAAAAAAAAAGACAAGACAGAAATTCAGTTTAGATCTTTTCCTTTTTGACTTTCCTTTTGACTTTCCTATTTATAATGTTGTTTGTCCTCATAGTCTAAGCTTCTCTTAATGGTCAGATCAATATTTGCTTGAATATCTCTCAAAGCAAGCCTTCCATAACTCACTGATTAGAAAAGGCTGGTAAACTGTTGAGTATAAGGATTTTTACAATGAAGTAAACATGAAATGGTAAAATCTCAGTGACAAGGAGCCAATGTTTCTGTTGCTTCAGACCCTAGCGCTGCCCCACTGAGCCGTGAACTCCTGGAGGGAAGGTTCTGGGCACCCAGGACATGGAAGGCTGCCCCTTCCCAGGCGGTGGGTAGTGTTGGGAGCCCAGTCAGTCAGGAATTGATGTGAGTGAATGTGATAGAGAACCTGTGGGGTGTGGGGACGGAGGGGCAGGGACAGAAAGCCCTAGCTCTGGGTGGTTCGATGGCCTGCAGAACAGGGAAATCCCAGCACTTTGCTCTTTGTCCTTTTTTAAAAAATGATGGTAATAAACTTGAAGGGAACACACTGTCATCTAATGGCTGTCTTGGCAACAGCTCTCTGTGCTCCTCAAATGCCCTGAGGCCATGACCGGCTCTGGCTTCAGTTCTTTCCAGCTCCCACTTTCCCCAGTTGTTCCTGAATTGTAGTTATGTTTATGATGCCCTCAATGTCAAAGGGCTTCCTTCACCAAACCACCTGGTCTTCACCTTAAGTGACCTGGACCATTTCTTTCATGACCCACCAGAGAGATAAAACTTACTTGTCTTTGAACATCCATTTTGATTCTCTTTCTAGGGTTTTTGTTTGTTTGTTTGTTTGTTTGTTTTGCCATCGTCATCGCTTTGTTTTGTTTTTGCTACATGTCTAGCACCATTACTCGTACACTCTTTCTTGGACAGAATGGGTCAAAATTGTTCACAGAACATAAAATAAGTGGACAGAAGAAAGCAACTGTGTAGACATGCTCACTCTAGTCATTGGCTGAGGGTACTATATGGTGACTCAAGCTCATGAGAAGGACAAGAAGGGTTGTGGCCCAGGGCAGTTTCTACTGCTTGAAAATAAAACATGTTTCTTGTAGAATGGATATACACACACAGAGAAAACTATAGTAGATTATTATATGTATGCAAATAAATATATATGTTTGAGGTTATTTCAAGATAGACAGTATTCAGATGGGTCAGCACTGTGTGTTATCCCTAACTCAGTATGCATGTCTTCCAGAATCATATTAAACCACTTGACTCAAATCCTTGTTTTGGGGTCTGCTTCTGGGGAAACCCAACCTAAGACACTTGCTACAGCAAGGACATTCATACTCACGAGAAGGTAATTTTAGAATGTACTAAGACTATGATTTGAGTTGGAATGCTGCCCTTGTTCTGCAATTAAGATGCACAGTAGATGCACAGTAGGGAAGCATCTTATTGAAGAATACAATGATCATACCTTATATTGTTATAGTATCTGATTCATTGTTGAACTAAATTAATATTAAAAATGATAATTACATGCATGATTAGTTTACATCAGGGCTGTTGGTGTGCACTGTTCACTGGCGGTAAAAGGGGTTATTATCACCATCACTCTGGTCTTGTGTATGTTAATGTTTGTGACTCTTATAAAAACCCCACAAGATATAATGTAGGCCAGCAGTTTTCAAGCTGAGTTGGCAGCATTTGAATGAGAACTAATCCAAATTAGTAGGGTAAACATGGAATAAACAGTGAGGGGCCTGGATCACATAAGCTGCTTATGGTGACCGTGACCTTGGACAGGTAATGAGATTTGCACATGTCTCTCTGTGCTGCTTTCAGACTCAGCAAATTGCTGTCCAATTCCATGTGAACACTTTGAATCCTTTCACATCTTTTTACTTTTTATTAAATCAAGTTTTTCTTTGTAGTGGTTGTCAGAATAAGCACAGGTTTCAGAAATATGGGATGAGCACACAGAAATTCATCAAAAGAATCAAAGCTGCCTTCAAAGGATGATTGTCAGCACATAATTTTGGTCAGAGGAACAGAACTAGTGAATAACCTAAGGATTGATCTTGTGGTGGTCTCAATCCTCTGAAAAAAGGTGAAATTATATGACTTTCCCCCTTTTAAACCTATCTTTTGACTTACTATGTAGACCTTTAATGATATTAAAATCCTGGAATCAAAGAAAGGTGGAAGTAATGTTCAAAGGGAGGAGGCCAGTCAAATAAAGGCCTCATAACCATTTGGGCTTAATCCATGCTTAAGGAGGGTGTTTTTTAATCGATTGAGTAGGACACCCTGGTGAGGATGCGGAGCTGGGCCTGGCAACTGGTGACCTACTCCAGTTCTCACAGTAACAACTGCGAACAATTCCTGCAACTCATTGCATGGCAAAACCAGGCCTAATTGGATAGGGAGCTGGTTTTTAAAACCATGCTTAGTGCGAATATTCATTCATTTTGTTGTAGGAGCAACGGCTTGCTTGGTTTTGGAGCACAGGTGCAGACTCTGCCGGGGTCGTTACATCGTACAGCAACAGTCACCATTTTACTTTCATAAAATGTGAAAATCCTCAATTCCAAAACACACTTAGCCTCAAGAGTGTGGACTGAGGTATTGTGGACCCAGATTCATGTTGTTATGCCACATAGATAACCTTGATTAATTACCATGGCACCGGACGCAGATGCAGGTGTTAATGACTAGTGCTGTCTGGGATGCTAATGGCTTCTTTTATGTTGGTGGCTGGATATTGTTACCAGAGAATGGGCCCTTCTTAGCACGATGGAAAGAATAGAGTGAGACACAGAAATAAGGGATGAAAAGGGGAGTTTATTAGAAGTAAAAAGTACGCCCCAGAGAAATAGGAGCAGGCCTGAGCAAGAGAGTGGCTCAAGGGCCCTGAGTAATGAGGCTTTGGTGGTTTTATTCAGTTGTAAGGATTACGCCTACCTGGGTGTGGGATCTTTTGATTGACATCTTTGATTGACAAGGGGCCATTATATCACCTTCTTTTAACCATGCTTGTTCCTTCCCAGAATTCAGTCTGTTACAATGAACTTCTGGTCATATGTATGATATTATAATGATGGTATAATAAGGCTCAGGTGAAATGGAGGTCGTTGTCACTTACTGCTTAGGTGCTAGAGATTGGTTTAAACTGTGGGCTTTTTTGCACCCTATAACTTGCTTGTATTAGTTAACTTTTGCCTGGAATTTCCTCCAATGGTTGCCTCACCTGGGGCAGGGATTACTAGTGAAAGGGTGGTATCAGGGTGGTGATGACTCCAGCAAGGCAGGTCCCATGGGAGAGGGCCCGAGATTCCCCTATTCTGTCTGCCTACTTCACTTTCTTCTGAGAGGCATGATCCCTGGACATCTCTATGGGAAGTTGAGGGACAGAAGGTTTCTCCTACATCTGCTTCTGCTGAATGTGGTCGTTGCCCCTACCTGTCGGGGATTCATGGAGCTCTCACCCTATCTGATTTAAAAGGGAGGATAGGGTCTTGAGATCCACCTGGAGACCGTGTTGACTTCTTTGGTTGGAATGGGCTGGAAGCTTTGCTGGAGCATCATTTGTATCCCAATAGCCCCTAGATGAAGAGAAATAGATTCAGTTGATAGATCTAAAAGCATTGGCCTAAGAAGCAGGCCTTAGAGCCACTGTTAGAGGGTGGCTACATGATGGAAAGCTCATTTCCATTGAGTCTGTGGCCTGTTGATCAAGTGTCATCCCCCCTCCCCCAACCCCCAGATGTGGATTGGCCTGGAAAGAATGCCTGCCCACAATGATCATAAGCAGCAAGCAGGGGGATATGAATTACACGTTTCAGGGTGATTATCTACGGCAGGGTGCAGGGGCATTCTAATTCCAGCTGGGAAGGGTCTATTTCCTAAGATTAGGGACCAGGGAAAACCAATCAAGAAAATGATTAAGACTAGGGGCTAAGGAAAAGGTGACACTGACTGGGAAGCTGAAGAACCAGGGAAAAGGAGGCTAGAAATTCCTATAGTGATTGGTGGGGGGCTCTTTCATTTGGCTCATATCAATATGACACAATCTTGATAATCACGTGGCATAAAGAAGTTAGATATTTGAAGCAACTCTGTGTTAGGGCTCTCCAGAGAAATAGAACCAATCGTGTGTGTGTGTGTGTGTGTGCGTGTGTGTGTGTGTGTGTGTGTGTATATGTATTATATCAAATGTAAATTTATATATAAATAAATAAAGTATGTATTATAAGGATATTTTTTGTAGGAATTGGCTCACAAGGTTGTGGAGGCCCCAAGTCCCACAGTCTGCTCTTTGCAAGCCGGGGAGCCAGGAAGGTCAGTGGTATAATTCAGTGTCAGTCTGAAGGCCTAAGAACTTGGGGGAGTGGCTGGGGTAAGTCTTGGAATCCAAAGGCCCGAGGACCAGGAACTTGGATATTTGAGGACAGGGGAAGATGGGCATCCCAGCTCAAGAGGAGAAAGGGAGAAAACTTGCTCTTCCTTCACCTTTTGGCCTTCATCTGATTGGATGGTGTCCACTCACATCGGTGTGGGTGATCACTTTCCTCATTCTGCTGCCCCAAATGCTAATCTCCTGAAAACAGCCTCACAGACACGCCCGGAAATAATGTTTCACCCGTGATCTGGGCATCCCTTGACCCCAAAAAATTAACCAGCACAAATTCTGGCGGGGGGAAAATGGTACACCAGTTTAGGGTATGGGTAGGTCTGAATTTTGATATATGAGAAATGTATCAGAAGTGAGAGAGCATGAAGTTACATGGACGTGTGGTAGTGCTACATGCCATGAACTGAAATCATGGAGAATCAAAGAAATGGATCCTTAACTATTTACTGTTTTCTTAGACTGAGTGGTCATTTACATAAACATCATTTCCCCTCAGTTATGTAGATTTTTTTTTTTTTTTTTTAATGTGGGTGGTTCCCTGGCTGGGAATCAAACCCAGGCTGCAGCATTGAGAGCTTCACAGCCTAGCCACTACACCACCAAGGAACTCCCCTGTAGATCTTTAAGGTAACATTATTTGAGGGATTCTAGGTTACCAGATATATGGTTTAGCTTTTCCATTCCTTTGGTGGGGGGTGAGTGTGTGTGTTTGCTAGATCATCAAAAGTTTACTTTCTTGAGGGGAATCAATAATTGATTATTTCTAAGGTTTCTCACTAATTAATTGCAGTACCCAAACTCCATTAGCTGAGCTGCAAAGATGTATGACACTTACAAAAACTTGGTGTGTAATATTATTGGTTCGTAATATTATAATAAGTAACTGTTGTAGTTTAAGCACTGAAGCCTGCTAGACATAGCTTAGAATTCTTATTTTTACAAATACTTTCAATAAGTATCTGTTTTTTACCCCCCTCACCATATTTGTCTAGTAGAGAAACTTCCTGAAAGTAGTTGAAAATTGAGGAATTGGATGAGTCATGGGGTTTAAAAGATATTGATCAATCCGTATTATTGAGAACGAACTAAAATATAAAAAAAGAGTTACCTCCTATCAAATGATATTATTTATTCAGGCTGTCCCTGCTACAAAATGCAGAACTCTTAAAAGGAGTATAAGAGAATTAGAACTCAAAGCAATTTTTGACCATCATAGTTGACATTTTATATACTAGTTCCTTTGTTGTTTTTAGAAGTATATTAACTTCCCATTTTGAATTATTAAATATTACATCATAGCTCTAGTCAGGTCTCAGAGTTAAGGCTCTGTAAGTGGTGAGATTACACTAGAAATATTCTTGAGAACTTGATAAAGAATGTAAGTAAAGTTGAAAATTTAATGGAGTAAATTCATGAAAACATGTCTAAGATCATTTTGCTTTGAAAATTGTAATAGCTTCTATGGCGATTCAGGGTTTTCTTTTTAAAGATTAGGAGTTAGTGTTGAGATTTCATAGATGAGTATCTTTCTCCTGGAAGAATGCTAATGATGGTTTGATTATTTTGATACTTGTTGTATAAAGTGGGATTTTGTCTGTGGCTTCATTTAAAACACTTGAGAGGCCACATGGAGTAGGGGGCTTGATTCTGCAGCTTATTAGTTTCTCAACTTCGGTGTGTTCTTTGCATTTCATAGGTCAGAATCCTCCTGTAAAGTGGCAACTTATTGAGTTTACCATTCAGATATTTTGTTGGGAGGGTTAGCTTCATGTTTAAGAAGCACAGAAGTGGCACTTGAAAGTATTAGGTTTATTCTTCCATTTCTCTCTTTCCTCAAGTCTTCTCGAATTCTTGCAACTACCATTGAGTACTTATCATAGTATGTCTTATGTTGGCAATTGTCACACAAGAAAAATGTGTCTCATTCCTCAAGAGTTTCCACAAACTTTATAGGAAGGGGCATGGCTCTTTTTATCACTCATTATATTTAAAAAAAAACGTTTAAAGCTTTTTCAATTGCGGTTGACATTCAGTATTATATTAGTTCTAGGTGTACAGCATAGTGGTTAGACATTTGTGTAACTTACAAAGTGATCCCCCTGATGAGTCTGGTACCCACCTGGCACCATACATAGTAATTAATGTTATTAACTATAATTCTTTTGCTGTACTTTACATCCCCATGACTATTTTGTAACTGCCAATTTGTACTTCTTAATCCCTCACCTTTTCTATCCATTCCCAACCCCCATCCATCTGACAAACATCAGTTCATTCTCTGTATCTGTGAGTTTATTTTGTTTGTTTATTTATGTTGTTTTTTAGATTCCACATATACGTATATGTCACTCATAATATTTAGCACCAGATATTTCATACCGTATGATTTCAACAAGTACCTACTGATGATTGAATATTCTGATTATCTGATAACCAGCTATATGAATTACATACTCGAAGACTTTGGAAACAAAAATACAGTTAACACTGAATATAACATCATCATCCTTTGGTGGCTCTGAAGATACTTTAAAGACTTTTATTGTCTACGAATCATAATTTTAACTGTCAAGTTAGATGTAATAATAGAAGTACTAATGATAATTGTTATAGCTGACATTGAGCGCTTAGTAAGTGTTAAGGGTTTTATGTGCATTATCTCATTTATTCCCTCAATAACTCTGGAAGTACATAGAATATGGTCCTCTATTTATAGCCGAGAAAGCATGTCTAGCAGGATTAAGTATCTTGTCTAAGATCATGGAGCGGGTCCCTGACGGTCACAGATAGCAGGTGCTAAAGCCAGTGCTCCTATGAACCACTCAGATACTGAGGTGAATCATAATGGTCTCCGGGACATGGAGCATTACTTTTTATTTAAAGCAAAATACCCGATATTAGATTGGTCACTTACTGTATTTCCTTCTCATAAAAGTTGACAGGATGAGCTTTCCAAGTGAGAATTTATTCTACTACTATAAGTTCAAGTGTTGTGTGATAGAAGAAACACAAAATGTTTAAGCTGTTAACTTTGTAAAACTGCTTGTATTTATAAGTTTTCTTTGTTATTCTTATAGATAACAGGAAGTCAGGCAGTATCTATTTTTAATTTAGATGAATTGATTATCTTTTATCAATGAGGTGATTACAAAGGAAAATGCCTTAAGTTAGGGCAGTAATAGCACCTACCTCATAAGTTTGTTGTAAAGATGAAGTAAGAAAATACATTAAAGGCATTTAGCACAGTATCTTATAGATAATGAATGCCCAGTGTTATTGTTTAGTAATAGTTCTGTCAGTGACTGTGGACTGCAAGAATAAGCTTTACCATGGCCCCAATGTAAGCAACCTTGCTGTCCTAGAATGGACTCCAGGGGGTTGATGGGGAAAAGGGTAATTTTAAAGGTGTCCTAAAACGTTCCTATCACTTCACTGTCTGTAAAATTCAGTGGGAGCCCGTGACGATGACAGTGTGTGAAGGAAGTTTGCACATGACATTGTTCTACTCGTGCCTAACGCTTGCCTCACTCCTGGATCTTTCCTGTGTGGGAATTATGCTTCTTCAATGGCCTGAAAAGCAAACGAGCTGTGTACTACCGGCACCTGCTTACCTGGAAGGTGTTTCCTGCCAGTGACTTAGCCTTCCCAGGAGGCAAATTGAATCCGCTCCTAACAGCTGATGCGCTCTTCTGAGTCTTCCCCATAATCCCTGAAATAAATGTCATACAACATATTTGGAATGTATTTTTCAGATAATGTACATTTCTCTGCCGTCCTTATGGCAGCTGATTCGTGACGAAACTGGAGATGAAAACGTAAATACCGAGTTTCTTTTTCATTAGAGTGCTTTTGAGGCTCCTGCTACTAACAGTTCCGAAAATATTTTGAGATTCTCAGCTCTCCTGGGATTAATTTCTCCAGTACTAGAGACCCATATACTTCTTATAATTAAACTTTCGTTGCATTTTTGTATTTTAGAGACAGGTTTCCATAAATGGAAAGAGGGTAGGCTCACTTGGTGGTATTTGCTGATCTCCTAACTCCTCAGGGACTCAGATTTCTCCCCTGACTATTGGGAGGATGACACTCCTTTGCCATAGAGCTGTTAGTGTTGAATGGCACGAAGCATGTAAAGTGCCTATTGTAGTTTCTGGGAGATCATCAATAATCTGTATCAGTAGCTATGATATCATTTTACTTCACTGCGAATTAGAGGTCAACAAAAATATTACTTGGGCTTTATACTCTTGTAAATGGAATCTTTAAGAAATGGCCAAATCTGAAAAAATGGGCTTCACAAATGAAATTTTAATATAAATAGTCCTTACTTTTACATTTAAAATTTTGAATCTATGCAGATAACTTGTTAATAATAAAATGCTTGTGGAAGAGTGGCTTTTCCAGATATGCATTTAAAGAACAACTCATCTACGCCTCTGCGATTTATAGCCATAGCTTGGATAATTATGATTACGTTGGAGGTGAACATGAAATCCTGTGTGCAAAAATTAGGTGGTACTTTTACAGAGCAACTATGCACCAAATGACCATCATTATTATTATAGGTGCTGCCGAAGCGAGCACTGATCATCATTATTAATTATACAAGTTGGCAATTTGTTTTCTATAAAGGGCCAGATAGTAAATACTTTAGCCTGAGGGCCCCCCAGTCCTTGGAGCAACTACTCAGTTCTGCTGCTGTGAAGGAGTCACACACACTACGTAAATGAATGAATGCATGTGGCTGTGTCCCCACAAAACCTTATGTACTGAAGTTGGCCAGGAGTGGGCCGACCCCTCATGTACAGTAATAATCGCGCCCGGGAGAAGTCATCATGAAGTAATGGGCAGCTCAATTTTAAGAAAAAAGGTTGCTTTACACTTACGGTATGCTCTTTCATTAGAGTTACTGGATGTTGGACAGAAGAAGAAATAAAACAAGTCCATTAACCTGTTAAGGGTTCCTTCAATTTTTAAAAAATATATTCATCTCAAGTTCACACAGAGATAATGGCCGGAGTATTAGCAATTGAATGAGATAAATGTACTTATTCCAGAGATATCTGAAAAAAATGTTCCTTATTAACAGTTGTATTCAATTAGAACAAGCTGAAAACATGCAATGTTATAAAGAAAACATCAAAGACACCCACTGCCATTTCACTGCTTGAGCCTGCAACTTTTAACACGTAGCTTGTTGGTCTTTTCTTTTTAATGACTTTTTTGAGGCATTATTTACATACCATGGAATTCACGCACTCGAAGTGTGCAGTTCAGTGACTTTTATAAATCTATAGAATTGTATAACCATCACCAGAACCCACTTTTAGAACACTTGTGTTTTTGAGGTAAAATTGACATAAAATAAAGTGCACATAATTAAATTATATAATTACATAATTAAATTACATATACACCCATTAAAACGTCACCACAACCAACACCGAACGTTTCCACAGTCGCTGCAAAGGTTCCTTGATTATCTTTGTCATCCCTCACTTCTACGGGCCTCCTCCTGCCCCCAGGTCACCCCAGACTATTTTTTTATGACTTTAGATTAGTTAGCATTTTCTGGAATTTTATAAATTGAATCCAACAATATACCCTCTTTCACGTCTGCTTTCTTTCACTCAGCATGATTATTTTGAGATTTATCCATGTTAACATGCGTCAATAGTTTATTCCTTTTTATTGCAAAATATAGTATTTCATTGATTGAATATACTACAATTTATTTATCCATTTACCTCTTGGTGGACTTGTTGATTCTTTCCAGTTTGGGGGCTGCCACACATAAAGCTGCTCTGAATATTTGTGTACGTGCAGCTCTTTGTGAAAATACCCGGGAGAGATGGTCGCATCGCACGATTTTTATGTTTGACCCCTTGAGACACTAGCAAGCTGCTTCCCAAAGTGCCGTGGCATTTTACATTCCGGGTCAGCCGTGTATGACAGTCCTAGTTGCTTCACATTCTTGCCAGTACTTGGTGGAGTTGGTCTTTTTAATTTTAACCACGTGAATAGGAGTTTAGTGGTATCTCACCGGGGTTTTAATTTGCACCTCCCTAGTGACGGGTGATGCTGATCTTCTTTCATGTACCATCCATGTATGTACGTTCTTTGATTGAAAATATTTTTTCCCAGTTGTTTTCTCCCAGAAGTTTTAGAGGTTTAGGTTTTCCATTTAGGTCTCTGATCCATTTTGAGTTAATTTTTGCCTATGGATATCTAATGGTTTAAGTACCATATGTTGAAAAGATTGTTCTTTTTCCATTGAGTTACCTTTAGGTATTTGTCAAAACTCAGTTGCCCATATACCAGGGCTGTTCGGAAAGAATCCAGCCATGAATGCCTGTTTTTCATATGACACCCCCCAACCCCCACTTCCCGTGTATGTGTGGTCTGTTTCTGGACTTGCTTTTCTATTGTGTCGATCTATTTGCCTATCTTTAAGCAAGTACTGCAGTGTCTTGATTTTAGTGTCTTTATAATAAGTCTTGAAATCAGGAGGTGGTAGTTCTCCAACTTGGTTCTCTTTTTTCAAAATTGTTTTGGCTATTCTGTGACCTTGCATTTCCCTGAGCTTAAGAATTGCTGTGCCAATTCCTGCAGTGAAGCCTGATGGGATTTTGATTGGATGTTCATTGGATTTATAGATTGATTTGGGGAGAATTGACATTTTAACAAGATTGGGTCATTTGACCCACAAACAAGGCATATCTTGCCATCTATTTAGCTCTTTAATGTCTTTCAGCAGTGTTTCACAATTTTCAGTGTATGGGTATTGTACATATTTTATCAGATTTATCTCTAAGTATTTTTATATTGTTTGATACTGTTATTAATGGTATTGTTTTAATTTCTGATTGTTGCTAGTATATAGAAATATAATTGATTTTAAAAATACTGATCTTGTGTCTTGCAACCTTGCTAAATTCACTTACTAGTTCTCATAGATTTTTTTGTAGATAGTCTTTTTTGAAGTGTAGGGTTTTTGACATAATGAGGATCACACTATAAACAGAATTTTGTATTTTTTATTTTCATTTAAGTAAGTATATTCTTAAGGTATAAAAATTCTACCTGAACATTAGAATTAATGTTTATACCAATTGTATAATTCTGTAACAGCAATGAATGGGAATAACCAATTTACTGACATTGTGTCTGCAGTGAGCACTGTCATCTTGCAGCCTTTGCTAATTTATTTAGTTAGAGTTGTATCTCATTGTTTGTACCTTCTATTTGACCACTAGTGAGTTTAGTTGCTCATGGGTTCATTAATATTTTGATTATTCTTTCATGCATAGTCTGTGTTCTATGGGAATCCATTCTTAAATTTTTTTTTGCCCTAAAATATAATTTTAAGAAATCTGACCTGATTTTTTAATTTTATTTTAATGCTTTCCTGATAGCTGTCCTTGTGGTTCATTTGGAAAACTGGATTAAGTTTATAGAGAGCAGTCATGCACAGGTGGCCAATTTGATGTTTTAAAGCCACAGCACATTAAACATGTCTTTCCCATGCCCCAAATGTCAAGTGCAACTGGCTCTTTCTATTTATAATTGTGTGTTCCCTTTTAGAATACATATTGCTTTGAAAATATTTCTCAAGGACGATGATGAATTGAAACCAACTATTGTTCACTATGGTAGTGTGGAAAAAATAACTTTAAATCTACTTAAACACTTTTCCCTTGTCATCTGTGACCTCAGATGCTCTCTGGATGTTTGGCAAAGTGGTGAGACTGCGGTCCCCTGACGGCTGTGGCAGCTGCTCGTTGGCTGTCAGGCAGGCCTGTGTCAAAGTAACCGAATCACTTACCAGAAAACGGGGTTGCTGCTCCAAACGGCCGAGACCCACGGTCTCGCATCTGCCTGCGCTTGTCCGTGGAGGGAATGGGTGAGGGAAGATCGCTTTAAACGGGACGCTCTGGAGGACCAGGGCTGCTTTTCCAGAAGCTACGCAAGCTGCATGTGAGTTGGTGTCACTGCTGCTGTGTTACAGAGAAATGAGGATCGCTTCTCACGTCCCCTCGTTGCCTGCAGTAGCGGTGCCACCAAAACCGTTCAAGAGGGCGACCTCCTCTCAGTGTCCCAGGCCAGCTTTAGCAGTCAGCGAGGGCCTCCGGCGTGTACGCACACTGTTTCTCTGTGCGGCCATCCTGACTGCAGCCCCGGGTCCTGAGACTGAGCCCCGATCACACAGGTCGCCCCACCCCTGTCAGTGTCAGCTCCCAGCAGTGTTCACTCCACGGGGACAGCTGAGGAAGTGGGTCCTGTACTAGAGGGAACGTGAGGGACCGTGGGCCGGGAGCCACAGGAGGGCAACATGAATTAGAGATCAAGTGCAAATGCAGGCCTGTTCCCACGAGGCTCCGAGAACGCTGCAAACCCTGCTGGGGAGGGTGGAGAGCCTGGCGGAGGGTCGGGTCGGCCTAGGCCGGTGGACAAGAGTGGAGGCTCTGTGGCCGTGAACCACAGAAACCAGCTCCGCCAGAGCAAGGGCGCCACGGGGAAGGACGGAGACGGCTCACAAGGACAGGCCGTCCCCAGCGGTCTGGGGAATAGGTGCCATGGGGGGGTCCCCAAGGCCCCTTTGTGAGGACGAATCCACTTCGGCTGATGTGACTCTCCGCTCCAGATCCAAAGTTCGTGTCTTCATCTCTGCTCTAGTCAGTGGTGTTTACTTGGGTTTCTGGTCAAGCACCGTTTAGGTATGGGGGACAGAGTCCTTGTTCTGTGAACTGACACTCCAGTGTGACAGACCACTGTATTGTCCTGGAGATGATAACGTGGCTCCTGCCATCAAGGATGAAAAGCTCTTAATACTTCAAAAGATAAGATGTGTTTGAAGAGATAAGTAGAAGTAAAGAGCAGGGCACCTTGCATCTCTAATGAATGGGATGGTCCTGTGTGCTCTCAGAGGGCAGCTGTGCGTAACCGGGGGGTAGGTGAGACAGGCCTTGGGCTGGAGGACACAGATCGGAACTTCTTTCATATTTATATTGTGAGGTGCCTCGTTAGCGCAGTAGGTAGCGCGTCAGTCTCATATTTATATTGTGACTTCATTGAGTAGCCAGGACTCCCAGTACACGTCCTCATCCTGAGAGGACACCATCGATGGCGTTGGAGGGTCTGACAAGACACAGCCCCGAAGCATGAGGTGTAGCAGGTTCACGACAGGAGATACGGATAGGCATCTGCTGTCACAGCTTGTGTCGTAAGCGATGGTATGACCCGAGGGAGAGCTTCCCCGCTGACACCCACTGCTGTTCATGGCAGCAGATGCCCACAGACTCAGTGGTCATGATGGCCCTGAGGAGTCGTGGGGGCTGTGTGCCCCTGCGCTACCTGGGTGCTGGGATACGGCAGTGAACGCCCGGACGAGAGGCTCCACTCTCGGGGAGCTCACGTTCTAGTTGGGGAGGACAGGCAACTGACAAGATGATTACAAGGAATCAGATAGTGTGGGAGGTGTGGGAGGTGGCGGTAGATGCTAAGGAGAAAACCAAAGCCGAGGAAGCGGGGAAGGGTGAGGGCGGGGGTCTGGCCTCGGCGGGAAGGGGTGGTTTGAGAGCCTGGAGGAAGTAAGGGGCTGAACCATGTATTCACTGCGTGCATGTGTGTGTACATGCACATGCAAACACACACACACACAC